>VWZX01008356.1:152673-438501 GCA_013399015.1 Galbula dea | reverse complement strand
CACCGCCTCCCCACGGGGACCCACCGCAGCCCCGCACCCCACCGAACTCCCCCGCACCCCGCCCCACACACCGGCCGCGCCGCCGCCGCCCGCTCCCGCCTCTGCTCCAAAGGGGGGAGGGGAGGAGAAATAAAAAAAATCACATATATATTCAAAATAAAATAAACCAAGAGCACTAGCGGTCCCGAAGGGCAGCGCATACACGACTCTCCGCACCGCGGCAGGGCGTGCGGCTGCGCGGCAGAGGCGGCACCGGCGGGGAGGGAGGGAGCGAGGGAGGCAGAACAGGGGCGGCGGCCGCGGCCCCCGCGGAGAGGCCGGGCCGGGGCCGCCGCAGGGCGGGGCGGCTCCGCACCCTGACAGCCCGCTGTGGGGGCGCAGCCCCATGCCGGAGCGACGAGCTGGGGAAGGCCGTACCCGGCCTAAGCTGCTGCGGGGCCGCTGCTCTCCCGCCAGCCCGCCGCGGCCCGGCGGATCGAGGCTGCGGCAGGGCTGCGGGAGCTGCCCGCGGTCACCGCCTCGGTATTATACACACGCGCACCCCGGGAAGAAAGGCCGTTCCCGGTCCGGCCGCCCCTACCTCCTCTCCGCTGCCCGGGCGGCGGCTCTCCCTGCTTGGCGGTGGCGGCGGGGAGTGACCGGTGGCGCCCGCAGCCCCCGCGACTCGGCGATGCGATGCGCTCCGCTCCGCCCGCCCGGCCGCGGCGGCTGCGAGGGGCGAGGGGCGGAGACAGCGCGGCGGGGCGGGGGCGAGGCGCAGCCCCCCGCCCTCGCGCCCCTTCCCTCCCTGCGGAGCCGGCGAGCGGCCGACGCCCTGCGGCGCGGGGAGCGGGGTCTTGGCGCGGCAGGTGTCCCCGGAGCCCCAGTCCAGAGCTGCGCAGCCCATCACCTTCCCTGCGGCTCGGCGGGGGCTGCCCCATTTTCCCCAGTAACAGCGGGCGGGAGTCCTATGGGGCCACTCCTGGCTTCTACCTCACCTGATGCTGCTGTGGGGCCTCGCCCTGCCGTCCCCCCCAGATCTTGCCCCTCCGTGCGGCGGCCTCCCCGCAGATTCTCGCTCACAGCCTTCCTTGAATGTTACCCACTGCCACCAGCTGCTCCCAGCTCTCCTTCCCTTGCCTCACATTTATTTGGTTATTGGGTCTCTCTAGACTTCATGCTCCTCCTCCTCTGACACCCTCTCCTATCGCAAAGACAATGTTGGCTCACCCCCAGCATCCATTTCCTCTAGTGCTACTCTCCCACTGCTCTGTCATTCTCAGTGGAAACCTCATCCTGGGTTTGACTTCCTCCACTGCAGACTCATCCTCTCCTGCTCCAGTCCTGCCATCTTCCTACGCAAACAGCCCCCTTTGCCAGCGTCACCCAATACCCCGAAACTGAACCCCAGCTGCCCTTCTGCTGCACTTCTCCTCTTCCTCTCCCTCTAGGCAGGATCTTGCCTATGTCTGTCCAGAGAAAACTACTGACAGGCAGCCAGTGTGCCTTCTCCCTTTACCCCACGCCCTTCTTCACTATCCAAGTCCAGAGGCAGACATTTCTGCCTCAGGTTTCCTTTGCTAATCCCGGCCTCTCCACTTGCATCTGTGTCCTCATCTCATCCTCTTCACACCCATTCTCATCCTCTCCCACCTGCTATCCCTAAGCTTTTGCTTGCAATACATCTATGGACTAGTGTTAGCCATCTTCTAAAAAAAAACCCCAAAATTAATACTAGAGGCAATGTAGGCCCTCTGCTGAATGAGGTGGGTGCCTTGGTGACATGACACAAAGAAGGTGGAGTTACTGAATGCCTTCTTTGTCTCTGTCTATACTGTTAGAGACTGCCCTCAGGAGCCTCAGACCCCTGAGCCCCCACATGATGTTAGGATTAGGGAGCAGTTAAGCCATCTGGACATCAATAAATCCATGGGACTTGATGGTATGCACCCACGGGTGTTGAGGGAGCTGGCAGAAGTCATTGCCAGGCCACTCTCCATCAGCTTTAGTAAGTCCGGGGGAAGAGGAAAGCTGCCTGGGGATTAGAGGCAGGCAAATGTCACTCTAGTCTTCAAAAAGGGCAAGAAGGAGGAGCCAGGTAACTACAGACCAGTTAGCCTCACCTCCGTTGCTGGAAAGGTGATGGAACACTTTATCCTCGACTCTGTCTCTAGGCATATCAAGGATACAAGGGTTATTAGGATCAGTCAGCATGGGTTTACCAAGGGTAAGTCATGTTTGACCAACCTGATAGCCTTTGATAGGACACAACCAGGTGGATAGATGAGGGTAGAGCAGTGGATGTGGTTTATCTTGATTTCAGCAAAGCGTCTGACACTGTCTCCCACAGCATCCTAGCAGCTAAACTGAGCAAGTGTGGTCTGGCTGATTGGGTAGTGAGGTGGTTTGTGAACTGGTTGAAGGAGAGAAGATTCTGTGATTCCGTGAATCTACCACTGGTTTCATTTGCCTCACTAGCTATCATTCTTTTCTCTCCTGCTTTTCATGCCTGCACTCACTCCAAACACAGTTTAACTGCTTTCTGGAGTTCCTCACCTCTGTGCCTATCTTAAGCTTCCTCGTACCTGCCTCCTGCCTCTTCACACTCAGCTGCTTTGCCGATGTTTCTAATATCCACTTCCTGGCATTAATCTCTAGAATGTTGCTTCATTTCCATCCTGTCAAAATTATCAGCCTGGCACTTTATGATATTTTGTTCTCCTTTGGTTTCCAAGACTGCCCTTCTTGACTCGCCTCCTTACCACTCTTTCAGTGCATCCTCTTCCTCATACTCCCAATTTCTAGAGGGAGTCCAAATGAAACACTTAATCTGTCATTCTCTCTTACTGTTAGGTGAGCTCACTCCATAAAATATAAACACGTAAGATACACATTCAGTAGCAGTCTCTCTGTGACCTACCTCTCTATTTCCAGGCTTCTTATCTCACTCAAAACCTCATTCTGCCCTTTTGACCCCTGCAGGATGGCAAGCCACCGGTTCAACATGTATAAAAGAGAGCTCCTAAATCACAACTAAATGGGCCAACAACTCATCTGCTGCCCTCTGTCCTGCTCACGGCTGCCAGTATCAGCACCCTGCTCAGGTCTCTTGTCTGAACACCACCCCTAGCTAGACTTGGCTCCTTTCTTTTTATCTAGGCCAGGCCTAGTACACAGCACTGTTTATTTGTACAGAACCTTGTATAATAAGAGCCCATAATTAAGGTTTCTGGATAGATACTAGAACGTACGTGTTTCCATGTAACATTAATGGTGGTAGTAAAGAGGGAAATAACAATTCCAAGCAAAACCCTTCTTAGCTGTTATTGTAATAAAGGTCAAGTCAGTAACTTCAATTGCTTAAAAAAATATATACAGAGAAAAAAAGAAAAAGAAAGCAAAAGAAATTTTCCAGTCTTTCTGAACTCTCCCAGATAGTGGTACTGAAATTAGCTGAAATATCTGCAGGATTAAGAGACTGCTCCTGATAAACATGTTCACTACATCTGGCCCAAATACTATGAAGAGTTCTGCACAGTTGCTTTATTATGTGCACTATATGCTAAAATATTTTACAAAACCATTTCTCTTAACCCAACTAGAGTTTTGCTCTTAGAAAAAGCTCAAAAATTTGTCCGTGAACAATAAAAAATAGCAAGTGCCTAAGTGTATATACTCTCACATTTCAGTCTCTGCAAGATAAAACTTCTCAGATTCCTGATCCAGATGTTGCTTTTACTTTAGCCATTAGTAATAGGAATTTGGAGAAATTAATGATGTGTGTGTGTGTAGATAAATAAAAAATATTCAGATGCTAGGATGTTAAAAAAACATCCAGGGAAAAATAATCATCCTTCACCCAACTATTCATATCTCTCATGCAAGCAGGCAGGAAAAAAAGATTGTAACATATAGGAGCAAGCATGAGCACCCAGTGTATTTTAAGATCCTGTTTGTCTTACCCACTTAGCTCAAAGATGGGTGGGCCATTGATTATCATGGAAATAACTGGGTAGGAATGAATGCCTGAAGAAGCAAGAACCAGAATAGCAGGGGCCTTGGGAGCTCCAACCAGTTATCCCAGTTACTGGCAGTAATTTTCTTCTTTTTAAAGATCTCACATTTTGTAAAGAAGAGGACAGGTTCATATGCTTTGCCACTGATAGTTAAAAACAGCATCTCCAGGTTTGACAAAGAGGATGCTATTGTCATTTTAAAAATTACTGCAAATATTTGTTAGCATTTTCAGCATGAACCCTAAGCTCACAGGGTTAGAATGCCAAAACCTACAGTTTTGTGAAAATTAAGCTAGGAATACTAACAAGTGAAAATACCAGCACTTCCTAATACCAGCAAGAAAACCCAGTTAGACAAACAGGTTGTTCACACTGATGGCTACATTCCCACTCCTTTAATCAAACTGAAAGGAACGGAATGAATGGCCACCTTAAAAACTGAAGTTAAATGAAGTGGAAAGGGTCAGTAAAGCTATGCTGGGCAAAGTCACTCCTCTCCTGCCCATTACTTTGTAGTTAGTTTTGGCGTGCAGGACAGGTTTTTTCTCTCACACATTTTGCTCATGCACTCATAGATTTCTTACAATTGAATAAATACTCTTTCTTTTAGGAGAATCTACTAAGCCACTGTGTTCATTAATAAATACTGTCTCGTCCTCATCCTGCAGAGATACCTCTACATGCATATTAACACCTTCCCCAAGAGGAAAATGCTATATTGGTGCATAAGGTAAATACATTCCAAAATCTCTGAAAGATCATTTTAAAATAAATTATACTTTAAATAACCTCATGCATTTTTCAAAACAAAATGAAAAAATCTAGTGTACTGTTTTACTCTTGTCAGGATCTGGGGCATTTCAGTTGCCTTCATGTGAACTGAAATTTCAAGAGAGTATTTCCAAACAGAAACAAAAGCAGCAGATCTAGATTAGATATTCAGGGTCACTACTGTTAAGGCATACTAAAAATAGAAAAATTCTATTTAAGGATGGTGACAATTTCTAAAAAGACAGAAGAAATGCACACAAAGAAATTAATACCACAAAGAAATGAATTCCTAGCTATACCATTACATGAAAAAGCATAATACTATCAGAGAGTTCCAGTTACACAGGTTCAGAGTATGACTGAGCTGGAGATACATAACCCCACCAGACACACCTCTCCTCCACCCGTAATGCCTCATTTTAAACACACAGTGAGGCTCAAAGGCACAAATCTAGACTGATGCTTTGTCTAGTAACAGACCTTGAGAGGAAAATCCTATTGAGAAGAAAAACAAAGATGGGCAATAACGTGCCTAATGGAAAAATTCTTAACTTCCTCACTATGTGCACAACTTCTCTGGAAGCACGACAGCTTCTCTAGCACAAACATTTCTCCTTTGCATAACTCATTTCTTCTCATCATCTTAGGAACACCCAGCTCTGCACTACACCCTTACTTTCAATAACCCCTTGTAGCAATGTGTTCCCCATGATCTATTTACAAGTGTACTTCAGTTTCCCAACAGTCATTGCAAACAGACATGCATTGGATCCTCTCTGTCTGGTTCTCCTGCTCTCTACAAGCAGCCCATGAAGCTGCCAAGCCCAGAATTTTGCATCAGGAAATAAACACGCTGCCAGGATATCTGCATGTACAGAACTAAGTTCACAGTAAGCTAACAACAGGTACAAAAGGCACATGTAATAATAGTTAGGGGCAGTTAAAATTAAGAATCAGCCATCAGGCACATAAAGACTCTTAGTGAATCTACTCTCAGATAGTGTATTAGAGGTCCAGGAGAACCCTCATGCTGAGAAAGCCCTATTTCTCTCTGTTAACCTCAATGCTCCACAAAAATCTTTACTACTTTGTGCCCATCCCATCTCCACAGCATTTGTTCTCAAACATTTTCTTTACCGTCACCACCCATGAGCTTAGGGCCTAGTGCTCCATGTGCCCAACATTCCAAGCCCTGGAAAATGACAGAAGCATAGGGCACTTACAGAAAACCTTTGCCTTGGCCTTATCCAGTTGCTGTCTCCTTCCCATGACACCAGAGTCAGCAGTGGAAATGCTGACAGTGTGAAGAAAAGATGGCTTTCCTGCTCTCTGTGCCAACATCATGACAATCTTCAGCATCCTGGCAGGAGTCCTGGTGCTGGGCCTGCAGCACTGTGGAGGGACAGGAAGCACTAGTGAGAACTGGTAGAGGCACAGGGCCAGAGTACCACAACATCCCTTGCAGACATTTCCATTGTGTTCAAGTTAGTACATTAAAAAATCAAATAAGTGTCCTGGGACTTACTTGTATGTCCTGCAGGCTCCATACAAAGAAACCCTACCACAGAGAATGTCTACAGCTGCAGTCAAAGGTATGCCTGAAGCTGTGCAGGCAGACAAAGTAGTTTTACCCTAGCTAGCTCATACACCAATAAATAGCTCAGTTGCAGAAGCAAAGGCCCAAGGGCAGCTGCAAAAAGCCACCCTAGGAAGTAGGGTAACACTGCTGTCACACTGAGTTGTGCACTCCCAAGGCCACCCTGCTGCCAGCACTCAGCTAGTGAACTTCTTTCTGTCTCAGGGCTGCATCTGTAAGTTGGACTTAACCACCCTGGACTGCAGACAAAACCATCCCTGAAAAAAAATGACATTTAGTAAGAAACACCTAATGGTCAGGGGTAAGGTCCTTACCCTTTCAAAATATCCTTTGTGATGCAGCAGTTTGAGGACCAGCCCCATTCATAAAAGGTGTTAATGTGGAAAGGTTTCCTCAGGTGTACCTAAAGAGAAATGGGGAGGTAAGCTGACCACAAACTTCAGCATTTATCTGTCCTCGGATAAACTGCACAATTCTCTTTAAAAAAAGCTTTTTCTCTTGTTGCCAAATGTTATTCTCTATTCTTTTTCCTCTTTCCTGGTGTTTAACCATAATTTTAATGCTCTGTTTCCTCTAAGTGCACTAGGCAAATACACATTAGCCAGTCTGTGTGAATTAACAAAATAGAAAGCTGTAGTGTCTATTTGGATAGGATATACTGGAACAGCTAGTCCATTAACTACTTGGTGGGATAACAATGTCTCTATTTTTGATGCTCAGATTCAAGTTTTGTAATTGGAAAAATCCATCAGATAACAAGAAGATATGCAGACATGGAAAACTAAAAATGGCTGAAGAAATCAACAGCCAAGTGGCTTCTTTTACTAATGTGGTAGAAAATACACATCTATAGGGCAGATACAGGAAAAAGACAAAAGGGAACTCCAGTGAACCTAATTTAGACACCTTTGCCAAGTGAAATACACAGGTTGGAGGGAACACTCTTAGCTTCTTTCCCAGTTTTTATTCCCTTTTCTGACAATATGCTTTTCCTATAGAAACTCTAGCTGGGTAAAGGCAGCCTAAGACATCAGCACATAGCCAAAACCCATCAGCATAAACAAGTTAGGAAAGGTGAAGTATTTTTAAATGCTTCCAACAGTCATCACCTTGCTCCTATAATGCTCAGTTTTACTTGTTGAGGCTGTGATTCTTTGCTCAGTTCTGTGCAGCTAGGCCATGTTTGCCTCTACAGGGATGTGTCTGATATCAGTGGAACATCACCCTGGTGTAGTCATCTGCTCTGGCTGCTGTAGTGCTGGTACTGTATAGATGGATGGAATGATCCTCACAGCAGCATATTAATGACAATTATTTACTAAAAGAAATGAGATGCTCTAATATTGAGAGCTTCATCTTGAAGTTGTTACCCTCTATGCACATCACTTCCATGTCAGATCCTGCACACACACAGCAGCAGGGCTTTCACTCAGGTGGAGGTTTGGAAGAGCAAGTTAACTTTTACTTCTGTGGGAAAGGTATGCTCATCTAGGTATGCTAGCTTCACTGACCATCCTCTACACAGTGAGCTGCATGAAATCCAGAGGAGCAGATCTGATATTCTGACAATCTTGCTCCTTATTCTAGAGCTGCAGTTTTCTGCAAAATGTAGCTTCCCTCTATTGCTTTGGTACTTTTTAGAAGCTTTTGAAGCCTACTCCTATTTACATGAGGAAAAAGAAGTCAAAAGTCCTATTTAGTCCTTTGCAGAAGGGATACGAAGGGAAGTCTTCTTCCTCCAAGGCTGACCCTTGCAATGTTTACTTAACCATTTTTACTGCTTTCCTGAACAGTCACTTTTGCAGGAGCATAAACATAGCACACTGTTGCAAACTCTGCCAGTAGTTTGAGGGAAGATTTCTGCCTCATTAGCACACTTTAAAGTCTGTTAATATTCTGATATCAACACTTCATCCACGCCTATCGGACCCAAGCCATCACCAAGCAGAATTAGTGGATGGCTGAGGGAAATGTTGAATTGCAGAATTAAATCTTAATCCTGGACTAGTTTCCTTGGCTCTTACTCTCAACTTTTAACTTTATTATAATTAGCCAGAGGTCACAATGCTTTATTCCTGCTTTTCAGGGTGTATGATATTACCAAAATTGCTAAAGCTTAGAACAAGTTAGAAGGCTATTGCTTAACACATTCATCCTCTAGAAACAAAAACAAAATCAGAAAAAAAGCACACCAAAACTTGCACAGCAGGTGATGTTTCTTGAATACTTCCTCTCCAGGAATCCTGTCTCCTGGCAGGCAGCTTTATTTCCAGTTAACTGAGTATTCACCTTGTCTTCAAAGGTTATGACTTTTTAACCAGACTATTTTTATGAGCTGTTGACAATAGTGGTAAAAAGTTAATGTAAATGTTACATAGCCAAACAAACTGTGATAAGCCATAATAACACTGGCTGATGGAAAATCCCCACTAGCCTATGAAGACAGATTGGATCATCTGCATGTCAAAAATTATGTGCCCCTTTTTGTCCCTCTGAGCAGTAGCTGCACAAGAATGCACTCAGCACATCTATTCTTACTTACCTGGAAAACACCATGTCGTGTTCTGGTCCTGGGTAAGCAACAGTCCAAAGCCACAGGGAATCCTTTGCAGAAAAATTGATGTTTGGATTTCACAAAAAAAGCCAGAGGATTCTGAATCTGCAGGCAATCCAGTTTCTTATAAAAGCTTTTATTCTGAGAAAAAAAAATAACACCAAAATGACCATTAGGAAAGTTTGAAAAGTGGGATAGCTGAAGGAAAGGAAAGTCCCTATAAAATCAAAGACTGCTGATACTGTTTTTCCCGATTCCCAAGCACTTTTAGAACCTTTATGCTACCCATGGAAAATGTCAGCACAAAACCAGGTAACAGCATAGTAATTTGATCAGCCACAAGATGAACTTGTTTTTAAGTGCCTGACAGACCAGAATTTGATTTTTCCCTGCATTCACACTCAAGATATCAGAAAGCACTTTACAAATCAATGCAGTACAGTGGTTCGATCATCCCTGACAAATGGGAGCCTATAATAGAAAAATGTCCTTTAATATATGACAAGAGTCTGAGGCCTGAAGTTCAAGATGAAATATATAGAGCAGTAAAGATTTGTGATTGCACCTTTCTGCTCGAGCGCCTGGGACTCACTCAGAAAGGCAAATATCCATCCAAAATATATTGTTACAGCAATGGCCTAAATCCACAGTGATTGGATCTTATGTGAGAGGTTCTGGGGATGCAAGAATGGTTGGAACCAGAGGTCAGGTACAGCATTAAACAAAACCAAAGCCATGGGTTACATGAAATATGCTTTGTGGCATAAGAAACTGTAACTTACACAACTCACATAAGAAAATCCAAAGAATATACTGAGCTGGATAGGAGTGTTTTAAATGTGCATACACACCTAGAGCCCTATAAAAGACCCTGTGTCTACACAGGCTTGATCCCAGCATAGAGACTGAAGAGTGCTATTTGCAGCTCAGGCCCACTGGTGGATATCACAAAATCATCACAGTTGGAAAGGACCTTCAAGGTCATCAAGTCCAACTGATAATGAGGCGACCACTAATTTAGTGGTGTAACTGAGATCAGAATCTGACCAAAAGTTTTTTAGAGAAAATAAAATGGGTGGGTTTTTAAAAAGTGCACACCAGACTACATTATGGTTCTTCTCCAACCTTCTAAACACAGCTAACCACTACAAAAACAAACAGTAGCTATGTTTACACTGAAGGAAGTTGTAGATTGTCAGGATGCAGTTGTATAAATAATTTAAAAAAGAACCCAGTACATACTGCATGTCCTTTTAAAAAGGAAAATAATAGAATGGAAAATTCTATTTTCCCACCATGCACAGAAAGCCATTCTAGTGTCTGTGACACACAGGCATGTGCTAGTGCCTGCTGAAAGTTTCCTTCCTGGAGTTTTGAATCAAGCCCAGGAAGAAAACAGAGAAAGTGATTTACATCTTTCCAGTTAAGGTGGAAGAATTCAGTGTGCACTTTTCACTTGGAATACAAATATATATATAGCAGTTACGTGTTCATAATGTACAATATGAAAGGAAAACTAGGGTTAAGCATAACAACAAAGGAATACAGCATGAAAATGCAGGGGGTTTGTGATATTCAGCAATTTTTGTTTCATTTTAGAACGAGAGATTCACAGGGACCTAAGAGAAACAGAAAATTTAAAACTCCTGACCATAGTAACAGTTAACACTGTCCTCCCTGGCTGTATAAATCACTACGTGACTCTGCATTCAGACAACGACTTCTGCTCTCAGTGAGGGCTTTCAAAGAAGCTTTAAACCAGCTTGAATGAAGTGCTGGTTTTGACAAAAAGTTGGATTCTTTCAGAGGCACCTCATTTATTTATCTGCATCCCACCTGAAAAATCACTTTGTCTTTGATCTTCATCCCCTGGAAGAACCTGGTTGGCACAAACTCTTTTTTTATTTCATTTTTTTAAATTTAATTTTTTATATTTCATTATTTTATTTTTATTTTATTTGTTTGATTGATTGATTGATCAATCTTGGGTCAAAGGAGCAGAGGAGGTTACCTAAGTTTTTCATATTCCACAAAGAAGCACACTGAGAAGTGTAGAATTTGCTTTGTCTTTTTGTTTAGAAGGCTTTTCTGTGAAGCATATCCATGCTGCTTTCTATCCTAGGACAGTACCACATGGTTTGTCACTGGAGGCCCAACTCACTACTGACAAAGATCACTGAAATCAATGGAGATGTGCTGGTCTAGTTCATCAGTGTTTTCCTGTAAAATTTGACATGTTCAGAAATCTTCATAACTGAGTTTGACATTAAGCCAAGGGAAGAATCTGGGTCAACTGCCTCTCCTACTCTCCTTTGCTTTCCAGGAGAAATGGAAGATGGTACTTCTGCCATTACTGTGAACGCTATTGGAATGCTATGCCTGCTTCTGAGGGATACTGATGAGGGGGAAAAAAAGTTTAATATGGGGAAAGGACCAGAAAGAAGTATTAAATTATTTTAGATAATTATTTTAGATCCAAAAAGAATGCCATTTATCAAATCAAAATATCTTTCTACTTTATCAAGCAGAGGTCAAGAAATTACCTAGTGAGTTTTGCATGTACTGAATATAGAATACACTTCAGACTTGAATCCATCAGGGAAATAGAAGCTCCATCTGTTGAAGATGGTAGATAAATCCACTACAAATGAAGTGCAAATTCTCCCACACGTTTGAGTAGTTAATTACCAGAACTGTTCACTTTGGGAGGTACTGAGTTGTCATGAACTCTAGCAAATACCAGAATAAAATGTATTTCTGAAAGCAACTTTATGGCTTCAACAGGAACTTCTGGCTAGATGAAGAAATTACTCATTGAGCTTGGATGACCTATGCTGTGGAAACCCTACTGCATAACCACAGTGGATCACTATAGCTTTAAAGAAAAAAATGCAGATATACTTCATGCACTTTACTTTTGAGACCTACAAACTAGAGTCACCTGTTGATAGGTTAATGAAAATATAGACTTTTGTCTCCAAGTAGAACAGAGAACCTATGCAGGAGGAATGGGTGAAAGGATCAAAAGATTTATTAGGAGCAAAAGTGCAAATGTTCAAATTCAACCCTGCTTTCCCTGACCTAGTCTTAGGAACCTGGTAAAAACTTGATTATTGTTGAGAATTCTCCCTTTCAATCACATGCTGTTGACTTTGGCCAGCAGCTCCAAAAGATTTTGGGGAAGAGGAGGACACAGATGTGTAATTACATCTGAAACCAGGCTAAAAATCACTGTGAAATAGTCCAGGTTTATTGTTGCGTTTATTCCCTCTGCTTCAGTAGAGTTACAGAAGGAAGCTGTAGAAGTCTTCTCTGACTCCATATACCCCTGGAGAGTTGTCCAACTCCTTCAGAGCATTCATGAAAAGGTCTCTTCACATCCCTTAGTCTAGAGACTGTAACGTCATGGCCTGCCTCTTTAATTCACAGCTGAAAGTTTGTGATAAGGAAAAACAGGAAACAACCTTACAAATAAACAAAGACATGTTCAGGGTGGATCCACATCCACCTAAAAATGGAGACTTTCCATTATGGAATGTACCTAGTAATAAGCCATATCTGCTTTTTACAGTAAAGGCATATTCATTTAATGTATTTTTACACTGTAAAGTTCAACAAAGTCTCCAATAACATCTTTGCTAGAGTTCAGAAAAGCCAGTAGCAACAATGGTAACCCCAGTTTCCATTCTATGGCTGTTGTTTGGCAATATCTTATTCTCCATTAACTAAACTAAAATGAAGAGATTATGAATATGCTCTAGCTGTGCACATAAAGACAGCTGGTAAGGCCTAAGAACCTCTGTGACCCACCACAAGCCTCCATTTTTTCAGGTATTTACATTTTTCAGTATCTATAACAGTTATGAAAAGACTGTTTGCAACTTGCCATCAGATTTCAGAAACAATTATCTTGTAATTAAAAGGAAAACAGTTAAAAGGCTCAGTATCTTCTTTCCTTATAGCAGCTTTATCTAGCTGGTAGGACTGGAAGGAATAGAGACAGTTTGCTTTCAAAGGTAGGCAGACAGTAATTGCTTGAAAATATAAGTTTCTCATAAATACTCTATGCCATCACTAGCTCACTCCAGGGCAGGATCCTGCTGGCCTCACTGGAAGTTCAAAGTAACACCAACTGCTCTGTGTGTTTGATTTGCTCTTCCAATACAGGACCCCCCAGCAGAGCTGGGAACCTGCAGAGTCAGAGCAAGCCAATTCAAAACAATATTTAGAACCTAATTAGCACTGCAGACTTTAACAGCTCGTCTCCTAACAAGCCGAAGACTGATGTGGGGGTTGAGGTAATCTGCCACTGTCTAAACACACACTTCCACAAGACTCATGATCTACAGAGCAAACACAGGAAAACATGCCAGCTTTAGGGATGATTCCCTTCCACTTTGCAATGGAAGAGGTTGCAAAGGCTCTGAATAGACAGAATTGCCCCAAAGGAAATGTTTTTGGAAATACCAGCATTTCTGAGAGAGGCTCACGTCACGCCACCCACGGACTCAAGCTGCAGCATCGGCAGCTGCACCCACTTTTCTCACCCACGGGCAGCCTGTTCCCAAGATATGCCACCAGGTATTTACAGGAGATGAACAGGAAGCAACTGGTCTTTGCAAGGCCTCCCAGTTATGCTTTCCTACAAAATACCATTTCTTGAATATATTATCACAATTCAGCTTTCCAGTCCTCTTATTTTAAAGAGTTATTCAGGCAAGAGCTGAGGGGCTAGGGGAGAAATTGATTATAAAGAAGAGCAACAGCAGCACTCTCCTGGTGAGAACATTGATCCATGAAGAGGCTGTGCACTCAATGAACACTGGCTCACACTCCAGCCAACACAGATTACAGCATTGTATCACACAGCCATCTTGTCCTGACAGAGCTGGTGGAGTAGCCATGTTGCCAGCACTTATATTTTTATCAGGAATCCTAAGACATCTGATTTTTTCTTCTGAAGACTCTGCTACTGGAGTCAAGTGACTGTGTAAGAATATCAGATCTCTTTACAGGTCGTGTTCCACCCAGCAAATAAGTAGTTTATTTTCTTTTTTTAGCTTTAACATGCACCTGAGACCTCTAAAAGCCAGAAATCTGAAAGGCAAATATAAAAAGTTCACCCATGTCCCTTTTTCCTCCGGTCTCATGAGATTCAAGTCTACCTTTTTTCAGGAAGATCTAGTTTAGGGGATTTGGAACTTCAAGGCTAGCAACAGCAAAAGTGAAATGAATGGGTGGTCCAAGTGAAAAGGAGGACATCCACCTCAAAGCTCTCTTCTCCTCTATCATGAACACAAATCAGTGGAACACCAGGGAGTCCATGGAGAAATCCACTAGTCTATGCTGCAAAATCCTGGGGGTTATCTGGCTATTTTGGCTTTTGGAAATGAGACCTTCACATCAACATCCAAAGTGGAAAATAAAACAGACTTCCACAGAGAAAATACTGAAACTCTTTTTAGGAGAGTGGACATGGAACTCCAATTAGCTCTTCACATCTCAGATGAACCCTTCAGGTCATAGTGATGCACAGTAACATAAGCTTGCAAAGACAGTCCTAGGGCTGCATCTGCACTATGCACAGACAGATAGCTTTGGTTCCCTATTCTGTATGTATTATTTTCCATAAGGCACCAATTTCATTTTAAAATATGACTTTTACATCACTAGTACATCTTATGCAAAACTGGTTAAATCTACACCCTCAAAATATCATGTACTTCCCAACATATAAATCCCAGCTCTTGACATCTAAAGAATGCTTGTCAGATCCAACAAGAAACACAGCCAACCTAGATGTCAAAAGTATTTGTTATGTTTCCAGTCAGCTAAAAATATTAACACCTTGCCCATACTTAAAAGGAATAAGATTTTTGTGGTGCTGGAGACAGTGTATGAAGAACAGACTATAAGATAGTTTTTTTTGTGTGTTCTGCAAAAAGTTTGTGTGCTTGGTTGGCTTTGAATGCATGTGTCAAGGAGAGAACACTCCAAGATCTGCAAACCTGAATTCAGAGCGCTGGCTTGACATGGTATCCTCATCCACCTTCTCAGGACATAATCTTTTTCATGTGTGCACACAGATGGAATTATCTGGAATCCAAAATAGTTGAAAGGAAGAGAGATTGTCTCAGGTGACAGATTGCCATTTCTCAGCTGCTTCTCACTGTATACCTGTCCAGAAAACTGCCACTGATAAAAAACAAGAGACTCTGCTTTTCCAGTGCCTTGAATTCAGAGAAAAATAGTAGAGGAAGGGATCCCAGAGCACTGCTTAGCCTATCTCCTAGTCCTAGGGTACACCAAGCCCTATCTTCAAGATTCTTATTTTGACAGGCCTTCAGTCACAGCCTCCACAATGTTCCCTTACTTCTCTATGCACCTCTTCAATTATTCCAATTCTGAAAGTTTGCCCTAAAACCCAGCCCAAATGGGGGACTATCCTAAAGAAGGATGGTGGTACTTTCATACTGTATTGACATCACTTAAATTTTTATTGGCATGACTTCATTACAGGGAACAGAGCAGTTTTACACCAGCTAATGGTCTCACCAGTACCTGACAACATTAGTGAGCAAGCTGTGGGCGAGTAGGCCTGTGCAGAATACCCACCCAGCTTTTGCAGAAATCAGGATATCTTTTCATAGAAGTTCAGCAGAGATCTGTTAAAAATCCAAGCTAGAGTTTACAGGATTTTACACAAAACCACTCCTGTTACTGTGGGTGCAGTGAGAGAGCAGCATATGTTGTCTGCAAGAGCTGGGAGGAGCAGAGTCCTCCAAGCCAGAAGATAGCAGAGGCCACAGGAACTGGCCCTAGCCCACTGGCCTGCTTCCTACTCCTCAGGACCTACATGGCTCCACCCAAGTCACAGCTTGAGCTGTGCACTTCTCACCTTTTTCCAAAATGCCAGCAGGCTCTGTTTTCTGTGCTGAAGCCCCAGACAAGACTGTAAACTGAAAGGCATCTGCACTCCCCTCTTTCTTGCTCCTCCAGCCCGCACCCTGGCAGCCCCAGGGCAGGAACTGCCTGCTCCCCCTTTCTCTGCTCTGAGATGGCTTCTGAGGATGGGGAGGGGTTGTCCTCTCCTAGGAGCAGTTTGCTCCAAAGCAGGATGGGTGGGAGGGAGTGGGAAGAGATTGGATGCAGTAGGAGGAAGGAGAGGAGAAAGGAAAAGAGATCCTCCTGCCAAATACATTTTCAGTTTTTATAAACAACAGATATTTCCTCCTGCCATCAACTCAAGCAGAGCATGTTAGAAATCGACACTAGGGCAGGGATGACTCACATGGTACCAGATCACAGCAACAAGGAGCTCAATCTATAAGGTAGTTTAGGATTGACAGAACATTATAGGCCAGATCCTGTTCTTATTTTCCACATCTTTAACTACACCATGACCATCAGCAGAACTGTGCCACCTAGACACAGGCAGCCTTGCGACTACCTCAAGAGGTCCTGATCTCATCAGTCAGCACTGTCAACGGTACAAGCTCAGCTGGCAGTTGCAGACTCTGCCTGAAAGCTCTGCAGCTGCCCTCCAAGCTGTGCTTGAGCCTCACCTTTGCCTATGCTAAAAGACATACGTAGAGGCACTGGACAGTGAGGCGAAACCCTTGCAGATGCCTGCTGTGGCACCACTGCTCAGAGCTTACAGCCTGGCCACACTCCCTCCACAGCAGATTTTCCAGTGGTTTCCCAAAATATTTTTAAATTATTTCATTGATACAGGCATATTTCAAGGATCCAATATAATGCTTATGTTCGATAGAAAAATGAGTTTTTCTCTTCCAGCAGCCTTTCCTACCCTGCTCCCTGTTCCTTTTGTCACACCACTTCTGCCTGTGTCTGGGCTGCATGAGAACTTCCCTGTCCAGAGAGAGACAAACATGTGCCTGAAGGTCACAAACAGCTTCCTCTTAGCAGGCCATTCACACAGGGAAGGCTGGAAATGGGGCCAAGCAGGCACAGAGCTGAAAGCATCTCCCAGCATAAGGTCCCTGCTGACCTTGGAACTCCAGAAGCGATTTGGGCCCTATCCAAGTGACCCCTCCTCCAGCTTTTCCTGTGATGCTCACACTGCCAGGCCATGCCTGTGCAGCAGACAAGAGCCAGTACAACTGATTCAGCTGCACCAAGTAACTCAGTAAAAGGTTTTCTGCTCCTTTCTGCAGCTCCCCATCCACATGCAAACCTGCTTCTAAAAGGAACAGCATTAAAGTTGTGGCCAAGCACACCACATGTAGAAATGCCAGAATTTAAGGATCAGAGACTTCACATCTAGGAATAATTGCATGAATGCTGCTCTTATATAGGCCACAATATCCCCATCATAATTTCCTTCCTCAGCAATAAATTCTGGGGAAACTGGATTACATCTTGGTTATGTTTCTCTTCCTAGGAGACTTAGAGATTCCAAGAAGAAGAGAATTCATTAAGTTATTCATTATGTACCCTGCTACATTGCTCCAGTAATTTCTTACTCTCCTTATTGAAAACAAAAAAACCCAAAGAACAAATAAGAAATACGAAACCACTCCTCTGACTTTATTTTCTCATCATCCTCTCCCACCTCCACAGATGGAGAGCTGCTTGGGTGATTTTAGTTGTCTTCTTTGTATTACCACTATTTTTTCCATTGGCCCCCAGCCTTCTTTCTGTCTCCAGGATAAGCGGTCCCCAATAGCAACAACTACGCTGTTTTCTCCTCATTTTTTCACTTGTTACTTGATGCCTCCCTTTCTGGTCTTAACACTGCATTTTTCGTCTCTCTGCTGTTTATGTTTTTGGGTTTTTTCCTGGTGCTTGCAATAAGAAACTCCACTGCTTCCTAACCCTTACAGTCAATCACCAGATTTTCACCTCTGAACTCTGCTTGTTTATCCAGTCAGACTCAGGCTCCATGAAACTGCTCAGTTTCATTCACGCTCCTCTATTAAATTCCTCTCTGTCAGCCTCCACCCTTGCCCTGATATGTCTCTAAAATGTCTGGCTCCTCCTTTCTCTATTAGAGTCAGACTGCCTCATTTCTTCCTAACTGCCTTGCCTGGCTACTTGCTGCCCTTCATGAACATCAGACACCCAAGAGCAGCTTGTGCAGGAGCAGCCAGTTAGAAAATGTCCATGCAGCTGCAAGTTTAGCTTCCAAGCTGCCTGTCATTGCTGGATCAGGCCTTTCCTCCTTCAGTGCTCAAGCAGTCTTGCAGTTTTCACTCAGTGAGTCATCCGAGGCCTGTTTCATCACACACCATCCAAACCTTGAAGTGTATCCAGGACAACACATATCCAAGTACCTCCCCTACATCAGTGAATCGATGGCAGTTGTGAGTACTCACAGTCCCAGTGCTCAGTGGTATCCCAGGAAAATTTCTCAGCAGCAGTAACTGCAGCAATGGAAGACTGCTATGCATTGTCTTCTGGCTCAGCCTTGAGGAGGTTCGGGAGTTATCTGCTGTGGGCTTCACAGGTATTTCCTGACTTCACAGCAGCATCAAGATTCAGGAACACACAGTTCTGTGGGGAGAGCATTTTAAAGGTGTTTAGATGCTCCTTCCCTCAGTCCTCCTCAACCTAATTCCTCTCCTGCCTTTCCCTGTCCCAATCCCAGACTCTTCCCTCTACTCACCTTTGGCTCTAGATTTTACCCCTTGCAAAAAAACCAGTCCTAAGTCCCAGCCCTGCACCCATTTCTGTGACATCTCAGCCCCTTATCCACTTCTCTGTTTCGGTCTCCTTCCCTCCTTATTTCCATCTCCCAATTAACATCAGTCTGCTTTCTTTTTTTACCTCACGCAGATGGTGCAGGAGCTGGGGAATCAGTGAGAGCACAGGAAATGGTGTTTCCCTGCACTTTGTAACTCACAGCTTTTGCCCATCAGTAGGAGGAAGAAGTGCCACAATGATCTGCTCAGAGGTGGACCTGTGCCAGAGGACTCTCAGAGCAGACAGACTATTCCCTGACTTCAGCTGACAAACTCTTAATAGGTTTCTCCTTGGTAGATGGAGTTACAGGTTTTCTGTGGTTTCATAATGACTAAATTTGGGCTACTTTCATTGAAGTGGCAAATCACACATCTGTGGTAACTGCCTTCCCAAACAGTAAGTCAATAAAGTTTAACAGATGTATAAAAAAACCCCAAAGAATAATGTAGCACAAGACACATTATGATGTGAGAAAGAGCTGAAGTGTTTTAGTTGAAAGTTAAAAAAAAACCAGCAAAAGCAAGTTCAACCTGAACTTGACACATAGGGCAAGACAATTTAGTATGAAGAGTTTAAATTCAACATTTAGAAGCTACTGAAAGGCAGAAATGGAAGTCTCAGATAATGAGTATGTGTCATTTATTGGCATAGCCACCTGAACTTTCTATAATATGTTTTCTTGGCAGCTGAAGCTTTTTGGGAGATATCAAAGATAGCCTCTACATGGGCTTTTCTTTTGAGTTTTTGGAGATACTTCATCAGTTACATTATTTAGTGAAAAAACAAAACCTGTTCCCAACACTTCTGATCTCTGGTCTCCTGCAGCCATTCACACTCACCCATCACCTCAGAAAAATTACAGACAATTAATTCCACCAGATGCTCTCTTCTCTTGCAGCTCTGTTTAGGAAATGTTCAGCCATGTCATGCTCTTTTGGGTATTGTTACACTGTTCAAAGACAGGCCCTGTGGCTCGCACATCAAAATGCTCTTTTGCCCACCTCCAGTGACACTAGAAAGGATTTTCCTTAAACAAAACCAAATGTCCTGCCTTTCTTCTTCAGAAAAGAACCAATGGAAATTGATTGCTAATCCTGGAAGGTTGTCACTGACATTTCCTAGAACAAGAACATTTATTTATCTTCTCCAGAGATACACAGCTCAGCTGTGCAAACAAGAACACTTCTGCTGAAGGTAATAAACCTGCAATTAATATCCGAGAACTGGCTAATGGAGAAGTTATTCTTACAGTCATAAGAGAAAGAGATGAACACAAATTATGTTTAACCCATGAGCAGCCAGCTGAGCAAAAAACTATGGCTATTCAAAGAAACAGCAAAGTTGGGGGAAAAATGGCCTAGCAATTTAAAGCAGGCCTTTTGCTTAAAATGTAAAAGTGAAGCAACGTGTGGGCTCAAGCACTGTAAATGTCTGCTGTAGATCCAGGCCTGTCTGTGACTCTTTCTAGCCCCCTATGTTGGTATCCTAGAATCCAAAACTCTGAGATCCTACAACCTCCCCTTAGGTTTAGGCACAATAAATCACACAGTCACAGTCATGCACTAAATATGGAGGAAATTAAGAGATCTCCACACCCTATCCCTTTCCTCACTGCTTGGAGCCTCCCAAATCCATCTTAGTCCCTCCCAAGTAATTGCACTAAGATGTCCTGTCATCACATAGAAACACTGCATTTGCACATTCTGCTTCTGCAGCACTTCTGCACTATCTTGTAGAAAGAGTACCATAGCACAGTGGTGCACTGTTGCTTCCAGGCTCTGCAGCATTTTTCAGTGACAGAGTGACCCCTTATTCATCAGAACTAGTGACACTGGTCTCTAGGCTTTGAAGGTTATGAATGTTGGTATGAGCATACAGCTCCTTTGAGACTTGCAAAGGCCCAGCCAAATGTTGCAAATTAATTTGCCTTATCATCTCAGTTTCATGAAGTTTTGCCAATCTTGACATTCCAGCTTCATGCATGGGAATCTCTGCTTATTCCTAATGAGGACTGATATTCAGCAGAGACCTGTCATTTAAGCACTCAGACTACTCACACCACGATCAAGACAGAGCCTCCTTTTGTGTGGCACCAGAGGCTGTACCACTGAGGCCACTGTACACATATTTCACTGTACTTGCCTTAAGAAGGGAAAAGGGATAAACTATGTGGAGATTGGAGAAGAGGGCAAAGCAGCAAGGCGGTCAGTGCTCAGCACCTCTGAAGCTTCACAGCTCCGAAAATAAGATTTTCAAGGGCGGCAGGTAATTCAAAGTGCTGTGACTTTTAGTTGCCACATATACATATACCTTTAGATCTGTCTTTGTTCCTAGTGCACAGCTATCATCAACTCTGCCATAAAAGAGCTGTGAACTGGAAGAGCAACGCGGACATTGAAATGTAAATGAGCACGCAATCATCTCACTTGGCTCCGGGATCTATTGCTTACCCCCACAGACTTTTGAGCTAGTAGAGGCCTTAACAAAGCAGGGCGTAAACACTCAATTATTATGGATATGTGTTTACCCTGCAGATGTATCTGGATGGCCTAGCAACTTCTGTTGTAGGAAGGATATGGGATAATTTATGATAACAAAGTCAAGTATGTGTTGTTTCTCTAAACTCTGCTTATCGGTCTCAGATCCTTATCTTCTTGACACTCAAGAGGTGTGCCTTGCAGATGCTGAAGTGTCTTGAACCCAGCTGGCACAGTGGAAAATCTCAAGAATTGGAACAAGAGGCTTATTGCAGTGAAAAACATTTGCTCCTTAGGCAAGCAGAGATGCTCTCACCTGTGCCCTGGAAAATAACTCATGCTAAACTGGACCAACCTCTGCACAAGTCTGAACAGCTTCAGCTCTCACTGAAGTCCATGTGAGTCACTCCCACTTATTTAAGGTTAGAGTTGTCTCATTGTCTTTGCTGTAACGCTTCCAGGAATATGCGTCCTTTCCTGCTCATTTTGTTCTCTCTGCTTGCTTTGATCAGTTTCAATGCTATTGAAAGTTCCTTATCCACCACTGCCTGTACTTGCCCAAGTACCCACAACGTTTCCTTCCCTGTCCTGCCTTCTGGTTGCACTGTATCACAAGCATCTTGTGGTCCTCTTGCCTGGCTAAGATGGTGACACACATCTTGTGGACACAGCCTCATGAGAATGGAGCATCACTAAATGGTAATCAAAAGACTCTCAATGACCTTGACAGTCATTCTCTTTAAGGTCTAAGAAAGCTATCACCCCACTGATGTAAGTCTGTATCACAGATTTTCCCCTTTGTCAAATACAAACCAGAAATGCATTCTGACCAATTGTTCATTCCCACCCACATTCATCTTTGCTTTGATTGATAAGGCTTCACATCACTCTAATCCATATGAAGCTGCTCATGAGATGGATCTATTCCATGTAGGTTTTTCTTTTCATTTACCCACGTGCCTTTTGATCTTGTGAATCTCTGTATTTAATTATGTGAGTTGAATAAGCTCCATATCATATCTCCTGCTGCACTTTGCTCAGGTCTTTCTTTTCTTTTTGGTTTGAGGAAGCAGAGTTCACTTCTTGGAGGCACAGCTCTTTAATTTTAATAAGCTACAAGTGGAAGAGTAAGCTCACCTTCAATTGCTCCTCATTTTTGATGCATGAATAAACAACTGGCAAAGGACAGAGAACATTACAAAAAGGTGCTTCTAGATGAATAGATCTGCCAGCCATAAAGAGTCCCAGTGATTTCCTGGGTCGCAAAGGCTTTGGTGGTATTGCTCTGCCACTCACAATCAGCATAAATGTGGTACTTTACAACTCTCCTTGACAGCTGAAAAAATAATATAAAAAAATAAAACCAAGACAGAATTATGAGAAATAAAAAAGTCTACGCTGCACCCCAAACCAGCAGTCCAGAACTAGGAGAACTGTCGTTTTGCAGTAAGCAAAACAGGTAAAGAACTGTGATACAACAGAAAATGAAGCTGGGAAAAATTCCTCTTAATGCATTTCTGTCTCTCTGTCTGGTTTGTTGACTGAGAGTTTGACCTCTTATATTTGACCCTAGAACATTCTGGGATGCACTGACAATAAGGGAATCCTGCTCTGGGAGGGAGGTTGGACTAGATGATCTTTCAAGGTCCCTTCTAACTCCTAACATTCTGTGATTCTATGATCATGGCAGACTTAAATTATCATGCAGGCAGGTGAGGACTCAGATCACTAGTCTCCAGTGAAATGGAATTACTCCTCCAGACCAGCTTTACACAAGCTTTGTAAATCAGCTGGCTTGAGGATTAGGCCGAATAAGTTGGATTCTGAGCTAGAAAAGTACCTCATTTTAATAGAGCAGCAGTACTCAAGAGTTCATCTTCAGGTAGGAACTCCAGCCACCTGCAGCTGGGCTGGAACAAGCTGTCTAGGTACTACATACTGTTGTCACTGCAACAGTATGGCTCTCCAGCTCAACTCGAGTACCCTGCTCCTTTGCTTATTAACTAAGCTAGAACCAGTTTCAGATTATTTGTTTTTAATTCATGCCTGCAGGGAACTGAGCCTTTAAAAGGCTCTGGAAAGGGCCAGCTGGAACAGACTGTATGTATTATGTATGTAGTAGCTCATACTTAGCAGTCTCTAATGGCTGGGATTCAGGCATCAGGAGGACCACCTTTACCGGTGCCTGGGTCTTGGAGTCACCACTGAACAACACGATTCTCGAGTCACCTAACTCACAGCAGTGATCTACACAGTTCCCTAAAGCACAAACCCGAAACCTGCATCTAAAATTAAGTTTCTACATTAGCTATGCATAATATAGCTCATTAAAAATGGATACTCCTTTCAAGCCCTGACATATAACTAGGGAAATATATTGCTCAATACGCAGAAAGTACTGAAATAAAATATCCATTATCTACATGCCTCTGTTCAGCAGAGTACTACAGAATGTTGTGGTGATTAAAACAGCAAGATTTTGCTGCCTTGCCACAGATTGCCCCTGTTGTTGGGTTATGCACATAGAGCTATGAGGAAGGTGAAGGAAGTGAGGTCAGCAGTTGGCTGACCATCCTGTAGTATACTGAGTCTCACACCATGGGAACAGGCCTTTGGACAATGGAACAGTCTAACTTTGACCATTTCTCCTTTAAAGGTCACACGGAACAGGAGTGTGGGAGCACTGGAAAACAGCCAAATTAAGAGTTCCCACAGCAACCGTGAAACGGCCACAAGTACTAAAGAGAGTTTTACTGTGGACTCCCTGGAATAAGGAATTCACAAACTTGTTTCTGCACATGCAACAACCAGTACTGCAAGGCCCCAGCAGAGCCCTCTGCCACAACCCTAAAGGCAGAGAGAGGGCTTCTCACACCAAGAACTCTCCCAGTATCAGAACACTTCTTGAATGGCCAGCTTTATTAATGAGGCACCACAAACCAAAGCTGACCCTAACATGTTTCCTTTTTGATGAAGTAAGGGGGCTGCTGCTCTCTCTCCTAATGCATCATCTCACAGAGAGAAAACAATCCATTGTTCTGTTGGTATGTGCTTATTCTAGTCCAGATCTTTTCTACAAGTTAAGCTTATGATCAAAAATCATACCCAAACATTTTGGTAAACTATCCCCATCTGTGTGAGGGTTTGTAAAAACTGTAATAAAACAAGGCACAGATGAAGTGAATTGGAAGTCCCATTGAAAGAGACTGCAAAACATAATACTCATTTGTCTGTTGTGGATCCACACTTCTTTTAGATTAGGCAGACTGCTTACAAACGTGTTTCTTAACATCTGTGAATAGTGCATGAACCAGCATTATTGAAAGAAAAACAAAAAAGGCGATGCCTTATGTGCTGCAATAGGATTAAAGTGTTTTTCAAGCTCAACTAGCTGACTCACTATTTTAACATGCTATCAAGAAAGCACCAAAGCAATTCATGGGATATATGGCAAATACCTACTCAAAGGATGATTTCTGCAGCCTATAAAGGTGCAGGCATGTGTATGTGAGGTGTGCACAAAACAAGCAAATTTGGCTTCCCCAAAAGATTTGTTTTGTACTGATGATTTAGCCACAGAAAAGACACAACTTACCAAACACAGTTCTTAAGTAATCCTGCAGCCTTAGTCTCCCCTTCAGAGTAACTTGCTAGACAATAATCTGTGTGAACAAACAAGGAATCTTTATTAGACCTTTATTAAATCCTCTATACACACCCCCCAACTGTCCTTTCTCACCGAATTCTTTACAAAATCTCTTAAGCTGTAATTGCTATGGTCTAGCCTCATCCATGTCATCCTTGGTGCTGCAGACTCACTGACCAATTAGTGACATAAGCTCCTGTAACCTAGGAGATCAGGAGGCACTATTTTAGATGGTTGTTAGAATATTCAGAGATATTTCCTGAGATCTGGATTTTGTCTCTGCTTAACATTTTACCATATCAGCTGTACAGCTAATTAAAGGTAGGTGTGGCTGGCACAGTCGATCCAGTAATACAGCCACCATTGTCATAGTGCCTTGGTACCTTAAATTTGTGATAAGCTTTCAAGATACCTGTGAAGTGTTGATGCTCAAAAATTGACTGGCTTACAGTCACTACATAGATGGGGAAGCTCAGAGTGAGGAATCAAACACAGACCTGAGTTCTAGCTGAATACCTAAAGCCAGATGCCAATCATTCTGTTCTAGCAAATTCCTTCTGCTATTTCTGTTAGGGAGAACCAAAGCTTCAAAACCCACTTGTTTCCAATGATGTGATAAAACTCTCAGCCTAGAGATACAGGTTATGATGACACCTTACCTTTGCAATGTTAATATGTAAGATTACTATAAATCACATCAAGACATCGTATTGAGCCATTTCAGTGACAGGAATAGCAATTGTTAGGTGAAAATGGTTTATAGCTTTGTAAAGCATCCCAAACATGCAAGAAGTGTTATAAAATCATTCACTATTAATTACATAAACAAAATACTCTTCTTTGTAATTTTGTAAGGTTGGAATTATTTTGCTGCTAAAAAATGAACCAGTCTGCAAGTTTAAAATATAACACTCCAAAAGTTGGGTTTTTTTGACTGACAAAGCTTATAACCCTCCCCCCATTACTGCAAACCACCTTTGTCAGTTCACACTGTACCAAGATGTAGCACTATTACGGGGAGGGGGTCTTAATTTTTGATGATTAGACTTACTTCCGTGTGGTAGAACTCATAGCAGTAATGTAAGAAACCCAGACAATCGACAGACAAGTATCAAAAGGTAATTTAGCTATGTGATAAGACTCCTGAACATGATGCAGAGCAATGCCAAGCAAAGCCACTCCACCAAGAGTTCTGTTATATTATCCTGCTTAGACTGGCTAACTCATAACTCTCAAACCAAATGTCTTCAGTTCAAATTAGTATCCATTGTTTATCATGGAGAGCAGCTTTGATTCTGAGAGACGTTTTCTGAGTGCTTGTGTGCATTATGAACACTTTGCAGAGGGCTGAAGGGAGCTTACTGGAGTTTTGGCAGATTCAAAAGGGAAAGGAAGGTAATGAGACACTTTTCTTATCAAGCAGCTATTCAGATACTCAGCTGTGGGATGAATACTGCTTGCACTGATCACATTCTACCTTGTAGTTTTATTAATGTTTTAATTGGCATTTGCAATGAATAAATGCTTTCTTACTATTTTCTCTGTATTCTTCTCTGCACAAGAATAAGCACAGAGCACCTGAGACAAGCACCTATGTTGTACATACTACCTTCAGAGGCATTCCACTGTCTAAAGCTGTTTCCAGCCGGTCTAGTCAAGGGAGGAAGGAACAGAGAAAGATTAAAGAGAACATGAATGAGATCATCAGCGCCAAACCTGTGTGCAATATTCACCTTCCCTGAGCATCAGGCAGCTTCCTAGCTGCTTCTTGGCATCTGCAAACTGCACGTTCTTCTGAGTCATCAAAAATTAAACAAATAAAGATTCGTATTTTTCAGTGATTTCACTGCTCTTACATCTCCTCTCAAGCACTGACAAACAGGTTTCACATTGAAAAATGTCCTTCTTTCAGGACAAGCTGAGAGGGATTGAAGGGAAGACTACAAGCACAGCTGCATTAAGCTGTTCTGTGATGGGGTTCTAGACCATCCAAATTCCTCCCAAAAACTCTCTTTGGATACTGTTAAATTTAAATAAAATCTTGGTTGTGACAGTGACCAGGACATCAACACTTACTCAGCAGCATAATTTCCCAGAGTAAACTTTACACCTTTTGGCCCTATTGCTTTCATTTACTTACTTTACATCTGGTGTTTACTCACTTTTTATCAGCTATTCCCCACTTTCACCCCTGGTTAGAACCGCAGTGTTTCACAGACACTCTGTGGTTGCACAAACCACTTCCCCTCCCATGTGCAGTGACAGCAGTTGTATTCATAGAAGAGTTCTAGTAGGAACTTCCATGGGTCACAGCCTAATCCCCATTGATTTGTGCCAAAGAAATGCAACGACAGGGCTGTGTCCTTTTTCAAAGACTGCAGTTTTGTCCTGCTCCCATCACTTACTACAAATGGGAAATGTGTATTAAACTGAGGCTCCATTCTTTTTGTTAGGCTGGAACCACTGACTTTGCAGTTTCATTAATTCACTACTAGATGAAAGCCACAGTCCTCTGAGACAATTAGAACAGAAAGTGCCGCTACAGGGCCAGATCCAACTGCCATTAAAGCCTATGGCAGCATTTCCTTTGACTTCAAACCCACCCTGTAACTAAAGATTGACTGGAATAGACTTAACAGTACCTTACAAGTTATTCTGATTCTAAAGCATGTTCTGTTCCTACTGGTAGCTGCTGTTTCATTAAACATGCTGACCATCCACTACCACAATGCACACAGATAATGCTACACATCACAGAAATATGAGGGTATTACTGCTTAAGCTGGCATGTCAAATGACAGCACAATGTAATGCTTGAATACTGCTCAGGCTGCTTCACTGCTCTTCACAAGTAGCCACACACAGAAGAAAAGTGAAGCTCTACCATGAGGTGCAAGCAACAGCCAGTTCACCTTGTAAACCTAGCCCCAGTACTACTGTTTTGTGACTCAAAGCCAAGGGCAAGATACCATTCTCAGCCTAATGCTGGCCGTAGAACCTGGTAATAAACCATAGTGTTGTGTATTGCAGCTATTTTGGCATCCATATTACAGAAGCCTGGAATTTATGTAATTGCCACTAGATTATAAGCAGTCTAAAATTAGAAGAGTGGTCCTCATGAAGCACCAGTCAGCTGAGTGCAACAAAACATTTTAGTCTGATCAGTGACAGACTAATCTGTTGCAATTACAACTGCTGATTAATTGTAGGAGGTTTCAGAAATTCACTAGCCCAGCCATAGAGATTAAACCTCAGAAGTTCTGTTAAATCAGCACTACAGACACAATAATATGGCTATAATTCACGGCCTTCATTCCACAATGAAATTCAAAAGTCTTGAATAATGTCACCTTGAACTTATCTAGAATGGAATTTCCTGCACAACTATGGAGTCTTCTCCCATGTTTCTGTTCAAGAATGTCCAACTTAACAGAGCTCTGCCAATCCAGGTCTGCAGACAGATTGGTAACCCACATCACAAAGTGACAGACCAATGACCCAGACACACTGGGTAGCACAGCTTCTAAAATAATTCCTCATGACTGAGCTCCAAACAACACACACACGTCTACCTAATTCCTACTCACTATCCTGAATCATATCTCTAGGGATAGGAAAAAAACCCAATCTTCCCTGAAGCTTCTCTAATATTTATATATTCAAAAGTACTGTGGAAAGAATATTGATACCTTATTGACAAGAGCTTCTCACTGCCTGGGAAGGAAGAGTGTGTTATGGGGCAAAAAAATGCAGGCCAGGAACTGCAAGTAGCCTCAACCATAAGTTTTGCCATTTTATGCTGGACTTTACCAATTGTAAAAGAGTTAACTACAAGATTCTGCTGCTTTCCATCACCTCAACCAGGACAGAGGACTTCCTAGTGCTGGAAGTCTAGTACAAGAATGCTTATATAGCTGGACTATGGAGGCTGCTAGTACATCCTTTTCAAGTGAAAAATTATCTTAGGGGCTGAAAGGTGAGGCACTACACATTCTGTGGAGTTACTCTGCTAATAGGATCCATATCACCTGCAAAAGACAGCACACTGTGTCTAGTTTGTAAAGGCTGAGCAATTCAGATCATAGATGAAACAACTGGATTTTAGGCTTCTCTCCACACAGAATTTTATTGCAGAGGATGGTCAGGAAGAGAGAAGGATGGAAGCAACAAGTGCAGCCAACAATTCTTCTTTATCTCATCACTTTTCAAACATTGGTCAACACTTTGCCTGATTTATATAGCTACAATTCTCCAGATCTAAGGAGACACACAAATGTTTAGACACAGAGGTAACATGAAAGACTAGACAGTGCAGTAGAGTGAAACTTGAATGCCAGGCCAATGCTTACTCTCTTCCTCCTTCATTTTGTCTCATGAAAGCAGCACAAGACAAGCCCAGACCCCACTCACAACCCAGGGAGAATAGCAGAGAGGACACTATCTAACCTCTTTCTCCATGAAGTGAGAGAAGCCTCCTTTTTTTTCTGTCACAGGGGGATAACCTACATCTCCAACCGTGCCAGTACAGGTGATTGTATGCTAGGTTGGTGACCTGTGAGAACATAAAAACTGCCTTTATCTCCTCATTGCTGCCTTGAAGGATTTTTTAGCTCACAGATCAATGACCCAGACACACAGGGCAGAATAGCTTCTAAAGAAATTGCTCATGACTGAGCTTCTAACAATACATTCAAATGTCAATAAACACTCTGAAGATTCAAATGTATGTTCTGGACAGCAACACTGGGAACCTCTGGTTTTAGTATACACTACAAAAAGTCCTAAAATGTCAGCACTTTCCAAGGATTTTACTATATTTTTTTAGTCTCTGGCTCACAAAATCTCTGATATTAAAAAAAAAGACAGAGATAAAACAAGACCCATCTCTTTCACACTGCATTTACTTCTTAATAATAGCCCAAAATCATGCTAAAAATCTGAGAGAAGGCTTAGGAGCCTTCTGCTAGAGCTCTTGTACAAAATTCCTTCCTTGCATCTTCCCTCTGGTCTGTAATTTACCAGCTGGGAACACCACCGCTTCTGGGGCTCCAGGAACAGAACAGCCCACTAGGGATGTGCATGGAGCAAATACCTTGGTTTATAGCCAACATCTACGTAGCCTTCTGTCAAACCTATTTGTGTGATCAACTTAGAGCAGTGAACTCCTCTGTTCCACCAGGAATGGAGGCCCAAATGATGACAAGAGGCCCTGCACACCACAGAGTACAGGTGTTTAGCATAAGGTGTATATATCAGAAGAGACAAATGGAACAAGAAAGGATGAGGAATATTTATCCTAGATATTGTTTGCTTCTTTGGCAGGAGGGTTCTGTGTCTTGTATCATTTGATATCACTGATAGAAGAGAAACCTATCTTCAGAATACAGAAATGTATTATGTAACAAGTTCACATTAAATGGAACTGTGATTTCTCTATATGTACAATGTGTATTGAAATGCTTTTGCTAGTGCTCGAGGAAAATAAAGTGTCACCCATGAAACAACAAATCTGTTAATGGGACAAGCTTAGAAAGCAGAGAAGATAAATATACATGTATAATAGATCTTCTAGAGTGCACAGCAGAGATACACAATCAAACAGCCAGTAGAGTTACTATGAATTCACCAAAGAATTTCTGAACAAATCAAATATCTTCAAAAAGTAGATCTGAAACAGAAAAGTAATAAAAAAAATTAAAGCACAGACATACTGATGTGGTACAGGGCAGGATGTACATGGGCCTATGTATTTATAGTCTGATTAATGTATGAATTAAACTGTGTATGAAATAAACTACACAATATGGAATGCTTTTAGGGAATATTAATCAGAGCCTGGAAACATATACTCGTGTAAGCTGTGAGTAGCAATGTTACTCAAGAGTAGAAACCGGTCACACTAGTAAGGATTTAGGCAGTCTGATAATTTCTACTGGAATATGGGCAGTAATAATGTCAATTATTAATTTTAAAATTATTCTCATTCTAATGAAAGAAACTGAACTCTGAGCCTGTCCATGGCACCTGCTGATTCATAGATCATTTTTAAATTCAAGAATGTAAGTTCCTTCAGATTCCTCCTTTAATGACATGGGTTAATAATAGTCCAACTTCTTTCTCAGATGACAGTGACTTTCCTTTGGCTTTAATAAGCATCACTATAATGCCTTAGTACAACTGAATGATAGACATGCCTAATGGTTGTCCTGTGGCAATACATTTTCTGATTTAATTTGTCAGGAACATGCCCTCTTATCTTGTAATAGACATTTCTTCATTATTTAAAAAAATAATACCTGTGCTTCTAATGATATTTGCTCTACTGAGAGCATACAGAATTAACTTATTCAGTGAGCTGGCATTGACAGAGGCTCTATGAAACTCCATATGGGAGTGAAAAATATTCATATAGTATTATTTTGGAAAATAGAGTTGATATGCACTATGTGCTACTTGCACAGGACTACAAATAGGACAGTCCAGGATGAAGGGTCAGGTGTTTCTGTAGTGAAAAAATTCAAGCTAATTAGTGAAGATGCTTTAGGCATTCATGGGACTGAAAAGGCATCAGATGCAATGGCAGCATCTTCCCTATCATGTTTACTTGGTCTTCCATTGATTTTAATTGTGGCATTTTGTTCTTCTAAGACATCTTGTCTAAAACAGTATTTTGCAAAACTTAACAGTAAATTAACACAGTGTTAGTATCTGTGTGTTACATAAATATTTGATTAAATATAACCCTGTGTGTCTGCTACTTCATGTGAGAAAAATCCATCCAGAGAAAGTATGCAAGAGTGCTAGGGATGTAGAATAGTTTTCCCTTTCTTTAGCTGTTATGTTATTCAATTAAGTGCCTAGAATATCCTAACTGTGTTTCTCTGTGACTGTAGGAAGAACTGAACTTACAGAGATTGTCTGATAGCTTTACCCAGGTATTCATATTTTACTGTGCTGAGGTCCAACATTGTATGTTTATTTAGAAAGTAGCAGATGTCCCAAAAAGCTGAAATTCATTTCAGGATTGGCTCCCTATGCCTAATATCTGTGTTGGTGTTTGTACAGAGTGCTGTAGTTCTTAACTGATTTTCACAGAATCACAGAATGTTAGGGGTTGGAAGGGACCTCGAAAGATCATATACTCCAACCCCCCTGTCAGAGCAGGGTCAGAGCAGGATTCCCTAGAGTAGGAAACACAGAAATGCATCCAAACGAGTTCTGAATCTCTCTCCAGAGAAGGAGGCTCCACAGCCTCTCTGGGCAGTCTGTGCCAGTGCTCTGGCACCTGAACTGGGAAAAATTTTTTTCTTGTATTCACACAGAACCTCCTGTGCTTCAGATTGCAGCCATTGCCTCTTGTCTTGTCACTGATATTCACTGAGAAGAGCCTGACCCCATCATCCTGACACTCACCCTTCACATATTTATAAGCATAAATGAGGTCACCCCTTAGTCTCCTCCAAGCTAAAGAGACCTAGCTCACAGAATCACAGAGTGTTAGAGGTTGGAAGGGACCTCGAAAGATCATCTAGTCCAACTCCTCTGCCAGAGCAGGATTCCCTAGAGCTCCCACAGCCTTTCGTCATAAGGAGGATGTTCCAGCCCCTTAATCATCTTTGTGGCTCTGTGCTGGACTCTTTCCAGCAGTTCCCTATCCTTCTTAAACTGTCCAGAACTGGACACAATATTCCAGATGCAGCCTCACCAGGGTAGAGGAAAGGGGGAGAAGAACCTCTCTTGACCTACTAACCACACCCCTTCTAGTACACCCCAGAATCCCACTGGCCCTCCTAGCCACAAGAGCACACTGCTGGCTCATGCTCATCCTTCCATCTACCAGGACCCCCAGGTCCCTTTCCCCTTCACTATTCTCCAACAGGTCAGTCCCCAACCTATACTGATCCTTGGGGTTGGTCTTTCCCAGGTGCAAAACTCAACACTTGGCCTTATTGAATTTCATTAAATTCCTCCCTGCCCAACTCTCCAGCCTGTCTAAGTCTCGCTGAATGGCAGCACAACCCTCCGGTGTGCCAGCCACTCCACCCAGTTTAGTGTCATCAGCAAACTTGCTGACAGCACACTCTGTTCCCTCATCCAGGTCATTAATGAATAGACTGAAAAGTACTGGTCCCAGTACCGACCCCTGAGGGACTCCACTAGACACAGGCCTCCAACTAGACTCCATCCCATTGACCACAACTCTCTGACTTCTGTCCTTCAACCAGTTCACAAACCACCTCACTACCCAATCAGTCAGACCACACTTGCTCAGTTTAGCTGCAAGGATGCTGTGGGAGACAGTGTCAAACGCTTTACTGAAATCAAGATAAACCACATCCACTGCTCTACCCTCATCTATCCACCCAAGGCTATCAGGTTGGTCAAACATGACTTACCCTTGGTAAACCCATGCTGACTGATCCTATGATATGCCTAGAGACAGAGTTGAGGATAAAGTGTTCCATCACCTTTCCAGTGATGGAGGTGAGGCTAACTGGTCTGTAGTTACCTGGGTCCTCCTTGCCCTCACCCTCTCTTCTACTCCTGCTCCCCAGACTTTGTCAGATTACTTTGAAAACTTACAGCCCATTATGGGAAATGAAAAGTTGTAATACATTGGATCAGGAAAAATCCACACTATATTACAATAGGTACAGATCTGGTAATTTTACTATATCTACAAATGTCAATTTATTATTAAAATAGCAATGTTGGTAGAAACCAAAATGGTGCAGCTGGTAAACTAGTGCAGTTTTCACTGATGCCAAAGGAAGCTGAGTTTGCACCATGGAAGGTAAAATTAGAGCAATTTCATACATTTTTCTGTTAACTGAACTAAACCAAAGAATTATCACAGCATGTTGTACAGGGGTGTGTTTTCAGTTTGATTATAACATGGGATCTAAAGCACTAAGCAAATATCTGAAGTATTTTTCCCCAAAAACATTCAAGGATTGTTTTCCCATTTTGCTACCAGTCATTCAGAGAAAAGCTTATAAACAATGTAAATGTAGTAGGATTATATGTAGTTAGGACAAGGATGTCTTTCTTGAAGCCGAACATTGACAGTTGATTTTTCATTACTCTCACTGCAGCAAAGTGCATACACAAAACCCTCCAGCAGGTAGGAGAGGCCAGTTTGAGTACTGCAGGTAATAATACCTTGCTCTTGTTCTATGAAAAGCTGCAAGTTGAATTCTTGAATTAAAATGTTGATTCTCTCTGACATAAATATACAAGGGAAAAACTGTTGGTAATTAACAGTGAAAAGTACAGGGGAAAATAGTAGAGAAATATTCTTAATAAACTTTGTCCTTCAGTCTCTTGAACAATTGACTTGTTTTAGTATGGAGGGGAAAGACTAAATTAGCTGTTTTCTTGTTTAATGTGCTCTAATAGGAAAAAAAAAATACAGACTTAAATCTTACACAAAAGCATTCTCTTCTCCCTCAAAAGGGCTTGCTCCAAGGGTTTGTCTTCATTAGCTGTAGAGTGCAGTGACATATTATTTTTGCATTTCTGTGGACTGCAGCAAATTGTCCCTCTTGGCTGTCATTGTTTCCTACGGAAGCAACAATGGCTTCCATTTATCACAAGCTGACACCATATGGCATGCAAAATTACGGTTCACACTGCAGCATCCAAAGAGGTGCTGTAAATAAAAATCATTTATGTAAAACACCTAGCAACTAGGAAAAAAACAACAAAAAAGGAAAAGTATAACTCGTTTGGAAAACAAAGTACTTTTGCACAAATGACTTCTACTTCTAACCAGCATCTCTCAAAGTGTTGACTAACTTAAAAACCATCTTATATAGATGGTTATATAGATATAGTTACCTAGAATGTATAGAAAAGAATTAGGATGCTGATGCTCCAGGGAAGGCAGAGAAATTTCACCATTAAAAAAGGATTCTGATAAACATACAGTTTTCTGGAGACATCAAAGCATTGTGCAGCTGTTAGTATGTCAAAGAAGTGTTGTGTTTCCTCCAACAATTCACTGGTGTCAGCTTGTGTTTGGTGGTATTGATATTAGAATAAGCAAATGCATCAGCCTAACAGCAAATCCAGGCTCTTCTTGTTTCAGTTGCCGATGGTGATATCAGCATCTGCATGTTTTTATGTACAGTAACTAATCCCCTTGGTCATCTGTTGAAGGCCCTTTTGTTGTAGGATGTAAAGGGCTTCTCCCCAGCAGGGCAGCCATCATCCACTTCAGTTGTCTGAGGAATGCCTGAACTTTTGTGTCCTCTCACAGGAATTATGGGGTATGCCTTGGCTATTTCTCTGACGTCTGGTTTTGATAAGTGATTTTCAGAGCCTACTGTCTCCTAGGAATTCTGCAGGAAAAGACTGGGTGAGATCATTCGGCTTTTTACCGAGTTTCCTTTCTCTGTTTTTGGCTTTTCTAGTGAACATGACCCTCTAGCACTCGGGAATATTTCTGTTCCCTTAGGATCTATCAACCACTTGCTGGTTTTATCTCTGCACACACAAAAGCTCCATGTCGCTGGAAGGGGAAACAAGGTTGACATTAACCAGGGGAACATAAGCAGCTCGTAGATGCAGCTGTGAGCTGAGTTCATTTATTAGCTCAAGTGCTGGCAAAGCTTACACTTGTTTCTCAGCCTCTCTACTGGTCATTGGCCTAGGTCCGAATAGCTGAAGGCAATGGAATAATAGCTGGTTTGTCAGCCCATTTTATTCATGAAATGGGGCACGGCAGGAACACTTGGAAAGAAGCAACAAGTAAAAGAAAATGCATCTTATTTTCTCTGGTTCACAACCACTCTGCCTCAGAGTGTGTGTGACTTGCATGCAGCATTTCTGTACGAGATTATTCATATCAGATTTCATTTCTTGCTACATGGGTTGCTATGGATACGATTCTGAACTGCTGCTTTTGTAGGCCAGGAGATTTATGACTGAATCCTGAGTGATTCTGCTCATCAGAGACACACAAGATTTATTTTTTTTTTAATAAACAGAAGTGGAAGCATACCCTGTATTTCTCAAAATATTTTTCAGAACCCAATTCTGTATTTTGGATCTTCTTGAAGTCTATCAGAGACTGTGGATCAGTTCCCTATTTATACTAGGGTACAGATTTATAAGAAATGCGTAATGATATATGCAAAATCCTAAGAGCCAAAGCCTGGCAAAAGTTAAGGGTCAGTATCAAAGCAGACCCTTATGTATTACTCTTTTTCTAATCTTACTCACTCCAGCTTTTTTATGCACAAAACCAGTTGGGTTCTGTGAAGTCACAACATAAACAGACTGTAGAAATCCAAATCATGTGATTTATGATTAGGTTATTGTTTATCAAAGCCACAGGAAGTCTGGGTGCTAAAGTACACACAAACAGAAAAAGGAGAATGTACAAGTAATAGAAAAGAGCACGTCGCTAATATGAACTGCAAACAATCCTAAATCGTGTGACAACAAATCTTCATATTAAACAGACAATCGGAAATTCTGGAATAAATATACTCCTCCACCTTCCTGGATGCTATTAATCATACAGGATGCACATTGTCTCACCTTTCCTCAGATAGGTTCAGTAGCAGAGTCTCTGGCACTGTACTGACAGCTAAAGATCTGTTTCTGTAAAATCTCTGAAAGGCCTTCGGATGCTCTAGAAGTTGCAAGCGGAACTGAAAAAGACAATATTGTTAGGGAGCACTTGCAGTACTTGGTCCAAGGTAGTCCACACAAACACACTACATGCTGCACAGAAGAGAATTGTTAGCTGCTTTTCTTGAACTGCTCATGCTACCTTGCCAGACAAGTGAAACAACATTTACCACAGAGGAAGAGGGCACCACAAGTTTGGATACTCTGCTGTGCTTGCACGTCATGGCAATGCGAGGTGGTGTTGAGAGACAGCATTGATGAAGTGGCTTCAGAGCATTTTGGAAAAGCATTTAAGTGTGATTACTTTTAAAGTACAGGACAGAAGAGGCCTGTCAGATCACATGGCAGGTGCATGAACAGTATCTTTCTTCTTATTTTCCCATGGACATATATTTACCTCTACACATTATCCATCCCCTCCGCAGGACAGTTTAGAAACTGCACCATCAATGATTCAGTACCAGTTGCCACTACACCTTTTTCAGCAGCCTTCCAGGCTATTTTCCATCCATTAACACAACAGTATTGCCTTCTAAATGAACACGAAAATTTTTCACTGTTAATATTTAATGAAACACAGCCTGACCCTTTACTCTGCACCACAACACATCCAGGCGCAGAAAGAAGAAAACAAATGTCAAGCACAATTTAAATACCCTCTCTGAAATTCTCCAAAATTACCAGAAATTTTGAATTTGCACCTTAAGACATCCAACCAGATCCACTGGTGGACAAGTGCTCAAAGCCTTCTGAGAAGAAGGGCTGCTTAAAACATTTCAAGTGGGTCAGGCTGTCTCACTAATCACTGTTGAAATGTAGGCCACTGCACTTCCATTTGCACAGCAGTAGCACAGCTGTTAGAGTCACCAGGACACCAAATCCTCAAATAAACCCTGAATATGAAAGCAGAGCTGGAATAGAGTAAATTTATAGCTGGCATCCCTATGATACCACTAGTGGCACATGAACAGATGACAACCTGTTGCTATATTGTTACTGGACCAAGACCAGTATCAGCCAGAAGATCCCATTCTTCTTGAAAAATACATATAATATAGTCCATTAATATGTTGAGAGGTATCTATGATTAACTAGGTAACAGGATAATTATTAACTTCAAAAGAGCACATTTTCTAAAAAAAAAAAATAAAAGAACTGTAATTAGCCTCCATTAAGCTCTCTGCTGCTACAGCCAGACTGCTCCTAGTAACTGAACCAGCTAATTTAAGGATGTTTATTTCGGTAACATGCACCATCATACAGAAATAGTGGTCCATGGGCCCCATATAGCAACAAAGGCCAGATCAGGTATGTAAGTCTAAGTGTGATAACCTAAAGTCCTTTGTTAGAGTAATAGCAGAGGAAACAAGATACACCACTGAGAAGATAGGGGTCAACAGCATGAGTTCCTCAAGGTCATCATAACTGACAGCCTGTGCTTAAGTGCTTGGCTGCCAGGCACAGCTGGCTAAGAGGGAATGCTTATGGCAGACCACTAAGGGAAATGAATCTGCCAGTCCTTCTGCAAACTAGTCGCCTCAGTGAGGTTGCGATTACCACAGAGCAGCTTGCTAGATTAGCATACAGCTGGTATTGAGAAATATACCAAAGACCATTGATCTGCTGAAAGTACTTAATTAGTGCTAAAGTGATTCTGAAGATAGAGCAGATCTATGTTCAAGTATAGTGCTAGCAGTTTTGGGCCAGTTATCTTCTACTCAGCAATCCTCGAGCAATCCTGGGCAATGACGGTGGTTTCACTAGCTACACAACGAGAATAGGAAGACAGTTTGGAAGCGCAAACATTTTTGAAGTTCCTACAAAAGTGCTCATAGATAGATTTTCTAGCTGTTCATGGAGCCCTACAAGCTTGAAGCATGCCTTGAGCTAGCTACAACCTTCTGTGCAGGAATGATACAAGTTTAGAATTAACACTCCTTTATTTGTATAGAGAAGGAAGTGTTTATTTTGATAGAACTGTAAATTGCCTATCTCAGTGTTTAATAACTGAATCTAAATATGCAATTGAGGAAGACCTTATAAGTGAAAAATAAAATCATATGGAAGTTCTGGTTCCCAATCTTCATACTGGAATACAGAGTAAGAAGTACATTCATATCCACTGCAGCAGTAGCTGTGTATACAACCTTGCTATAAATTCCATAGACTTTGCTGCATGGAAAACGCCATTCTTTAGAGACAAGGTAGAATCTGAATTGCTCAAAACCACATGTGAATAATGCCATTATTGCAATTTTGACTGTACATGTGGTTCACATAAAAGTAATGAGGATTTTTTCCTCAGTACCTGAACACCTGCACAGAAGATGTTTTCTTATTAAGTTACTCAGAAAGTAAATTTTGTTAGCTTTTGAATATATTATCTATCCTAATACATTTCAGCACATCAGTTTTGCAAATTAGTCTTCTATAAAAAGACATCAGTTCACTTCTCTCAGTGGAATTTTAAGCATCAAAAATCTATTCATAACATATTATGTAAATATTCCAACAGAGAGCTTTAATAAGTTAATATCTCCAATAAATAACAGAAAGACCCTCATGCATATGACTGGAAAGAAAAACTAATTTTGCCTCTCTGCTTTCCTTTCACAACAATGGTAGGAAGAAACATGCATCCTTGTCTTTCACCATTCTGACGTTTCACTCCATACATCTTGCATGATAAGGATCATTCCTGACACACTCCAATGATATCATCACAAACATTTCTGTAGTAAAAATGCTAATCTAGTCCTTTCCCTAACTTTAATGTGTGTTGCAGGGTGATTTGTTATGTCCATTATTCTCAGCAGGAATTAGAATTGCTGCAGTGATTTGAATGATTCTGTCCACTGTGTCTCACAGTCACAAAGGTTTTTTGGCTGCAGAATTAAAAACCTGACAGTTGCTCACAATTTAGGGAGTGAAAGAATGCATTCTATACTGAGATAACCCGAAAGGACTGGCCTGTCTGTGACACAGAAGTCTACGTCTCTTTAACAATCTATCTGTGTGTCTTTCAAATGGGGTCACACACACATAAGCAACACCCACTGCAGGTTTGATACTGCTCGTGTGGATGCTTCAGGAAGGATGCAGTGATCCTTCATTCACTAGGTCATCACCAGGCAGCTTTGCTTCAGTGTGGTAGTCCAGGGAATTGTAGACTGCTGGAGAACTTACAGAATATTTTAAATTGGTGGCTTTTTCATGTATTAAAAACATAAATTCCAGCAGTCTTTCACTTACCATATCCCTGGGGTAAATATCTGTGCTTAAGCACAGAAGTTAGTAGGACCTTGGCATGGAGGAATCTTACTGATGAAGTTTGTAAACTGTATTAATCTATTTGTGCAGCAATATACAATTATGTGACTTTCAAAAAAAAAAAGGAAACAAACCCAAACCCAAACAGATGGGTTAGGTAGGTGCAGATCATCTCTAAAAATCTGTTCAAAAAGTATGCATTCCAGCTAAGCAACTTAATCCAAAACTAGATCTTGCTGTTAAAATACCTCTAAGGTGTTGGGTTAAGAAGAGGGGGAATCCTTATAAGCCTCAGCAGGCAACAGCCCATGCAGCTAAGTTAGCATATAAGCCAGCACCAGCTATTGTTTTATTGGATTCCTCTGGGGGTGGAGGGGCACTGAGCAGGAAGGAATTTTTATGCATATATGCATTCACAAAAGAACTATTTTTTCATTTATGTAAAGTCAAAACATACTGGAACCATAAATTAAATCCTGGATAAGTGTTCAGAGTTTATATCCTTTTAAGGAATACAGCCTAAAGTTAGCACCCCACTTCAAGGTATAATCTTCCATCACTGTTGGATGCTGCTGCCTGATTGCAGCCAGACAACTGGCTCAACACCAAGATCATAAATGAGCCAACATATGGAAACAATTGCTTTTCTTTTGATTGGAAATGACATATTTTGGGTGTGTGCACAACATCCCCCATCAATCATCCAAAATGGTTCGTTATTTGGACTTAAACTTATTATTCAATAGGAGATTCCTAGAGCCTTATATGAAGGGTAGGAAAGGTATTTACACACCCTAGAAAGAAAAGCCTCTGCATGGTTGACTGAGCCACACTGTGTCCTGACTGAGCTTGCTTCCTTCTCTGTACAAGGTTGTGTTTCACACACCAGCATTGGTGTTTTACCAGCTTAACGCAAAAGCAGCTAAATCTTGAAATCATACCTGCATAGTGAGGCTCTGTTGGCTGCTAATCACCCATGGGACTCCAGAAAATTTCCTTACATGGGCAGTCTCAGCAAGAGAAGTGAGGCGAAAGGTTTAATAGTGAAAGTTTGATCATAGATTACATGCTTTGACACCAGCAACAGCCTATCTGTCTTGATGATGCTGCAATGGCAGGAGGCCTCCAACACAAGGGAAAAATCAAGAGGATTTTTGTTGAACTTGTGTGGCTGATCTGGAGACGGAGAGATCAGAAAGGCAAATTCCTGCTAAGAATGCAAGGAAATCTGGTTCAAACAGTTTTCTGGCCTCATACAGCAAAGGACAGTGAAGGAAAACAAAGGCAAATAACTTCCTAAAGAACCGCTGGTACAAGTGAAAAGACAGGCAGGGTCTGGTTTTTGAATCAGTAAATACTAGTGATGATGGCACTTTTGGAGTTACTCTGGGCTGGGGCCTTACGCATTCCAGGAACTGGCCCACAAACTGGAAATGAAATTGTGGAGGTGAATGGATATGCTCAATTGTTTTCAATAAATCCAGGGGTTCATGTGAGTATTTGAAGTCTACTAGTGATGAGACTGATTATTTCATGTTAATGTAAACTCTGAAAACAGTTCTCCTATGGATTATAAAGAAGGAGAGGCTTACATACATGAAAGACAAGTAGGCAGAAGCACATCCAGCTGTAATGTACAACAGACAGAAACCACTACTGGGGCTTTTTGGCAAGAGGACGACTATTATGATGATTAAGGTCCTATATAGGCAATTAAAAGAAAGAGACTCAATTCTCACCTTTGTATAGCCTTCCTGTGAGAAAAAAAACACACAAATCTCTCAGAGGCAGACTTTCAAATGTATTTAGGCACTTGAGGATGCAGAAAAGCACTACATAGGATTTACAAATGCATCCATGCAGCCTAGATGTTTACTAGCACCTGTTCATGTTCTTTAGGTGCCCTATCTGCAAGAAGATTATAGATGTCATCTATTCAGATCACAGCCAATTTCTACCTTTAGTCGTGCACCCAACATTTCCATGTAAGTGAAAGAGAGGAGTGAGCTCATATCTAAGGATGGGACTTAGTCCCAAGCAGAATAGGAAAAAGGATTTGCTGCCTGACAAAAATAGGCTGAGTGCCTTGTCACCTCTGAGAAATGCCTCACATGGCATAGCACAGATTTGTGGTGGTGCTATTAAAATAGATTATATTTCCATCAAATAAATGGATTTCTTTTCGCAGGTAGGTGGGTAATATTTCCTCATTGGCAGTGAAAATGAGTTTCAACATCAGCGGTCAGGGAACTAACTCCTATACCGTTTTGAGAATTCATTCTTAATGCATCCCCCCATTGACATTTGTTGATAAGCTCTTCCAGGCTGGATTCTGCAGGCCATAGAGTTCCTCATCCACACTTACTCACAAGAGCTGCCCAAATGAACAAAGAAAAAAAAAGTCTCATTTTTTAGAGCACAGGTTGTGAAATCAGGTCCCTTCGGTGTGATGATCTGCCTGGGTTTCGATGATTTCAATAATATCAAATAAAATTAGGTCAGGCTCTCACCTAATACACATTCATAAAGTCAATGGCCCCTGCTTCAGACAAGGATCTAGATAATAGCTCTGATCCACTGCTGCTGCCTGCTAACTAGTAGTCAATTTGCTCCTTTACAGTCTTTCTGCATGCATCCTTTGTAAACAGGAAGGAACTGTGTTTTAGTTGTGAAAATAAACTGTGATGAGTCACACAAAAAGCCACAAGACAGCTGATGAAAAATAAGCTTGCTTTTCCTACAATGAAAGCTGACCACCCAGTTGAAAAGACCATGGCCTCTTCCTTATTTTGGTTTGTAAAAAAAGAAGTGAGCAATTATGTTTTCCAGCAGATACTGCTCTGGTGCAGTATTTTTTGTTGATCTGACTCTAGCGGGCAGACCAGCAGTTGTTGGGTGTGTACCACACAAAGAATACTTTCATTTTTTGGCATGGTATAGCATTGCTGAAATACCAAAGACCATGGCTAATTAAGTGGGGTGATGGAACAGAATGATTTGATGATAAGATGTAATTGGTATGAACATTCTCATAGACTAGTTATTGTATGTGTCTGGGAGGGCCAGACATTCAGCTGCGCTGTCTTGCTCAACTGTAGCTGAAGGGGTAAAGGGCAAAAGGTTGTCCTTTACTCTCTCTTGGTCCTAGGACTGCTCAGCAGTGAGGCCTCAGAGGGCAATTTAGAGCAGATTCTGTAAGTTTTCTGTGGCCCCAGTCTGCTGTCCCGGTAGCTGAAAATCACCAGTGTCAATCATGACCTTTTGCCTCTGCCATGCCACACACTGACAGTTGGGAAAGGGGGATGGAGTTATATGGGAGCTGCTACAGCAAACCTGCACTGCCCAGAGACCATGCCGTGGAGAGGAGAACTGCTTAAGCTGCTTCACACCAAAAGGTGGAGCACAGACCAGGATCCAACCATTAACTGCGTAAATGCTGTTGCTTTCAGCTGATTATTTTGATTTTTTTCATAATAAAGCTGATTATCTTCGTTTTCTCAATGGGAAACAGTGCTTGGACAAGCCAGCTGGAACTTAATAGAATTATGCTTGTTCTGCAGTTTGGCTGACATCAACAAAACAGGTTTCCTGCAGCACTCTCTATCTGTACCTCCACAGCATCACAAGGCTCCTATCTGGGGCTCCAGACTGTACTAAACTGGTACAGTTACAGTCTCCATGGACACAAACAGTATCTATTTAAGGGCTCCCACAAGGCCAGAAATCACTGATCAAAGCCACAGAGCAATGACCAAGGTCATATTAGGACCAGTGAACTGGTATTGCCAAGGGGAAGGGCTTGCATTTCAGAGCATTTTCCTTCTGCGGTCATGGATGGATGATCGCAGCATTCTGTTACAAGCCACTTCCATCTGCTTTGACACATGGCCAAAGTCAAACAGGCAAGAGAGCCAAGATCTTTCCTAGAAGAGCCCAAAAGATTTCTGCTACAAGGGTACATGTTATTTGTGTTCACTGCATGCTTAGGTCACCATGGGCAACATGACACAGGCCACAGGCTTCAGGATCCTTTAGGTAAAGGTAGACATCATCATCACACTCAGAAGTCATTCTAAATTTCACTAGTCATCTCTGCAACACCTCTGATTTTTGTTGTAGAAAGAATGATAAAACTGAAAGTAATTCCTTAGTCGTTTCTTTCACCCTTCTCCTCAATGTTTAGCAAAAGCTGTCATAGTTTCAAATGTTGCTTTATATTTTCTACTACACAAGCTTAGCTATATACAGTAAATCTTAAAACATTGTTTCATAACTCACATTTGGCTATGGATTCAATGCAAAATGGCCTACAAAATTAAAATACTTGCAGCAGTTAAACACAGCCATTTGACCTCTGAACACCAAGTGATACTATATATATATATATATATATATATATATATATATATATCAAACCCTATACATATAACTAACCATTGCAGCTGACTTCCACTCCTACACATTAATATTTAGACAGAGACCCCCTGAAGAGTCAAGAGTATTGATTTGTCGAAAGATTTGTGCCTATCTATTATTACATTCTTCTATGTTCTCAACCTCCACTAGCAGAGAAAAGGCCAGCAACTGCTAGGCTCTTTCCCCTCCCACTTTGGAAAAAAGCAAGCCAGCACATGGTATTTCTTGCTGTAATGTAAAAAAAATAGAAATTAAAAATTTTCTTTGAATGCTTTTGTCCTCCCATTGCTGCCAGAAACCTTGGGAGCTCCATAATCTGACCACTCAGCATCACCTTTACTTCTGGCTTTATGGCATCTTGCAGAATGAATCTGCTTCATCAATTACTAAAGAGAAAGAGGCCTGAGCAAGCAGCCTCTCTCCACCTTAAACCAGAGTAGACAAGAAATTGTCCCTCTGTTCAAGGAAACATCTTTCCTTCTTCCTCTCCCTTAATTCCTATAACTGCCAAGGGTTTTTTGGAAGGATTTTAGCATTGCCTAATCTCTACCCTGTTCCCTTCACATCTCAGATCGCTCTGAAACTTCCAACTAGGGAGGCCCTCTTTCCAAACTTGAAGATCTGAGTTTTCTATCAGACCACAGAAACTGAGAGTCTCGGAGCATCAGAGCAGTATTAAACTTATTTCGAGTGTATCAGGCTCTGATAGTTGAGAAAAATGCCTTGGGTTCTCAGAGCATAATCTTGTGTTTCCAAGTGTTTTCTGGCATTAAAATAGTAATCCACATGACAAATTTTTTTAGTGGAAGCCAATGCAGTTCAGACATAATACTCTGGCTGTTACACACTTGCCACACTGCTCTCTCGGAATATATTTTGGTGACAGCAGCAATTTCTTGTCATACTTCCAGCATAGTCATTGAGGGTGTTGACTCCTCAACCAGTTGCCTCAGAATAAATATGTATGGAATCAAGAAATGCAGAATTGCAGCTGCTCTCCAGCAAATTCTTCTTATAAAAGTAAGTGATGAAAATCACAGCAGCAGCAGCAGTTTGAACTGACTTGCTGATAACAGAGTGCTACCAGGCACATAAAGGAACACATTTCAGCGGCACTGCTTTTCCAGGTCACCAGCTCACCTGTTACAGACACGTTTTCAGATTAGTCTTTCCTCCTCAAGTCTGATTTTATGGAGGACTCAGATTCCCAAATGTCCTACTTGCAGAGAACAAAACACAAGACATTAAGCTGACAAAACATCAGCAAGAGGGAAAAAGCCTGTCTGAGCAGTTTTCTAAGAATTGGTGTAGACTTGCTCTCATTAATTTTCTTTAGGCTGGGAAGAAGGACAAGAAAATGTATTCTGCCTGCCTTAAGCCGTGGCAAGGCAGCCCTTCACTAGCACTGTGTTAGTCTGAGCTGCAAAGTGCAGTGCAGCAGCTAGAAGAAAGGACTCAGGTAGGAGGGCATTTGCTCAGCTAAAGTGGACACCAAACAATCGTCCGCTGACAGCAGAACTCAGAGAAACTCTCCTAGAAATAGTATCTGGCATCTATATGTTAAAATAGCTGAAGAAAGGTTCTTACAATCTTACAGCTTCAGATGCATATTTTTTAAATAGAAGTATTTCCTCATGTGATAACTCCAAAAAGGTTTTTCACATGCCAGAGGAACAGTTGTTAACGGGTGAACTCTTCTAGCAGAGGTATTCAGGTTTTACAGCTATTTACTCAGGATGGCAGTCAGAAGTCACATACTGTTAGGAAGACAAAACTTGTATCTGCAGACAGGTGTTTCCCACAAAATGTAGTTTGAAAAATATACATTATTTGCTATTTCTGCATAGACAAAACAGAAAAATGAAACAATAAAATAAATGTGTTGGCAGATATCAACTATTTGACAGTGCACACAGTGCAATCCACTCTGGGAACACTATCTAATACCGGGGAAAAACATTGAGGGTTCTCACCTATTCCACAAGAAGGCTGCTGACTGAACTCAGGTGGGAAAACCAATTCAGACTGGTTTCTGAAGATCAGTTCTTTGGGTGCTCTGTAACTTGATGAAGTATAATGATACACGTGGGTCTCCTCCACTGGCCATCAGTGATGCTTTAAAATCAGAAAAGATGAAATACCATATACACAGCTAAACACAAATCTGCTGCTATTACAGTGTTCCCTTAGAACACTATCCACTACAACACCTCCCTGCCATGGCTGCCAAGCCCGTCCTGATACCTAGTGCTAGCCTTCTAAGAAAATTAATTTTGTGTCTACATGAAATCTCGGACGCATTTTAAATCTTGATTATGAGGTGCTCTAAGGTTGACTGTCTCATTCAGATGTTTAGGATTTGTTTTTACTATGCTTATTTCATGCCACATACATATCTACTATAATACTGAAAGAGGAAGCACAAACTGTTCATACCTGGTTGGTGTCTTTTGCTCCCACACAGCATATTGGCTTGTTTAGCAACCTAACATTGGAGCTAATTAATCTTGTGTAATATGGTTGGGATTACTGCACCACAGGTGAACATCAGCACTGTTTACTTAGGAGAGATATAAAGTCTCTGTTGACAATTCTTGTGGACAGTTCTAGCACATAAATATTAGATACTCCATCAGTATTTGCCTTGAAAGACAAAAGCAGATAAAGAAGAAATTTTTACACCATTACATGTACTCTGTCCACTGATAATAAATGTGTTTACACCAAGCAAATGAAAAAATGCATTAGTTAAGCAGTCAGTAGGCCCTAGATAATACTATTTACTACTCTGAAACTAGAACAAAGTTCCAGTACAGTTATTCTGATAGAATCTAGTACAATAAGGAACAAACCTGATTCAGTTTCCTGGACTGTATTGCCCATTTTTAAAATAAAATTAATTATTTTTAAAATATTGTTCAGTATTTTATTCTTGATTTAATTCTGTGGAATTTCTTTTTATGATCTGGCCATGGTGCCAGCTCTCTCAAATGACAGTGACTTGCCAACAGCTAATTTCAAAGGTTTTGACCATTCTTAGCTGCTTTGGACACTGATTATCTGAGGTCTCTACTGCCTCATCAAATCCTGTTTTTCTGATTCTACTTGACAGCGTTTCTCTCAACTTATCTTAGCAGCCTTTCCCAGAATCCCTCAATTGCCTCTCTGTGACTCTTCCCAGATATTTTCTTAGTCTCTTACTCCTTTTTCTTTGTACTGCCTCATAGTGACATCTCTGATCATCGTATCGACACATATATTATTAATAATATGCAGTTACCATTGTCTCTTTCATTCTTTCCTCTGTAGTCTATCATTTTGATCTGACCCTCCTTTTCAATAGAAACCAATTAGAAGCAATTAAGTCTTTAAATTACAAAAGGAAAGAGTTCTCAATTACAAAACATTCATTTGAGCTACTTTAGCCATTTCAAGGGCATAGTCAACTGTACTTTTATTACAGTGATAAACAGAATAGAACTGACACTGAACTACACAGTTAATGTTCAAAAAAAGGACATGCTGTCCATCCAGACCAAACAGTATTTTCTGGTAAGAAAGGAAAATTCCTATGCATGCTGTAACTTGAAGTCATAGACAAGAAACCAGCTTCACAGACCAACATATCAGTTTCTTGTCTTGGAATATTCAGCTGATAAAAAGCCAATAAAAATTCACACTCTTTTGTACTGAAACATCAAAGTAATTTTTAGCCTTATTGCTGTGCCTGGAAGATTGTCATCTAAACTGGGTCCTATGTCACCTGTATGCAAATATGTGGTGGAAAGCCAGTCTTTCACCTAAAAATTTTATCTAGCTCTCAAAGAAGTAATTTATTCCACTGCATTTGCTGGAAGAGAGATCAACCCTCTGAAAAGTTTCCAGCCTAGTTTCATTTTACACACCAATCCTACTTACACATAAATGTCTTTTACCAGACATGGCAAGTATCACAGCTTTTCCTTTAGTGACTCTCTGAGGTAGCTATGGCACCGTGTGTCAGTTTCAGTGGGTCAATACCAGGCACTTTTGGTTTTAAGTTAGCCACCTGAGTACCTGTTTATATTTACATATGCAATACACACAAATCCTTTTAGGGCCTCAGGAACATAGTGTTGATAAGCCATCTTGATCATTCAAACAAACCTGGTATTGCAGATGACTCTGCTATATGATCCCTTTTATGAATTCACTAACTGTATCTGAATAATAATTCAGGTTCTTCCCATTAATCCTACTTTTGCTGTGCCAGAGCCTCCCTGCTCAAAGTCAAAAGCCATCTCATTTTCAGTGTGATCAATTTCTTGGGCAAATAGAGCCCCAGTCATTCTTTTCTAGGCTAAAATTGGTTGTTCTCTCTGCTGTAACCTTGAGTGCTTACCCCTATAACATAAGCAGAAATAGCAATGACATTCTCCATTACTTTTGCTTCTTTTGGAATGGGTTTTAAAAAAAGACAGGTTCTCTGACTCCTCTCCCAAATTTGGCTCTGCTATCCTATGATTATTGTACTTACCCCAACTGAACCTGCTCCAGTTCAAATTCTTGAACATCTTGTACATTCTCAACTGTCAGGCTGCACACAGTACAGCAGTATTAACACTTCTCCCTCTCTCCTGAGAAGACCTCATATGATGCTCCACAGGAGTGAATATTTCTATTGCTATAGTCTTTCAGCTCATCATCCTGACACTATCCAAATTATGTCTCTTAAGTAAACACACTTTCAATTTTTCCAATGTTAATATTAAACATACACACACATGTGCATGTGTATGTATGAGTCCAGTAAGAGTGAAATTGATTACATTTCCAGTTACCTACCACACAACTCATTGTCTCTGTTCATCAGCTTCCCAAGTTTTGAACCGGGGCCCATCTTTTGCAGTTTTACTTGCATGTTCTCATGTTACCTAAGTGCTCAGCATTCATCAACAATTTCTACATCACCCATATCTCTCAGGCTGCTACACCTTATTCCAATTTATATACATCTTGCACATATCAATCTGATTTGATAAAAATCAGTATTCCCATTCTTGTGATATTACTCCTGGGTGTATTTTTGGCTTTTTCATTGTTTGGTTCATTTGCAGTTTAACTCAAGAGTGGAGGAGGCAAAGTAAGAATTTTGGAGTGCTATTAGGTTAATTATTATATAACAACCTGGATGTAATATAGGCATAATCTCTATTACCTCTCAGGGAAAGAAAAGGGCCTAGAAGAGGTTTAGCTTTCTGTTAGAAGTCATCCATTGTTCTGCATTTCCCCTAATAAATTCTGGACATGCACAGAAGTCCTGACAGAAGTCTGTAGCAAGAGGAAACTCTACCGTAATGGTGGCCATGCACTTTCAGAGATCACCAAATAGAAGCTTTTCTCTGTGTGCACTCACTAGATGTGTGCTTGGACCCTGAGGTCTAGCTCACAGGCTAGAGAGTTCAGTCCTGCTTTGCTGACTCCCTTCTGCTCCCCAGTAAATCACTGGGATTGCAGTGATGACTTCTGGGGAAGGCAGAGATAATGAAGTGAAAGAAGCCTGGCCAATAATCTTCTCATCAATCTTCCAGCAGATGTTTTTCCTTTTGACCTAGTACTCATCTCTCTGCCTGTCCGCTAAAAAAGTCTTTGATTTTGTACAGTTGTACATGAACACAAAAGAGATGAATGCCTTTATGCCAACTTTGTGCCCTCAGAGTTGGGGCAATCTGTTGCATTCTTCTTTGTCAGGGTATTTCACTGGCCTCATATTGGAAAGTCCTAACATAAAAGCATCTCCAGGGGATATGGGGTTCATCTGTGGACACTACTTGCCAGATTTGGGGATTTAATAAGCCCAAGATTCCGTTACAAAGTTAAATCCCTCTCAATATATCAGTATTAGAAGTGATAGGCAAGCCCTCAGAAGGCCAAAACAAGGTTATTCTACAAGATCTAGACTGATTTGAAGCCAATGCAATTCACCTAAGATATGGCCCTGAATATCTTCAACTACACTTAGGATACCACAGTAAAAAAACTGAAATGGGAGGATTTCCTGTGTTTTCCAAGGAAAGACTTTACTAGCCATAGTTTCAAAATGTAGTTGAGTAGTGAGAAGTAATTAGTGTTATTAACATTTATTTCTGCCAGAAGAGGTGAGACCTGTAGTACTTAGAAAAACACATAAAAGGTCTTATGAAAACTTAATTTGTGGAAGAAATGAGGGACGAAGGAGCTTAGCTTTTAATCCTGTAATGAGGGACTTGCTAATGAAAAAGAAACTGCTTTAGAAGTCTTTCCCAGGAAATACCTTGCTTCATAAGATTAATTTATATAATGTTCCCATCTTTTGGATTTTGAAAGCTCTTTGAAACTGTGTTTATCCAGGGTGTGAGTGGCTAAACAGCCAAAAAAAAAACCAAACAACAGAGGAAAAGAGAGGAAAATTGTACAAAGTAGCTAGTTTGAAAGAAGCCCCTTTGAGAAAGATCTCTATAGAAAAAAAGACATCCCAGTTACAGGCCCCAAAACAACGCTCTTGAATTTCAACGTCAGTTTCTAATGAACAATAAGGTTTATAGAACAACTGTTTTCTCTTCTGCTTCTGCTTCTCTTCTTTTTCTGTTCATTTTCTTTTTGTTTACAAACTGCCTAACCTACTAGTGCCCAGTTCCATCCTTGAAATCTACAAATCCTTCTACAGTTTGAGTAAGAAAAGCTACTGTAGCTAAAAGATTCTTTCCCACATCCCAATGCTTCTCCAAGACACAGTTACAGCTCCTCAGAGATTTGTTGTAATACCCACAAGCCCAAGGAATAGATCATCCAGGTGAAGTCAGGCAATGATTCTGTGGCCCAGCACCTGTTACCACACACACCAAGCTCAAGTTCCAGAAGCATCACAGGTGCAAATAGCTTGCACAGTTTTTCCTGTTTCTCAAGAGAGTTAATTAATCAGTTATGGAGACATCACTTTGCAGAATTCCTTTGCATACACACACCCCCCAAACCTACTCATGCACATCCCTGCATATCTTCCATCCCCAAGCTCCTGACTCTGTCAGCCCTCCATTAGATACCTGAATTACTCTCTGCACTGCAAGTCACCTCTCTGAGAAGTAAGGACCTCTCCAGGAACGATGTGGAGCTTAGAGCTGGGACTGCACTAGCATGAGCACTTTAAGCAGGCAGGTAGGTGCCTGCCCTCCTCTTGGGAAGCATGCAAGGCTTGGAAAGCAAGCCAGGCTATGGCATGTAGCACCTGGAAAGACTCAGAGAGGGTTTGCAAGTGAAAGGTGATAGAGGGATAAGCACCCTGAGGGCAGTGAGTGCTCTGACAGCCTGGTTGGTTGTGCACCATTTCTAGCAGATCCCATCCAGGAAGCCTAAGGCAGCGGGACATAAATAGGACTGAGCCTCTGGGAAAGTAGGAGCACAGTTGATACCTGTGCTGGTACTCCCTCAAAGGCTTAGCCTATCCTGCCTGACAGGGTGCCATCTCTTCGCCTTCCCTCTCACTGGCACATGCAGTTCATACCCTTGTTTCTTACCCTGGCCTGAAACATATCAGCAATTAGTACAGAGCTGGAGATCAGCTCAACACAGAGCTCTAAGCAGAGGCTTCCTATTTGGCTGTGAGGAAACATTTGCCAAATATGGACTGCTCATGCAGACTGCTGCAATTTGCCTTGGAGAGTGACGGAACTTATACTGATCAAGATAAATGGCTGTGAGAGATTGCTCCTCCCCCTTCAGCAGGCAGGGATGGAATTTAGGATAACAGGTTTCTTGATCTAACATGCTGAGTGGTCTGACCTCACCATTTTCACTTTCTCGGACTGGTTAGCTGCACTACTACTTTTAAAGAAGTCAGTGAGGTTACCTTTCTGCACTCTGCTCAGCATCACCATCTAGTTGCTTTGACACTTCTCAGGCAGTATGTGGGTGCTCACAGCCTTTTGGACGCTATTCCTCTTGTGACTGGGCAACCGAAGTCAGTACTTCCTTCAGAACCCTCACTTAGTCCTGAGAAATAACTTATCTGAAAAGGAGGAGGCAATAAGTTTTAAGTTCAAGAGAAAAAGGAAACTGATTTCCCTAACAGCTCACCTGCAGAAAAACTATTTTCCTGGTAAGTTTCCTCAGTATAGACAAGGCCACAAGTTCAAATTTTCCTGTCCATTTCTTCCCACAAATACATTTTAAAGAATATTGAGTTTTTAAATTTACAGCTGAAGAAAATGGCCCTTAAAGTGTCACTGGAGTTGCTTCTCTGACCACAGGTGGATTCAGGATTGATCATAGAATTGTCCCCATTGTTCCCCTTCTGGAATCACAAGTGGAACATTTATGTAAATGTAAGTGGGTGCACTGCAGAAATCAGCACTGTGTGTGAAGGCATGAAAAAAAAAAGTGTACTGTATCTGTACCAAGAGTTAAAAATAAAACAACTTTCTAAGCTTGGTATCTTGCAGGAGGATTTTGTCATTCTGGTTTCCTGAAGAGAGGGCAGAATAGTAATGAGGAGGCACACCAGGCTTCCACTTGTTTGTTGGTAAGCCAATTGCCTCTGAAAGGATTGTAGGATGTCAGTGACAGAGGGATTTAGTGGAGGCTTCAGGGAAGGAGCCAAAGGTGGGATAGATAAGTTTCTATGACCCTAATGACACTATCTATTTACTGTAAAGTCAGCTAAAGAAGTAGTAAGATTGGTTCATGTAATTTTGTTTGCTTGGATTAACTTTACTTGCCTCTGACCTTAAACTGATTGGTCAGCTCTGAGATTCAATTTCCCTAAGCCTGTGCACACATTACTTGACCTTTTTTAATATTAATATTTTCTTCATAATGAAAGAGAAGGGCAATTTGAGCAGATGAAAGCGTAATAGTGTGCAGCCCTAGCTCTACCTCTGGCTTGTGTTTTTATACTCAAGTGTTTATTTTATTAGGCTAGGCAGGCACTTTCTCTTTTCTGCATGCCTGGGTAATGCAATCCCCAGTGGGGTTACGCTGTCAGGAAGTATCACCCCCAAGTATCCAATGGAGTGTGGCTGTTGAGGCAAGACTGCTGAGAAAGACTGTAGCTACAGCACAAGCAGGAGCCTAAGCCATTAGTGATCACTATCAGCCAAAATGGAATAGCTAGGGGAGAGGAATAAGGACGTAGGAAATATAAGGCTGTTTTACAGGGAGCTATACCAATTGTAAAAGCCTGTAATAAAATGGAAAGGCAAATCCCAGAGGAACAGAGAACTACAGAGGTTTCTGGGAGTTAGACACTGTAAAACTCTAGCTGACCTCAGTCTCAAGGGAGCTAAAAAAGACTGTCAAGAAGGGAGTGTCTTGGAATTAGCCATTAGAAATAACAACTTAATCTGAAGCAACAAAGGACTGGAGAGAAAAATGGAAGTAGCTCAGTGTAGGAAAGCCTGAAATTCCACCTTGGACTAAGAATAAATTTCTGTCACAGAAAAATGGATCATAGCTCAGTTGTTCAAAACATCAAAAAAGATGTGTGAGGAAAAATAAATTAGCAGGGAAGTATGAAGCAGTAAATTGGTAGGATTTCTCTCATTGAGATGAGCATTATCTCTAACAGCTGTGATACACAGAAACATAGCCAAATATTCCACGACCACTGAGCAGCAAATACTGCATGTACTAATTAAGACAAAAGATAAACCGATATTGTCTGAATTAAAGCATATTTTTAAAATTCAGTGGATATTTTCCCTTGCTTCTCTTATTATGCATCAGGTTTTTGATGTTAAATAATGTACAGCTGACATTTGGTTTTTTTTTATTTCAGCATCTAAGGTTAAGTCTGCCTCCTAGTTTTCAGAAATTAATGCCTCCTGTAACAGTAGCAGGAGAGAGGGGAAAAAAATCCTTTTTTTTTCCTTCCAGTTTGCAGTGATGGTAACAAAGACAATGTTATTGCTAAGGTTCTTCAGAACTGATAATTCTGCAGCATTTTTAGCAGAATGGCTCTGGTTCTGCAACTGGCTCCTTTAGACCACTTGAAAACCTTACCCTGGGGACTCGGTACAAAACAATGTATCCAGGTGTTTTCCCTAGGTCTGAACACGAGTTGGATTCCTATGGCGATTTGCCTCAGGGCAAGTCTGTCTTGACGACATCAAATCATGTTATCACAGCCATGCCACATCCACTACAGCTTTTAGTGGCTCCATTCCCCTACGGATAGCTTTTAAAAAATGCAAGTAAATCCTGGCTATGGCTTTTAGAAAAAAAAAGAGGAGAGTACAAAAAATTACCAAATAAAAAAATCTCAGCTTTCCCATGTGATTTCACTCCCTACACTTCATGAATACCATCAAAAAAATTTAAAAAAGCAACCAGTGAGTGAAGAGTGCTACCCGGAGAAAAACAGCTGCTAGTCAGCAGAGATGCCACATAGGAAGCTGGTTTGCTTCTGGGCTTCATATTTTCTCCTTCTCACTAATTTCTTGCTAACAGGGTAAAGAGGATGATGTGTGTGACTCAGAAAAAACTGGTTGGGGCTGGGGGGAAAGAAGTACCTCACCTAGAAATGGCAGGTGAAATTCTGCACCACTGACATAAGAGTGGTTCATGAGGTGTACAGCAGAATAATTCCCACTCTCTTTGGCCCAACATTACATCTGAAGCTGCAACACTAAATTAATAACTAGCCTTTGCATCAGACACTGAAATAGATCCTAGCATTTAGTTCTCTCACAAACTGTCTGAAAGGTTACAAGCAGTTGCTGCACATCATCCTGGTTGTGCATATAAAACACTTTACTGATTTCCCCCAGTATTATACAGTGTAAGAACCAAAATAAGCACTGCGAGCCTTATGCATTACGATCTGCCCTTTTTGCCTGGCTGGAAAAACCTATCAGCATTTCTTACAAGCAGAACTCTTTCCTCAGTATTTTCAGAACAATTAACCTAGTTCATTCAGAATGTGTGCATTTTAAACATACCTTTGTCAAGCCAAAAATTTCAAAAGTTGTGGCTAATTCTTTCCCTGCTTTTTCTTTTCTTCCCAAAATACTGCAAAATTCCTGCAGTATTGCAAAATCTTACAACACTTTCTACCACCCAGATAGTTAATTCTACAGCTATGTCAGAAGAAAATTATTTTGTATGTGATTATTTCTGTAAATAGTTGTGTGCAGAGTTGTAACACACCGCTCACAAGAATATCAGGAGTATTAACACCATAAAATGAACTACTATCTATTGCACAGGATGAAGACTGGTCACAAATAGCAGCAGGAAGCACATGCATGTACTGCTGCCTATTTAAACAGATACGTTGCAAGCATCACCAGCATGTCTTACACATACAGAGCGACATACCCCTGTATCTGTTAAGTACAAATACACATTGAATCTCCCAAGTTCTTGTATATGAAGGTACTATGCCAAACTCCTACCCTACACTTCAGCTCCTATTAAGCTTCACAATCCCAGAAGTTTAAGAGCAGCAAAGGTGAAAAGCTGAAATTACTATCTAAACCAACACTTTTAACCTTTCTGTGCCTTAGTTTCCACACATCTGGCAAATCACACTTCCTACCTTTGATAAAGCAGTTCTGTGACTGGAAGTTTAAAGGCACTAAACGCATTCTTATTCATGTGGTGGTTCTAGGCAGCAAAGCTTTGGGAAGGCATTTATCATAAAACTCTGCACACCTAATCTGGATCCAGCACGCTTGAAGAGCTAAGTCTAGAGGAATCAAAAAATGCACTTCTCATTTTAAGAAACATCAACTTTAGGCTACATTAAATGTCACGATATTACTGAAAGACTAAATGGTAGAAAATAGGTCCACCAGAGGTATGGTGAATTTCACAGTTCTTCCAAATACTTTAAACAGTAGGATGTAAGAATTGAGTGAGTTTAAAGGACTCTGCTTCAGACAAAAGTGGTTACAAATGCTAGTATCATATCTTAGAAATAAGAAAAATCATAATCTCATCAACCATTCTGTGCCTACAACTCAGTTTAAAATGACAAATAGTTTCTTCCTTCTCACAGGCACATTACTGACTGCTAGATTATACTGTCTGCATAATGAATTTAAGTAATCAGCATTATGGTATTCAGGCTATGGCTTAACTGCGCTAAATAGTGCCTAAATCCTATTCATCTTGGTATATCACTCATTCTTTGGAGTATGCAATACTATTTAGTCATCATTTTGTTTGAAAGTGTCAGCAAACTTAGATAACTGAACAGGTTTTTTTCTGAGTTATATAGTGGGTCATTAATTAGCTTTAACTTGGTCTGCAAATTTTTTGTCTGCCTATTTCCTGACTGCAGACATGGTAATTTCTGGTAAGAGATGTTACTGTTACAGGCTTCCCTTATCTGGAGACACGCATCACAATTCACGTATATTTACTTACCTGGTGCTAAGATTTCTCCCTGCCCCGCCAAGTGAACTAAGCTGCTCAGCAGTACATTAGTGGTACAGTTCAGTAGTGTATGTCATAGAAGTTTTACTAGACTAGGGTTTTTTTAAAGGGGAAAAAATATAAAACATCAGCAACAGCTGTACAAGATTCACAGTAGGTCTCAACATCCCCAGCTGAGATCTGCCTGGAGCACCAAGATGCCATCATCTAAAGAGACGATTCTCTTAACAGTTGACATATTACTTCGACCTCTCTTCATGCTCCAAACCTATCTCGTGAGCTTTTGCTCCTGAATGCCCACTCAAGCTCAGGAACTCCTTCAAGACAGGACCTGTCCTGCTAAGACCTGCTTCCCTAGTTAGCCCTTGTCTGTTTATGCTGCTCGTGAAGAACTAGTTTCCAGTGATGCCATTGACTGCAGCTCCAAATAAACAACTTCAGGTGAATTTCTCTGTGCTGAGCTTTTTAAAAAAGTCCAGTCCTTGCACCCTTTCTGCTCTATTTACCATCCCTATGGCTCAACTTCAGTGTTACTATTAATGCTTCAAAGGGTTGTATGTATCCACTTATCTCTGCTACCCTCTTTGCAGAACAACTTGGTTAAATACAAATTGTTAATTACTTGTTTGCTTGGGGTAGTGCAGTATCTGGCACGTTTTCAAGCAGTGAAGTTCATGCAAGAAATTCCAGGCTTTTACAATGTTCCTGAAGGCACAGTGATACTTCTTTAAGTAGGAAAAAACAAAGCCAGCATCAAGAAAATTACTTAGTGTCTTTATCTTATCTACCCCCTCTCAAACCCTGTCCCATTAATAATGCATTTCCTTGGTAGTGTTCCTCCAGTTGCATGACCAATTACTGTTCTCACTGAAGTCTATGGCACCATTCCAAAGGAACATAAGTTAGTGCCTCCGAGGACAGAACTCGTGTCTCTCCATTGTTTATTTTGTTATTGTCCTGCCAAATATGAGTCAATGCCAGGTTACCTTTCAGCTAATGGTCAAACCTCAAGATTCTGGGCCTCTCTCTAATTCAGCCTGGTTTTAGTGTGCTATGCATACCAGATCCTGAGAAGAACTGGTCTCAAAAAGCCTAAAGGACATTGTCCCTTTTTCAGTACAGCATTCCCTTCAAATTAGAGTACTTCTAGTGGGTAGTAGTATATAGCTATGCATTAATCAGTAAGCTCTCTTGAGTAATCCAGTTCATTCTCCCTGGTAAGAGGATTCCTGCAGCAAACATGCATACAGTTTTCTAAGAAGAAAGCAAGCCAAGAAAGGCAGCTCCAGAGGATATCAAGAAAATAAGAAGTGACAGATTGGTGTCACATAAGAGAAAGTATGGCAGGAGATACCATCATGCTTTTCTCCCTATGAAGGCTCAAGAATGAGTAGGTATAGCAGAACACTCTTATTCTGCATGACAACATTGTAAATATTGCCAGTAAATAACATAACAAGACTACATCTTTCCTGATGAGGCAGAAAGATCTCATTCTGTTCACTGCTTAGGGGAGATTTAAGTTTTTATTCTTTAATCAAATACAAACAAATCCATACATTTATGTTGCCTGTCCATTTAGGAGTTAAGCTCCGATTTTAATTAACATTGCTGATCTTAAGGTTTAATGATGTGAACTTCCTGAAATTACAGTAGAATACAAGTCAGGCACAAAATTTTCCATCAAGAAAGTCAGCATTGTCCAGAATTCACAAATAACATGAAAAAAGTGGGAACAGACCTTCTGAAGTCTCAACCCTTTTAGATAGGTGGAAACTATTTCCACTTAGAGCAACAATGGAGCTGGTTTACAGGTCATTTGATCTCGCTGCATTGCATTTTCAAAATGTAAGATAAAATAAAGGATATCTCCAGTTATAACTGAGCAATAGTAGTATGTGGCAGAAAAGGAAAAAGTGTCAACTTAGTTTTGATGTCTAACCAGCCAACTGGTCTTGTCTTTTTTTCTATCTTACCGTTGGAATTCTTTGGGTCCTCAAAATCAATGGTGTTTTCATTAAATCTAGAGATACTGCTCTGATGTTCTGCACACACTGTATTTCCACAAATTTTTGGATCATGTTTGTCTCATGATACTTTAACAGAATCTGAGGATTAAATAAAATGAAATTAATGCATGCAGCACAAACCCAACACATCATTAGTTCCGGTTACACAACAACATGTGACTTGCAGCATGGAAAATACTTCCAAACATCCAAGTTCTACAGAGGGCTCAAATCTCCCCGAGAGTGAAGATGTCTTGCTCAGACTCTTCCAGTCCCTCTGACAAGCTCTTCATCCAATTGTAGAACCCCCAAATTTACTAGCACATAGGCCAGATCTCCCTAGCCTACCCAGAAACCAGCAGACGGAATTTACCCCTATCTCCTGCCATGCCACAGGCTTGACCTGCTTGGACTGCAGGACTGCATCCTGCCTGGATCGGAAGAATCTTCCAGGCAGAGAACAGTAGTTACTTTGAATAGACTTCGAATATCTGTCTTGGAAAAAGTCATCCAAGTTATAAGAAACAAACTCATATCTGTTCACTTATAATAGCCTTTTCAGAAGAGCAACAGTGACACACTGTTTTCTAGACTATTTCTTTCCAACGTGCTTTTGGCAACAGCATCTCACGTAAGCTACTCACAAACTTCAATCTATTCTCTTTCTTGCAGTCAGTGCGAGCCTCTGTTTTGTGTGCAGAACACCCTCAAGGAGATGCAGTATTATTTGCTTACTGCTGACAATTACCCCAGCAAGAGTCCTACAAGTTTTACTCACACCTAAGGCAGGTATCACTTTGTGCAAATCAGACCATTTCCCTGGGCAGAGAACAAGTTACTTCTCAAGCTGCCTATATGTCTCGAAAAATACAGGATCCTGACTACACTGCATGAATAAAACATGGCCACACAACAATTAAGAACAGATAGAGTGCATTAAAGTTTTATTTCAGTGCAACGTAAAAGAAGCCTAAAATGTCTGTAAAAGCATATCCTGTTGGCCATGCATCAGGTTGCCAGCAGCATCCAGGTAAGTCAAGTATCAATTCCTCTCAGCATGATAACAGTAATCCCTAAACTCACAGGCACATACGGGGGGTTTTCATGTTATATATTATTATTACCTTATCACCATCTCGGGCCTCCTCCTTCAGCTAGAGTGAAGAAGCATAATGGAAGCGATCCCTTTGCCCCTTGGATCTGCATTCACATCACAGAATTCTACACATGTATACTCCAGAAGTACAATTGGCTAGAAGACTTCCCAAAAGTTTGAAGGTAAGGAATGTGATATTTGTTCCCTTTTCCTCTTTGTCCAAAAACTATGCACAGGGTTTCTGGGAAATATTTGCTCAGCAAAATCTTAATTCTCTAAGAACGAAAAGCAAACTATGGGCAATTTATTTAGTGCTGTTAGCAAGCTGTTAAATGCACTACACATTATTACATAAAGTACATGCTTTTTAGTTTTGAATGCTGAAAACACTCACAGCCAAACTCACTAGAGAACTTGCATGTACTTTTTTCCTCCTGTCATATCACTGATGTGAGGGAAATAGATGCTGAAAATAGAAAACTTTCAGTATTGCTGACTCAAAGAGGAAGGTTACAGATGTGTTCCAGAATCAGTTCACCAGATACACTCAAAATAAGCACAAAAGCAGAGGCTGAGTGTTATCACACAGATACAAAAAAAACCCAACAAACCTTGTGACAGACTCAAGAAGAGATCTGACCTACAGTATATAGGCTGCTGATTACAGAAATTGTATTTGTTTAATACCATATCAGAAATAACTTCTACCAAAGCACTTCTTGGTTAGGAAAAGCATTCTAAAATCCTTGGTGTAGCGTTCAAGACTTCGTATCAAGACTTCAAATGTTTTTTTCAACATGTAAGAAAGTTACATGCAGATTTCTTCATATTTCAAATTTCTCAAAGTTCTCTACCTGCACATTTTCTCCCCTCAAAAAGCAAGTACTTTAAAATGCTGCTTCCCCCTCCTCAAGCTTTGCATTTCTAGTGGCATCAGGAAAAAATTACTGAGTCCTCATGAGCATCCACCTCCACCCATGTCAACACATCAAAATAGGAACTTCATCTTTGGCTCCTCTTCCTGTGTATCTAATGTCCTTTTTTTTTCCTGTTTTCCTCTACAATTATTGGTCAAAATATGAACAAAGCAACTGGAAATGTCTTTGAGGGGGTATCTTCTGTCAGGTAGCTTCAAGGAAAATGTAAACTGCTCATATTTGGCAGGATACAATTTCCAGAGAGGATGTGACAGCTATTGAACTACTGCTACACTTGAACTTTGCCATTTACCATTTGAGGTGAATATGACTTGTTGACAATGACTTCAACAAAGGATGCTTGTGTATAATCACAGAAGACAAGTGTGGATTGAACTGAAACAATTTATAAATAACTCCTGCAAATTCTAGAAAGGAGATTTTACTACTTAATGTACAAAGGCCCAGTGAAAATCTAGTAATCGGGAGAAATATCATTCTAGGCACACCTTGCTCAGCAGAGAAGAAAAAGCACAATACTGAAGCTATGACATGTCCTTTCCTGAAACTAAACAAAATTGATCTTGGCCAAATTGATGCTATCTACCCTTAGAAGAGGTACAGACCAACCAGTGGAAATACCAGTTTAAGTGTCCTCATGAAGGACACAACCCAGGCAGACAACAGCAGGCTCTGCCCATGCTCAGAGGCAACCCCAGGCCTTGTGACCACATAACTGCAGCATTAATGCACTTTAGGTACTACAGCTTCTCCCAGAGACTTACCGCATCAGCCTTCATCGCACGAATCTTGATTAACTGAGAGTACTGCCAGATCACACAGATGCCTGCTGGGATATAGCACATATCTAACCAAAGTCTTCCAGCATATACTAATCCTGATGCAGAAGTACTTTATAGGCCTGTTCCAGCCCTGCCAGACTCATGGGTGCTTGTGAAAAGAGCACTATATATGAGAATTGGAGCCAATACTGCAAAGATTTAACCCATATTTATTACAAGCATCTAAGTTTCTCAGGACCTTTCATGTACTTGATGTGCTGCATCATGTTGAATTGAGTTCCAACACATATCTCTAAGCAGCAAGCACACAGCTGTAAGAAACAGAGAAAATATTCTCTTTTAGTAAGAACATCAAAAAGCAAAAAGATCAAAACATCCTTTATGGTCAGTATGGATGTAAGCTGTTACTAGACAAGGAGAAAGGAATAAGAGTCCATGCATTTCATCATCTTCTTCCAAGGCTTATCTGCATTATTTTAGAGAATGTAAAACCAGAGCTGATTAGATAGTCTTAGTTTGAGGCAACCTATATTTATTTAAAATTACCACTATATCTTAACTAATTATCACAAATAACATGATGGTAGAGCTGTCAGAATACATCTCTCAGTGTTCCAGTTCTGTATTGTTGGTGAAATTACAAACAGCAGAACATAAAATTATTAATTGGCATCTAAAATATGAATCACAGTGTAAAGATTAGGATCCATATTGTTATATATAACAAATCTCACTGGGCACAAATAATTACTGACACTTTTAACCATTTATCTATTTTCCAAGATGCAACATATTAAATATTGGCCTTTTAGGTAATAGATGTTGACACTCATGCCATAAAAAATGTCTAATACAGCAACTAAGAATTCTTACTTCATGAACAGGGACCATTTATATTTATTTCTAGCATAGAAAACATCCAAATGCTCTTGTGACCTTTTATGGAGGCACAGAAAATATCACTGAGCACAAAAGTATGATGTTTCTGTTGCATGATGTTTTCTTTTATTAATATCTAGTGCTAAATCCTGTGAAGTCAAGCTTGGGAATCTCCTTCTCATTGGAAAAATTTGTTCGATCTATGCGAGAACTTGGGCTTCCAACGTTACTCAGCCAGGATTTCCTGCAAGAAAAGTAAGAGAGGATTAGCATACAAAGAATAAGCTTAGTTCTTTTTGCTTTCCCTTCCTTACTCCTTTTGAAAGTAAAAAAACCCCAACAAACCCTATTAAAAGTTGTCAGTATTTCAGAAAGTATTACAGAATATTACAAAAACACCAGATCAGAATAAAGGTTAAAGCAGGTTTACTTTAATAATCCCTCTTCAGTGCTTATTAATAGCATTAAACTAGGCATATATTAACTTTGCAGATTCAATTCTATATTTTTAGCAGCAACCTAAAAACCATTCATAATTGGTCAGTATCACCAAAAATGAATCTAACATCCAGGTTACCCTTTTCTGACAACAAGAAGTAGAAACTGAAAAATTAGTAAGTTCAAAACTAGCAAAAAGACAAAGCAAACACATCAAAATTATGTCAGAACACTAAATTGTAATAAATACTGAATTTTATACAGGCATTCTTAAGCAAGGATTTAGCATATATTTGCATTATGATTCAATCTCTAATTACACTGGGGTTTGTCTTCTTCCACAGCACACTAAAAAACTGTAGTGAACGCAAATTACCGTAACATAATTGAGTCTAGAAACTGACAGTGCAATGGCTGCTTCTACATGTGTACCCACTATATTTCTACCCTGCAGCAATTTGCTAATTCACAGTAGTAATAACCTATTGTATGATAAAAGGAGGTGCACAAACACTTGAAGTGCAGCAGATGACACTGCTTACATAGAGGTCTACTCACAAAAAAATACTTTGTATACTCTTCAGGACTGAGAACGACAGCCTCCACGTTGCCTGTCCCATGGGGTACCTTCGAATCAAACAAGGACATGCCTCTAGACTGCAACAGGACAGTATATAGCTTACTCTTCAATTTTAAAAGATCTATTTCCAAAGCTACACTGGTTCAGTGAGTCTGGAACAAGAGTCAACCTCCAAAGAGCCATTTCCTACCATGTTTTAATTCTCGGGTACTGTACAGCCAAAGAACCGCTCCTGGTCACACTCTGATCTCATCCTTCAAAACTAAACCGGCTTCACGGGGACTAGATCGATTCCAATACACTTTAATCACAGACTTAATCAAAAATTAATGAAGTATGACCTCGCTGTCTGGGGAAGAAGGCAGCCAGGCCCATGTCCTGGGCTCTCCCCACAGGTGGCACAGGCCCCTGGCACCTGTTCCTGCCTTTTGTCACAGGGCTGAGAACAGCCAGCTGATTGGTTCATTCAGCCAGGCAACACCTGATGATTGGTTGTTGCTGGCATGGGCTACCTGCCTCCTTCTGGAAGCTTCACCACAGCCTCACAGTCAGCAACCACCCTTCACCCCGAGATGTACCATGCAACCCCTGTCCATCCCAAATGCCACAGCTGGGTAGGACTGCTCCTAAAACCACCCCAAACCAACCCAACATTCCCAAGCACACCCAACACTGTGGGCATTGTTACTGAAGCCACTTGGAGCAGACTTTCTCACTGCACTGGATTTTATGCCCTCAGCCCAGTTAGGACAGCCTGCCTGGAACAGCTTCTCAGCCAAACTTCTAACATCTGCTCACTCTCTCTAACCCCATATATTCATGGTAGCTTACTTCTGGGAGTTTAAAACAATTGGATCCACCATTCTCTTCCTCTTACCATTTCATTAACTAAAATAAAACTTGGTAAGTGACTCTGTCTTGTTACCTAGGCAACTGGGTTTTTTCCATTCAATTTAGACACTGTTTTCCAGTAATATAGAGCTGGGTTTGCACCATCCCAATGTAGATCCTTGCAAAAATAGCTTAGCTATGTACAATATTCCAAGCAGGCACCTCAAGCCGAGGCACACCAGCCTACCTGTTAACTTGTCAGAATGAAGCCTGACCAAAATCTGGAGAGTTCTCTGAAAATGTTATTTAAGGAGCTTGCCTCTGTAATACAAGATAATACTAGCACTGCCCTAAAAACAGTCACACTTTAAATACTACAGGCAATAGAGTAACTAAAATTTAGGAATGTCTGTTTCTTTTCACCTGACCCAGTGTTACTTACAGTGGAACAAAAGAAACGTGTGGTTTTGTTTAGAGGGAAAGAAAGAGGCAATGGCTTGTTTACATTTAATTTCCCTTTGTTTGGGATAAAGTACTGGAGAGAATGTTGCTTTTTGAAGTTTGTATTTTAATCTGTGACAGCATATAGAATAGGATTGCAAATATTTATAAAATACCTCCAAAATGTTGTATTCTGAAGCAGTACTGTCAAGTTTTCATAAATCCTGATATTTAAGTGTTTGCAGAAGAAATTAAATTCTTTTTCACTGCTGTCTGGCTCCTGTGGTTTTGAGCAGAACTTTAGCCATATTTTTCAATATTCTGTCTACAATTATAAGGGCTAAGAACATTTTACTTAAAGCCTTTGTTTTCATAAACCTGAAATTAACATCTAGGTAAAAGCCTCTAGTAGCCTGTATAGTAAAGACATCTCACAACTTGCTGTAGAGCTATTCCATTGTACTTACACCTCTGCTCCTGCTGCCAATGCCTAATAGTAAAATATGAATCTGGAAACAAGATTTATAGGGTTTAGTGTTGTTGTTAGAAAACTAACAGGAAGGATAAAAACCTTGGTAACAAAAGTATTTGAAAATAATTTTGGTTTAAATGATTTGAATCACTGTGGCCTGAAAAAAAAAAACATTTAGCATTTTAACTTTAGCAAAAGTTAATCATCTGTAAGGTGGAGAAAACAGGTTCTGAAGCAAATACATGAGATCCTGGGAAGAATTACTTATTTTTTAGTGCAAGATAAGGTAAAGAGGACTTGAGTAATATGGACAGTCAAATTTCTCCTACTGGCCGTCATCTGCTGGTCCTAGTAATTATAGTTTTCAAAACAAGGCTCTAGTTTGGGGTAAAAATCCAAAATCATCTGACCCAAAAAGCTGCTGCCTCTAGAGCTCTTCTCCAGGGGCCTCTGTGCTGCCATGGAAACTGCCACACCTCCTAAGACAAAGGGTATCAGGTGGTTTTTAGACTGTTTTTGCCTGCTGCCTGACACACCATCAAAACCACTGCTGGCAGCAGTCTATATTGGGTCAGAATCAAATGTCTGCACTTACATTGTATGCCCATGCTGTTATCTGCAAAAGGAAGGTGGCAGTAGGAGAACAAGGCACAGGGGAATTTTAGCACATTTATTATGACCCCACCAGAGCCTACCACTGCTGCTGCCTGCTCACTGCTCTGGGCATCCCAAAACCAGGAATTTCTTGGCCCCTTGGATATTATACAGAAGTTCTGGAACTGTTTTAGAAATGGGAGAAAGATACTTAATAAAAACTAGTGTTTGACTTCGTGTTTTTTAAACACAGCTGTCAGATAAATGTTAATTTGTATTTATTTCTTCCTTTTCTTTCAAACCCTGCTGCACTCAAGGCTAGCCTTTCTCTAGGGAATACATGATGAGCTTTTCTTGAGGGACTACTTGAAAGTGATGTCAACAGCAAGGGTCTACTAGCAAAATCTGAAATATTAAAGACACAAACCAGAGTAAGCTTCAAATACATATTCTGGTGCTGCATTTCTATTTATAAACCTGAGAAAACTGACTTGCACATTAATGCTCATCACATTGTGTGTATTATTGGCAAGATTTTTTTAATGTAAAAAATAATCATTACTAGTTTGCACCAGCACAGAATTTGAGTCTACATACCTCAGAATTACTTTGTTATTCATATCTGAGCTATATAAATGTTTTAATCTCCTCAAGGAGTAATTATCCCAGAATGAATGAAACCAAGTCTGAAGGTTTTTTCTTGCATACAATGCAAAGATCTGTTGTGGGTTATCTTATTTTAATAATTTTAGTAAATTTCAAGTAGAATTTAATAATTTACTTAAACATGGGATCATAATTCGTGTGCTTATTAAAAAGATATCAGAACACTGCTTTGTTAGGTATTAGGCAAGTCACATTTGGCTTCTTTCATAGATCTTATCAGAAAGAAACTAAGCAATGACACAGAAATTTGTTCCAACAAAGAATAAAGAAGTAAATTAAAAGTTAAACCAAATTCAGCCATGCCATAGTTAAGAAGAGCTTTACATCTACACTGACCTACAGAAAGTACAAAAGAGGATTTCCAGTTAAGCTTGTGTCCCATCTTCCCAAAGCAGTAAACATACCAGAGAGCCAGAAGTGGCAAAAAAGCCTATTGTATTTTTTATTGTAATATGACTGTCTCTACAGGGTACAATTTGGCTCATGAGGCAGACGTGGAATTTTGGCTAACCCCAATCCACTGCACAGAATGCAACTTAAAGTTATTTCTCATTGCACATCTCCTAAATCAGGAAGCTTAAATGAGAGAGGAACCATTGCTGTCTGTCTACCAATTCAAGCTTCTAGAAAAGAAAAGCTAGTTCTAAGGCTTAGAAACTGATTAGCACCGATCACCCACATAAACTGTATTGAAAACAAACAGCTGTACTAGAGCTGAACAAGGACTAAAGTACTATTTCCTCTGACCACCAATTTTATACCTAAAAATGTCAATTAAACCATTACCATGGCCAGTTCAAACCACTCCTTTTGGAAGACCATTAAGACCCACCACATTTCATTAATAATACATTACTTCTTTACATTACTTCTTTATAATGTTTCTCTTACGATTTTAGATACATTAAAAATACCATTCTTGAAAGACTTAATATAAAGCCTGGTTTTCTCTACTGGCTTTGTAAGTTCCGTAAGTTTACCATTTCACTTGTGGGCACTTTGGTTTTAAGTCTGTAAGATGACACAGGCTACCTTTGCAGGTATTAAATACATCATCTCAAGAAGCCTTTAAAGTCATGATCCTCTGATAGGAGGTATCCTGAACATATCAGCTGTTATATTGAATATGAGAGAAGGAGAGTAACTCTCAACTGTAAGCTACCTGATTTCCTATATGTCTATGTTAGTCAAATCAGCTTTGTAACATCTCTCATTGCTAGGCTTTATACTTTCTATTAATGCCATGAAAAGCTTGATAGGAAAATAAAAGACCTATTCATGTGAGCTGCAACACTGCTGCAAGCACACTGATGGCAAAGTCCATTCCTGTGGTCTATATACTGTCATTATGAATTTACTCACTTAGAAATAAACACACTTAACATCAAAGCTCCAAGCTATTTAAGGAAGCTATCAGAGCATGCATACATTTTGGTTCAATGCCTCTTTGCATTAGAAAACTGTAAAAGAAGGCTTTTAATATTTACTGAAATAAGATCTGATACATGTTCTTTGCTACAAAGTGGTTCTTGTCCTGTACTACATATTTTTATTAAACTTGATTTTCAGACTATTTCTCTGAAGGATTTTTCCTGTTTATTTGCAACAGTGACAAAATAAATCAAGAAATATTCTTTCTAGAAAAAAAAATTTCCTACAAAAATAAACCCAAAGTGGAAATCCTGAACTACCACCTTCTCAAGGCAACTATGGAGCATGCTACTTAAAGTGACTGCTTACAGAAAAACAAACCAGCAGGTTTACTGATTATTATTATGAGCTTGATATTTCCTCCTAAACTTTCCATTGATTTTCAGGGACCATGCAGGTTTTGTAATGTGAATTATGAACTATAAAAACCACTTACAAAACAAGTAATTTCACTAGCAGCTAGTTATACTGAAATTTGTCGTGTACAAATATTTCATTAGTATCATGCTTGACAAACCTAGCTTTTGTAGGTTATCACCAGTGCCTCTTTAATGCAAGAAAGGATGAGTACTGAATGCTAACAGGTTACTCATGACTCACCATTTTGAAACAAACTGATTTCGACTATAAAGCCTGCATGCACCCCACAGAAAGGGCTTCCCAACAGAATTCATGGAACTAGGATAATTCACTGGTATAGTCACAGATGCTTAGCTGCATTATGCCTTCCCTGACTCAGTGTTACCAGTGATGGTCATAGTGTGGGGATCACCTGTGTGCAGGTTTTGGCCCTTTCCCTATTAACTACATATGTGCTAACATGCACATTGGTAACAGATTTAGGACTACTGTCCAAAGTTACTACTTTCTTAAAGTGAAGAAATTAGTATTTAAAACAGTTCATTTCAAAGAATTCATTTTAAAATAAACTTTACTTGGTGCTTCCAGTGACAAAGATTTCCAAAGGCAGAGAGTTGGAATACTGTCATTGAAGACTGGCAGGTTTCCTAGCACAAAACCTCTCAAAAGGCATACATTCATGTTTTTAGAATTTGCTCATGAAGGTCTGGCTGGCTATTTGTAAGTGCATAGAGAATAAAAGATGTTTTCCTTTTTGCAACACCAAGACCTTACAAGCAAAACAACAAAACTGAGGATTCAGGAGGAAGAGTTATGCAAGTTACAGACATTAGCAGTGTGCAATTAGAGGAAGCTGTTCCAAAATAATTCTGCAAAATTAATGTCACAACAGTTCATGTCATCATGCACTTTATGGAAACAAGAGTATGCTACAGCTTCCTTATTTTCCAGAAAAAATAGTCCAAACACTACATAAATCATATCAGTTAAATATGAACTTAACAACAGCTGCAATGAAATTCAGGATATAGGGTACCTCAGACAAAAAGGGTGGCCAGATGACAGACTTGGCTCCAAAAAGACACTAAAAGCCTTCAGGAATTCAGATGCCTATTCTGAGATAAGTAAGGCCTGCTTTTGAAGAATACTATTATAAGGCAAATTTCACCACTGCACAGATATAACTGAGATTGGGGAGGAGTCCAGTGCACATCACATCTGTAAGTGACATCACAGGGTCTCAAACTCTGTACCAGTAAAAGAAGCAAAACAAAAAATCACACATGAAAAGCCTACCCTGAATTACTTGACTGATACCACGGTGGAAATGTATGGCAGAAAGAGAAATGCCCACCTTTCAGAGCAATGTTTAATGGTCTTAAGTGATCACTCTCCTTTTGCTTCCTTGTCTTACTCACTGATAAGGCTGGTGAAAACAGAAGGCATGACTAGGAGCTACACAAGCCCTTTTACTACAAAGTCTGCCACTGCCTCTGCCAGCAGACACTGAACAATGCAGTGGTTCTGTGAAATGTCACTTGTGATGGTGTAACTGAACCCTGGCTGGACTACACACAAGCAGAATAAACTATCGAGCATGTCTTAGGCAAACAACTTCACCATTTCTCTGAACTCTACAGGTTACATCCCCAACATCAATAATACCTTTCCTTCCCTCAATACATAAACTTAGGGATAACTTCACCTCTGTAGAAGTCCTCTGCTACTCCACCTATTCTAGAGAAGAAAACATACTCTCATTTGTCTTTCTACTTGACACTGCTTTCAGGAGCAATGCTGCTTTCAGTGAAGGGAGATGGCTGCACCAGAGCACCCTCTGTAGGAGAAGAGCCCAACTGTGTCAAATTCTCACTGAAGAAATCACCGGTGAAGTCTTTCCAGTAAAACAGAATTGGAATTTCAGCCCTTATACCTCCAACAAGCAGGCGTGATTGCCATTTCCTTCAGTGTATTACAGAAATAAAAGAAGTGTAAAGTCAAAGTTTCATTGCTGACAGCATCCTGAATCGTTCTCCTGTATTTGGAGAAATTAGTAGCTTAGTATTCTATAAGAATTTTGATTAGAAAACACTTACAAAGATGTCTGAAGTAACACAACTGCTAGTACTGTGTAAATAGATGGACAGACAGATAAATCCTACGAGGGCAAAACCTGCACTATACATAGTGTAGAAAAGAATACCTAAAGCACTAGATCTTTAACATGACACTTCTAGATACTCTCAGCTATACGTAGGCTTCCAATTCAAAAGACCTGCATTTTCAAAGACTATGGGCAGTCAAAACCTACCTCAAACTCTTGAATAGCAATGCTATCTTAATTGCCAAAGCAGATTTTCTCTTGGATATACATATCAGAACACATGCTAAATTTAAGAACACCAAACAACTCCAGGAGGCTTGAAATCTTGGCACACAGATGTCAAACTCCAGTCACCAAGGTCTGCTGGCAGTTAATCAGAGTGGGTACTTGTAATACCAATTCTAAGAATTAAACCTATATAATACTATAAACAATCCAGTACACCATTGTTGACTCAGTTTTCATTGCAATACAGGGCATTTAGCCGCAGAACCACCATTAAAATTATGTAAACCACATGTCTAATTCCCTTGCACTTCTATGAAATTCTCAGTGCACACTGTGCAGCATCAATAAAGCAACACTGTGTTGCAACACAAAGAGCTCCCACAACTAACTTCACCCTCCTGTTCTTTTGTTACATGACAAATGCAGCACTTAAGTCTAAGAGCTGTAAGAGTTACTATGAAGGTGCCTGCAAGTAAAAAAATTATCTATTACTAGAGAACTTTTTCTCTTACAAAGCAGCAAAAAGGATTTTTAATTAAAACAGTACATCCACTTTGGCTTTCAACTTAATACAGGATGTTCCAGTCTTGCCTACATATTTTTTTACTTACTTAAAAACAATGGAAACGAGTTCATAATTCAAGTATTGACAGATCTTCTTCTACTATGGTACAAATTATTCTCTTCTTTCATTCTCCTTTAACAATAGAAACAGTCTTTACTCCTATATGCAGATCAGATCTTCAAGGTACTTTACGAATCAGTTCTGTGAAGATTTACAAAAGCTAACCACATACTTCTAAATAGTTTCTTATTCTGGATATTTACCTACACAAATTAACCCAAGAGCTTGATATACCAGATATAACAGATAATCGTATCTCAATACAACTCTCTCAAAGATTAAATACACTAGTTTATGAAATCTGGATTTAGCTTCTTAGACAAAGAAATCCAGCATGAACTTGAAAAGGCAACACCCAAAACCAGACAAAACCAAATGTGATTACCACTGAGATTCTGAATATTTAATTAACTACTATTATCTACTGCTTTGTGAAGTCGCCTCTTCAATGGATATTAATCCTTAGGAAGTAACAAAATAAATGAAGCAAAACTGTGAAGGCCACATTCTACTATACACCTTCCAGAAACTGCTAGTCAAAAAAGGACTTAAACAAGCCACCTAAAAGTCCCAAACCAAGCGATTTTGGTTCTACAGAAGTTCAAAAGTATTTTGAGCTCCCAAGTAGGATTAAACACCAAAAGAACACTTGAATGTTTTAGGACTGAAATCCTAAAATAATTTAAGAAAATATGTCTGCATAATAGTTGGAGTCAGAGTTTCAGTAGTACCTGGAATTATCTTTAGTTTAAAATTGCCGTGAAATTCTCACTGCTTTTCCCAGCCAGCCTGCATTTGCATCTGGTTTCGATTCCATCTTGGTAAGGTTGCTTCAGGGCACCTGTGATGCTCAGTCCGGCACCTCAGGAGTATTTTAAGCATTCAACCTTTAATTCCAAGTTGTAAAGCAGTCAAGGCAGCATCAGCTGGACAGCATTACTGGTCCCAAAATCACCCCACCAAGACACTATATACAGATATTCAGATACAGCCAGAGCTCTGTGTTACCTATTGTTACATAAAAGCTTCTGTCTTTCCTTATCTTTTCACCCACTGTTCTATTCATGTCACACACCGCAGTTTGCTCTCTGCAATATGGATCCAATTTGACTTCCTGGATAATGATGTGTTTTGTGAGATTCTGTTTGGATCATAAGAAAATGAGGCTGCCACTCAATGGAGATAACATTCTACTCTGAAAATTCAGTGAATCTTTTTATTCACAAAATCATACATCCTCCCTAACCTTGCAGCACTTCCACTGTGAGCTGAAAGGATTTTCTGACCTTGTAAGAAAAAACCCCCAACATTAACAAGTTAATCAAGTTCTTTAAGAAGTTCAAGTCCATCTCACTCTTTATCTGCAATTAACTTCATGATGAAGTAGTAAAAATGTTTCGAGCCTCCACATATTTAAAATTATTTAAGAATTTTCCAATGGACAACATAAAGAAGTTACACTAGAAATTGCTATTGAGGTTTGTTACATAAGGATGTGAAGCAGCATGGCCTGTCTCTTGGCACTGAGCCCTATCTTGCCTTCACACTCGTTCTTTCCATTGCTGTCTCTAAGGCTCCTCCATGCCAGCAAACAGACCATCCAGACACAACTCACTACGGTGATGAAGCCAGTGCAAACAAAACCAGATTCAAGTAGATGCTTTGGCTGCTCACATCAGAGACAATGCAGATTAAATGAAAATACAGTTTAATGAGCCATGACCCTCTGCCTGGCTTTTCAATCTTTCTGCCTGTGACCCTTTGAGGGTTAAGGCTGGATTGATCACCACCCAGCAAGGACACTCTCCACTACTCCCCTCTTCCCCCCTCCCTGCCACGGGAGACGAAAGGGAAATGAGAGAGAGAGAGAGACTTGTGGACTGGAAAACAAAACAACAACTACTTTAATGAAAATACTAACAATAGATAATAGATGCAAATATATGTAGAGCCAGCACCAAAACCCAAACTGCCCTTGATAGTAACTATGTTACCATCCCCACTGATACTGCAACACGAGGCCTCCAGAGTCGGACTCAGGGGCGGAAGGCAGAGAGAAGCAGCAAAGATGGGCTCTTGTAAAGCAGAAGAGCAGGAAGCAAGAGAGAAAGCAGAGGGGACTGCCCCTCAGCTTTACATTGAGCATGACATGTATGGAATGGAATACTTAGTTGGTCAGATAAGGATCACCTGTCCTGCCTGCTCCTTCCTGAAGGTGCAGATTTTCACTCTGTGCCCCCCAGTACAAGTCACAAAAAAAAAAGAAATTCAGCAGTGGCCCTGGTTTACATACCAATGCTTGGCAGTAAACCCAAACATTAGGCCTAATCACTGCTGGAAACAGGCACTGTTTCTGAAGAACATGCTGTCAGCTTCAGAAAGGCAGTCACTGGAAGGAGCTTTGGCTGGAAAAAAAGGTTATTGAACAGAATCAGTTCTATTATAGCTCAAACCAGGACACTGCCACCTAGAAGGCACTCTTTCACTTTTTGAACTGATGTCTAAACAACATGCATCAGATCTCCAGATCACTAGAAACACTGGCCAGCTTTGGTTGTTCAACAACTCTTTGAATTTTTAGTCTCAAATTTTTTAAAGAAATAGGAAAATCTTGAAAAATATAGATACATACCTCAAAAGATAATAAAATCATAGGGTATTTTATTTTGCCCCAAACAAAGCACTGAAAGCTTTGAAGAATTCAGTAGTTAGCTGGCTATTAGTTAGGATGCAATTATAAAACAAATTAAACTTAAAAGCATGTGAACTTTCATATGTTATTCAGACATACAAAAATATTAACTCCGTTCCAAACAGGCAGGGACATGTAAAAACCAGTAGGTTTCTTTAAGAAGAATTTTACCTACATTGTTACACCACTACTAACACACCTAAATTCTAACAAGATTCCTGAATTGTATTAAAGACAGAATTACTGTCATTTGAATGCTTTGGTCAGACAGAGTTAGAGTACAACACAAGACATCTTTATGGTGGAAATAATGTGTTTGAACATTTCCAACTAGGGTCAAGTTCATCTTGCACAGACACTAATTAAAATGTGTTTAAAATACTGCCTAACTAGGGGCGAAAAAAAAAAAGCTTTCAAATTACAGTTCAGGTTTAAGCTGGGACATGCTGCAGTCAGTAAAGGCAGCTCGGGTAGAAGGTGACAGCGTGCAATACCTTAGAGATGTCAAAGTGCTCCAGCCAACAGGTCCTCCAGTCCCCGGAAGACCTCCACAGCAACTGACAAGAGGTAACTAGTTTTGGAAGCCAGCCAGGATCAGGACGGCAGAGATGACAAAGTATATTAGTGTCCTTGTTTGGGTTAGAACAGAACTAATTTTGTTCAGTGATTTTACTTTTTAGCTAAAGCTCCTCTAAGTAGCTGCACTTTCTGAAACTAACAGCATTTTAGTTTCACAGAGTGCCTGCTTCTAGCAGTGGTAAGACCTAATGTTTACATTTATTACTAAGGTTTGGTATGCAGACCAAAGTCACTGCTAAATCTTGTGTCTCCCATTGCGGGTGCAGAGTAAAAGGGTGCACCTGCAGGGAGGAGCGTGTGGTGTGCTATTGTGGGCTGCAGGGGCCAGGCTCCTACAGAGGGGAGGCTGTGTAGTATGTTCCTCAATGTTAAGGTGGGAAATGATTTCATAAATGGCACTTGAGTAGTCTTAATAGGCAAACTCGAAACAGTGTGGTTACATCAGCATTAGCCAGGCACACACACCTGCAAGAGAGCAGGTCTGTAGAGTACAGCGGTTGGTGCTGAGGACCTGACTTCCACAGTATGATATTCTTCTGACAGCTGCCCCCCACCCCCCGATTTCTTAAATTAGAAAAGCAAAAAGAGAAGATGTATCAGAAGCAGGACATTATGCAATAAAATTATTAAAACTATTTTTTTTTAATGTTTATATTCTTTCTAACAGACTTGAGCCAGCCCAGAGTTGAATTTGTGTCATGATATATCCCTCACACACTGCCTACTACAGGAATAGAGTAAGCAGAAGGAAGGTGGGATGACATGAGCACACACTGAACATTCCCTCTAGCTTAGCATTCATATTTTTGCACTCTCTGTTTCCTGGGAACTTCGAATTTCTTCTTGCAAACAAGTTTTACACAGCCAACAAGAGACTAGTCACACAAATAGCCTTTTACTAAATTCAGTACCTACGGTGTTGAAATAGCAAGGAACAGCAATCAACAAATATTAACAAGTATATTAAATTACTATTGAGTAATTAGAAAAAATATTTCTACCTGAGTCTTTCCAACTTCTACTTCCACATTTTTGAAATTGTTTTCAACTAAAGCTGTCAACTTTCATTGAAATGAAAGACTAATTACACTTGCCAATTCCAAAACTGCTGTCCTCTTTGGAAGAAGTGTTCTTCTGTATTAGCCACCAACAGAAAATTGATATTTAAATTCATTCCTTTTCTCAGGGCATTGATTCCCCTGCAAAGCAGGCAGAAAACAGGATTCTACTAGTGCACTTGGTGATAGAATAATCTAGAAGGCAAGAAACCACAACTTCTACAGACGCAAGCAGATTGACATCTAGTGTGAGAACACTGAACTACAAAGCCTATACTTCATATCAACAAGGATCAATTTAAAATAAGTAAAATATACTTTTTTTAATGACACAATAACCAAATCCTCCAAATATAAGCACCTTTAAATCACCTTTTTTCAAACAGCTGCACATAATCAAAACCATTCTACTAATGACTACAGAACTGTTGAATCTAAAAGAAAAGACATGAGATGTTACCAATAAATCTTAAAAGACAACGAGAGAATCAGAAAAACTCAGGCAAAGACCAAGAAAACAAGTACAAGCTGGTTGATCAAGCAGAAGTTTTTTCTAGCCTTTTATAAGGTGAACTAGAAAAGTTAGAATCAGAGGCAGAATGATTGCATGAGTTATTTTTGAATTTATGAACAGAAATGATCTTGTATACCTTCATTTCTGTGATGTAGCCCCAAAGACTAATAAGGAGTGGTGTCAGCAGTCTCTAGACAACAGTTTCTTTAACACAATGTACACAGTCATGAAAGAACGTCCATATGTCGTAGGGTAATAAAAAAAGTTTTTCATAGCCATCCCACTATTATGTCAAAGTTCTTGGTAGCATTGGCAGAGATCTTGGACCTAAACACATTTTCCTGGCAGTTTCAGTCACTTTAGAGCTATTTGCACCTTCTTGTCTGTAGTAATTTTGTAAAAGCAGCATCTAGAAATTAATAAGTTAAAAACCTGGCAGAAGTGCATTCGCACTACAACTCTCAATTCATTTACAATTCATTTACCATAACAATATTAGGATATCTCGCCTGGCCCTTGCCAAAATCTCCTTGAGCCTATTCATTTCATACCCATGTTTAGATAGTAGATCTTTCCAGAAACAAAAAGCATGAGCCTATTGCTAACATGAGATGGTCCTTGTTTGTGCAGCCTCCCTTTAGTGTTGAAACTAGCTCTTAACAGCGCACACACTTTCAGCCAGAAGCAATTTACAAGCCTGCTAACTAAGAGAGGAATTACCCAGTAGCAGCTGGAGCTGTTGGAGATGTCATCTGCATGCACGTTCTCATTCTAGGTATTCAGAAGCAATGCCCACAGCCTGTCCACCCCCATCCTTACGCTCAGTGTATTAATACACTAGATGGATGACAAATGCTGCTATCTCATTTCCCACCCTGATCACAGAATTCTGGAATTTAAAAGCCTTTGAAGAGGCCTTGAGGGAGAGGGGCAAGAGCACAGAAATAATTATGTACAGCAACAATGCACTCAAAACATACTGATATGAAAATTTGGGTTAATATATTTAAGTAACCATCCATGCTCACATAAGAAAGCATTCAGGCCACAAAGTATTTTATTGTTTTGCATTTATCATCATCTAGTATTACTAACTGATATTAAGAGGCATCTAAAATAAAAATACTCCCATTACTTCCTGTATTTCCTACTACCATCTCTTAGTTCCTAAATTTTTTCATGTTGTCTCAAATCCAAATGCACTGATGATTACATTGTGTTCTGATAACCTAGTGCCCTGAGTGATGATTGACAAAATTAATTATTTGTAACGATTAAATATGATTCCTTAGCCTTACATTGACTTAATATGTTAATCATTAAACAACCAACAGTTTCTAATCTTGCAGACATGACCAAAGGCTTGTTATCACTCAGGAAAACTTAGGACTCAAGGGAACCTCTATTTGATGACTCAGAACTGAGTGATGACTCCAAGATAAGCTCTGGAAATGGTAAATGCGTCTGGAAAAATGAAACAAACAGCTGCACACTGTGCCATATCTGCAAGGGCACAGGACAGAAAACTGTAAGCCCACAATGAACCAAAGCTTTCCTGACAGTAACTATACTGTACACATCAAGTCAACCAGAAAATAGTTTCTTGGCACCAGTTAAACACTACAGAGTTCTAAAGAGAAAGCTAAAAAGAATTTGTTCTGTATCAAAGATCTTGCCAATCTCAGATATTTCCAGTTTTGCTCCTCAAGCTAAGAATTATCAGAAAATGCAAACAAGCAGACCCTGAGGAAAAAGTCTGTGTCTTGTAAACATTTTACGTTAGCAACCCAACAACATGAAACTAACTGGAGAAATGCCTAGCAAAGACCCAGGACTGCACCCAAGATAACTGCTCTAGAAACGTATTGAAAACAAATGAAAATGATATCTTTTGGAACAAACTGCTTAAGTTTTGTTTTCCTTGGGTATCTGACAGATCTAGGGAGCAAGTTTCTTTATACTTACTTGAGTCCATTCATCATATATCACATGCAATTTATAGTTCATCATGTTACTTTTAAAGTTTGTTCCTAGCAAAAAGCAGTTTGTGTCTCCTATCTTCTTCATACACTAAAGCCAACACTAGAAGTCCTCCTGTGGCAGCCCTACTCTGTACACACATTTTTTCACTAGATGCAGGCAGGTTAAAGAGGATTATAATTTAAATATGATAAAACAAGAGAGATTTGGAATGCAGCTACAGGAAGAGCAAACACACAAATTAAATATATTTCCCTACATCTTAAGATACAAAATCCTCCTCAATTTGAATACAGACTGCAAGAGAGGAAGAAAGGAACACTGTACGGATGGTAGAAGTGAACAACATCCAGAAACAATGGAAACATGATATTCCCACTGTGGAAAATCTGAATTTACGAAGCAGTTGATATTTCATGTCATGCTTTATTGGCTCATGAGCTACACACACTGCACTATATCTTAGCATTGTTGAGGCTAAGGAAGTTTAGGGCCCTTTCTCTAGATTAAAATACAGTACTGGGTGAACATTTTCCAGAAAAACAATTGAGAATTCAGTTGAACCAACTATCAAACATGGATTCGGGATCTGCTTTTTCTTATTTGTCAGTAATATTACACTTGGTCTTATAAAAAAGTGTATCATGGCATTACCTGAACATAAAATTATTTTTACTGTCCTTTTTTCTTTACTAGGAGAGCAAGATGTCAGAACAACAAAATGTGCAGTGACCCTGAACAGATACGGCATAGAACAAGAAATACGTGGAAATTATTCCTAATACTCTTATCTCTTTTTCAGTAAAGATTAATTAAGAATCCCACATGTTCAAATTTATTAATCACATGCCAGAAAATCATGAGACCAGCTGAAATCTTATGAGAACTTTAAAACAAAATTCAGAGATTTTTGCTTGCCTTTGGGTTTTTAGCATTATCTTAACGGTGCCAACTTCCTCTGCAATAGGCAAGGCTAGAAGCCTTTCTTTAAAACAGAACTTAACTCCTTTTGTACCAAGCACTGAGGCTTTAAAAAACAAAGCACTGTCACAAAACTCTTTAGCTAGCAATGCACTCAGTCAAGACATTAGTGAATTAAATATTATCAGTGTGCTGTTCTCTATGATTATCTAAAAGGTAACCTCCCTTTCTAGACATTTTATTTTATTCAACAACAAAAACATAACAGAATTTATATAACAGAGCAACAGCCCTTTGCATAATTTCTTAAGCTAAAGCCCTTTCCCTCAAAGGAATTTTATTTTTCATCTTTCTTGAAAAATCTTTCCATCAAGATCTATATGCTTTGATAAAATCCTTTATGAGGCTGGATTTCTTTATTTCTAATACATCATTAGATTGCTTAAATTTCATCAAGGCTGATTTTTTTTGTCATCCAGTCACTTTTTCCCACTATAGTGGTATAAAAGTAGTTAAAACTTCAACTTATATTGCCACAAGAGGAATTTGTTAGCTGTCAAGCTGTAGTAGACCCAGAACAACTGGGAGGGTATGCATGCTCATGGATTTCAGTGGCTGCTGGCCTAAAGACAGCTGCTCTTCTTTCTGTTGGAGAGTGACAGAATCAAGAACAAAATTTAGAGGCACCCAAATCTTCTGCCCACCTCACTCTTTCCTCTTTGAGCTGGTTACAGAACCAGAACTAACATTTTCTTCTGTCAGCATTTGGAGTACTTCATCTTATGCCTTCCTCTTCGGTGAACTCCATCTCATTGCCTCCAGCAACTCTAAAACTAACACAAAGGTCTTTTTGCTTTCTGTATCAACAACCCTGAACCGTTCACAGAGGGCAGGCTCACAATACTCTCTGCAACAGTAATAATGCACACGTGGCAAATTTTTCTTATACACTAAGCAAATGCTTGTTTTAAACAGAGCTCAGAAGGCTTATGTTACACAGCCAGAGACTACAATTTGGGGGGTTTTTAATAGATAGAAACTTTTAAAAAACAGTAAATTCACTGGAAAGGCCAGGAGGACTGTATAACAATCACACAGAGTATACATTATGCTTGTCCCTACAGCAGACAGGGGGAAACAGCACAGCCCTTCCAGTTTGTTCTCCTGTATTTAAACAGGATCTTGAGATTCATTCCAAAAGCCACTGGTATGTTATGCTGCTGATCCACTTTAAGAGCAGTGGGGTAGTCTGAGAGAAGAATAGGGTTACTAACCACAGTGCTCTAAACAAGTGGCATGAACATTCACTTGAAATGAACTGCACATTCCAGCCTCAGGCCAGCCTGTGTCACCTCTGTTTGTGCTCATGTCACCACTGCTAACTTTCACTTGTGGATTTGCCTAATCTTGTGACCAGCTGAACATGACAATTCTGGATTATATTTTAGGAGGTGTAGATCAGAGACCTTTTTAACCCAAAGACAGCTGTTTAAAATTAACACTTGTTCCATACCAGACACACTTCACTGACATCAATGCATCATAGAAACTATAATAAATTCTGTATTTTTTCACTTTGTTCTTTGAGGATTTTTCTAACAGCAGCAACAAAAAGCAACTGCCTACTGGGGGAAACCACTGCTGCAAAAAAACACTGCTTCCTCAGAACACTGACTCACATGAAACAAAAAGACTACAGATTTACTGCCTTCAGTCCTCTGGTATTGCTGTTCCTTTTCTTCATTACAAAATACTGGGTTAGACAGCACACATCACCTAGCAAAGAGTAAGAAAATATGCCTTTCCTGCCAAGTCCTCTGTATCTCAAAGCACATGCTGTGATTCCAAGCAGGCAGTGAAGCAAGGCAAATGTTTCCCGTAACAAGTGCTATGATGCAGTCATGGAGATATGCACAGACTCTTGCACCAGTTAAGTTCCACTAGAGACACCTAGGCTCCATATCTATATAGAAGCTATCCATTCCAAGATGAATGGCATAACTTTTGGCAACCATACTAGCTGGAAAAACATTAAGAGCATTTTAGTAAGTTCTGTTTTCAAGCCACACAGTAACACAGTCTTCTTACGACTTTCTACAGAAGTCACATTCTCAGAGAAACAATTCCCTTGAGAGAAGACAAGTTTCCATGCAAGACTCCAACTAAAGCCATTGACTTCATTTTCTACCTCCATTTGGGAGGATAGATATTCAAAACCCATCTGGACGTGCTTCTGTGTGACCTGGTCTAGGGAATCCTGCTGTGGCAGGGGGGTTAGACTAGATGATCTTTTGAGGTCCCTTCCAACTCCTAATATTCTGTGATTCTGTGTGATACTTAAAAGCACAGACCAGAAAAGGAGAGCCAGTAGCACAGCATGACTTCTTAGGGGCATTGTTATCATGGTAAAGGCATCAGGCAGGTCTCTAGTGGGAAGCATTCTTCAGTGATGCCTGCATAGGTCACAGTGCTGTCCTACAAGCTCCAGCACCCACTCCCACACAGCAACATGGCATTTTAACTCCCTGGGCAAGGCAATCACTGGCACCTATCACATTACCACACTGTTTCATGCTCAGGTCCCATTACGTGCTCCATACTTTGGAATTTCCATTTGTCTCCACGAGGCCTACCTGATATGCCCAACAAATAGAAAACTCATTATTTTAAGTCTATTAAATTCCTTCCAACACAATCAAACTGTCATCCTTCTGCATACTTCTGGTTGGGAATAACAGGAACATCTCTATGTTAGCTAAAACAGTAAATCAGACATAAATATATTCATATTTTTGTTATCCTGAATTCACCAAATAATTGTGACTAAACTCAGGCAAAAGAACAGCTTTCATAATATGAGAATAACAGTTTTAATAAAAGGCTACAAGTTTGGTTTGGGGTTTTTTAATGTTTATCTATGGGTGTGCAAGTGCTGAGAAAGCTGCTGCACACAAACAGCACAGCAGATAAACCCTACCTGCTGTTCTGGTCTTACACCAAGACACTTAAAAAGGATAATGAAGAAAGCATCACATTTCATAAGAGATTTTCTGGGAGCCTGCTGAGCTAGTGTCCTGGTTTGAGTTAGAACAGAACTAATTCTGTTCAGTGATTTTTACTTTTCAGCTCAGTCTAGGTAAGTGCACTTTCTGCAATTAACAGCACTTTTTCGCAGTCAGTGTTTGCTTCTAGTAGCAATAAGGCTCCATGTTTAAAGTTATAGCAAGGGTTGGTATGCAGACCAAGATCACTGCTAAACCTTGTGTACTACGTTGGAGGTGCAGAGTAAAAGGTTGCACCTGCAGGGAGAAGCAGACAGGACAGGTGACCCTAAACTGACCAACTAGGTATTCTTTTCCATATACATAATATTCAGTACAAAACTGAGGAATCATGAGGGTCAAGCTCTCTTCTTCAATAGCAAGCATCCAAGGAGGACTCTGTTCTGTCCTCAATCCTGATCTATGTGTTCCTGAATTTAACTTCTGTATCTAGTTCCCATCTACTGCTGGGTCCAGTCTAGGACTTCTCCAGTGCCTGCCGCAGCATCAGCAGTGACAGTGACGTAATTGTTATCGGGGGAGTTGGGTTCAATACTGGGTTTGTATATATTTGTGTATATTTAATTTTATTGGTTTTACTTTCATTAAAGTAGTTTCAGTTTTCTAATTCATAAGTCTCTCCCTTATTCCATTTCTTTTCACTTTGGGAAGGGAGAGGGGTTAATAGAAAGCATCTGTCACTATTTTGGGGCCTGCCCAGCCCTAACCCTTGACAGCTGACCTTGTTTACAAGTACTCACTGAAACAATTAATTGCTCATGTGTTCCACTCCACACCCCTATGGCTGAGTTTTCTGCATATACTATTCCTCTGGACATGAGCCATAAATAAAATTTCTATGTAATTATCCAATTAATTCTTAAAGCCAGCTTTTAACAAGAAAATGCCAGCTGGCATACATAATCACTTCTATTGTGCAAGACTACAAACAGCATTTATTTTCTTATTAATAGCTATAAAATACAAAAGTTGAGCAGTTTTGTTTTAAACTATGGGATCAGGAGAGCAAAAAGTATAAGAGTGGTGAAGGACTCAACTGGAAGTCAGGAAACAACTTGAATTCAGAATCTGTAACAAAATTCCTGCGTGCTTGTGCCAATCCATTCCTCTCTTTGCTACAGGTTTCCATTTGTAAATTAATACTTTCTCACTCTCTGGCTCTACTGCTTAATTTTACTATCTGTTCTTTGGTACTAGGAATCTCTTATAACATTTTAGTAAAGCAGAACTGGGTCCTGGCTGACTACAGCCTAGATTTTTTTTTTCTTTGTATTGTTTAATATCAGGAGGACTTTGAGATTAGAAACATAAGATTTCTTCTGAACACAGCAGAAACTGACTGCTCCAGCCTGGCCAGAGAAATCAGCTGACACAGTAATGCAAGGATATGGCTTGAAACAATCCAAATCCAGTTACTGGAATCTAGATAAAAGCATACTACAAAATCTAGAGTAAGGTGTTATTCTTCTGTGCTCTATTGACCTTAGCTAACTAATGCACAAAGCCCCAACAACTGAAAGGAACTGTTCTAATGATTAGTGCAGGACTGGACACTGACAGTGCCACACCTCCCTCTCAATTCCATCACAGATTTGCTGTATGAAACAGTACTGATGCTGTTCCATTCTCCAGTTCCTCTGTATACAGCATGGCAATAAGCCAGATGTAGCTACGCAACAGAACTGTTTTCAATTTTAATTCACATTTGTGCTAAGAATTTAAAAAGACAAGTGTTCACCAAAATTTGCCTCAGCCCTTGTTCCAAATACACACAGAACCTTCAGGGCTATCATCTCTGCTTCTCTGCAGTAGCTAAAAGTAAATATGAACTTTATCTGATTTTTGAAGTTGCACTGTATTGCTGCTAATGTATTTATGACATCACTTACTGCAATAACAGCATCAAACACCCCATAGGCTGGGTAACAATAGGTTCTGCGGACTTCACACAACTGTTGATATGCTGTGTGAACTGGGCAAGACAGAAATCTGTCAGATCTTGATCTTCAGGGGATCCCACTAGATACCCTGACATGTCATGTCCACTTACACAAAGCACTTCAATCTATAACCAACCAGAGATGTATCTCATTTCACTCATGCTAACATTCAGCACTTTACCCCTAATTGAGAGGATATAGCAGTTGGAGAAAAGCCGAAAAGACATATAACTACAACTGTGTTAGCAGAGTTCATCATCAGGACAGCCAGCATTCAATCAGCTTTGCTCTCCCTAGCAGGTCTCACAACACATTGTGGGGATTACTGCCGGGCATTCATGAGGGCAGCAGGATAATACAGCAATTCATGGTCTGACAAAAAGATCTGGAAAAGCAGCCAAATGGACAGCAATCCTTTTGCAAGGCATCCTGGGAGTCCTGTTTGCCTGAACTTTTGCAAAGCTGACCACATCCTACCTATAACTTTTCTATAAACATAAGTAGATTTGAGCGATGTTTGTGACAAACAGCAGGGAACAGCAAATGTGTTTTCCTATCACTGTAGCTGAGTAACACCACTCAAGCACAATTTCCCAACCAAGTAGGGTGTAGCACATACAACTGTAATTTGCAGCAGCACAAAAATAAAAATTCTGTATACATACTCCCAACCACAGATAGTACAAGTATGTTTCAACAGAAAACAGGCAGCTGATCTAAGCATTTGGACAGATTCATCTCCAAAAAAGAACTGGTTTTCATCAGAACATGCTGCCAGTTTGAGGCTGCTGGGGAGCCTGAGCTTTTGATGCTCACAGCCCCAAGATAGTTCTACCTGGCAGACTCATTCAAGACCAATCCTTCCAACACTCCCAGCTCTGCAACAGCCTCTGCAGAGCTCCCTTAGGGCCAGAGTCCTCACAGCCCCTTGATTGGCAAAGATGATCTCCATTTCCAGGCTCCATCTCCCAGATCCAGTCTGCAGAAGCACAGCAGGTCAGGAAGACTGGTAGGAGCCACCTGCTTTCTCCACCCCTCTTAGAATACAGTGAAATAAAAAAAACTCTTAAAAAAAAATCTCCCTTGTAAAACATTGAGCCATCTAAATTTAAAGACTATTTTAAACTTGCACGGACTGAGAGTGGGAAATAGCTGTGCTGTCCGAGAGGTTCATAGTACTGACCTTGAAATCTAATTTCAAGGAATCGGTTATATTGTACAACAAGCAGAGCCAGAGGCTCAGGATTAGCATTTGCACAGCATAACAGGATTTCAAGTAAGTTCCTATATGGTAGACCAAGCCTGCTCAGATCCAAAAGTATGATGACTGGAATCTCCTTTAATGATTGCTGGGAGATTTGCGAGCTGGAATACTTTGGTTTTGTTGCTCCAGATGGTTTGGCTTCTAGTAAATATTAAAATTCTATGGCTTACAGTTAAAAAAAAAAACAAAAAAACCCCCAAAAAACAGGAAGAAAAACCTATTTGTCCAGGACCCTCTCCCTTCAGAAGGGTCATTAGGAGCTCAAAGAATCTTTTTCCACAGATATCAGCTGCCCATTTTAAAGCCTGTTTTTCTTTTATTAAGTTTTGGATACTGTCCAGATTGATTTTCTTTGTTCCTTTAGCAGCAGGGAAACAAGCAGGAAGAGCCTGCAGCATCACAACACAGGAGCACAAGTCTGAACACCAGTGGAAAGCATTTAAGGTACACAAGCAGAGTATTCATTATAGATTTAAAACAATCAGCTGTTTTCAACTCAACTATGGAAAAAACATCACAAGGATACCAGCTTGGAAAGAAAGCTCCCAATCCAGTAACAGAGTGACTACAGTAAATCAACTTGAGAGCAAAATGATGTCAGATCAAACCCAGTGTCTTCTCCAAGTTTATAGAAGTGATTCACAGTAAAGAAACTGCAGTGCCCCCTTCAGAGGGACCACATAAAACAGAGGCAAAGATACAAAAAGCAATGTTAACTCTGCAGGATAGTTGTTAACATCCAGCATAGTTGAAGGGAAAAAATCTCAGGGCATCACGTTAAGAAAATAAACGCTATTTCCCTGAAGTGTAAGACAAGGGAGTAGAGGCAGGAGTTCAGAAAAAAGTAAAATTGAGTTCTGTGTAATGAAATTACCTAGCTATATATTTTTTCTACTGCTGCAATGCACTATTAACAGTAGAGACAAACAAGTAGCATCAGAAGCTATTCCAATTATTTTCCCCTTCTGTTGGCATATCTGTGTGCATATCTGAAGTGCTTAAGTCTGAAACATACTCATGTTCTATACAAACAAGGTAAATAAACTGAATACAGCTTGCCCATGAATCAAATCAGTACTACTGAAATTTGTGGAATAAACCAAACGGGTTTCTGTCACCAACACAAAAAGGCTTCAGAGTCCTTTCCTGACAAAACAAGTTTCTGTTTTGCTTCCTCTTTTTCTGGCTACCTGTGCAGTATGGCATAAGTAATAAAGATTTTGCTTAAAGTCCTAGATTCACCTAGCCAAGTAAGAGCTTAAATGCAAGTGAGATGATGCTTTTCCAAGTCAGCATTTTTACCACCAGAATGTTGATAGGGTCTGTAGTAGCAAGATTGATAGAATATGTGCATAATTACACTCCTGCTTTCAGAACTACATCAGATCCACTCACATGACACAAGGTTCATGGTTAACCATCTGCCCCCTCCTTTGTATGCTGTCCATTTAGACTACATCTTTACATTCCTATGCAAAGATGTGATCTGAAAAACATTCCCTCCTGATTTCCCAACAGATGCAAGGGCTGCTACCAGCTTAATCCTGAATCTGTTTGCATAGTTCCTAATGCGTGTTCTGGGGACAGCAGCAGTGTGCTTGTTGAGGTCTATACATCCTTACATTATGCAACCTTGATATTAATGTTGCTTTCTCCTGTGGATTATAAACACAAATCTCTAGACCCAGAATAACACCCTTCATCCCTCTTAAGATAGAAAAGTGGTCATAACAGGCTTGTTCCCTACTTAACTGGGCTACTAATCTTCAAATATCATCATCACCCCAAAAAACCCCAACCTTTCAGTCATCAAGTGTGAAGGTCAGAGAACAAAACAGTCATTGCAGTGCACTGTAGTACATCTTTTTTCTAGTCTATCCAGAGTTTTGAACACTTGGCTTTACAAATTCAGTAATGGTCTTTTAACACTGCTCTGAATCTCTACTCTTTCAATTTCCATTTTTAGACAAGTTAGCAGAATTCTCTTCCTTCTCAGTAAGTTTATGTAGGTTAGAACGTCAAGTAGACACTTAACAAATTTTTAAGTTTGTATAAAGTATTAGTTACCCTTTCAGCATACAGAAGGATTTGTTCATTCTTATGCCTTGCACTTTGCAGAAGGCAAAGATCTACCATGATATCCAGCTACAGTGTAGGTATCCCTAAGTACTTCTTTGTAGACACTAACTTCACCTAGTACCAACCTAGGTAGAAACACTGGAAGACACATAAAGAAAATTCATATCAGAAGGTACATGATACTTTTGACAAGGCTTCCTGGACAACACTGAAAAAGTCACAACCACCCTACACAATCTTTGTGCATAGTCTGCTGAAACATGTTAGCTGTAAGCAATGCAGTTTAGAAAAGCATTTTAAAATGTTCCAATTTATTTCAGTAGAAAAAACACTCTGGGGTTTGGGGTCAAAGAAAATGTTCCAATTTCAAAAGAAAAAAATATTTCTGTTCTTTAAGAACCACATTAGCTGTTCTTTTATTTTCAGAACTTGTTTGAAGTGGTACATGGAAGTTGTGGCCAAGACCCCTTGACCATAAATTCATTAGAGTTTACATACAATTGCACATGTGCAATCCACGCACATGAATAAAGTCAGGGTCACCAGCATCTAAGATTTTTCCACATAGCAAATCATAACCAGTTTCTCAATTTCCTTCCCATTATGTTTATGCAATTCAATACAGGCAAAAACATGAGCAAGCTCTACCACCTGCTAAGATGACTGGAAGCTACAGAGTATCATTGGTGAAGCACTAAGCTCAAGCTAGAAAACCCTGCTGAGAAGGAAAGGACAGCAGCTCAGGTTCGCTGCTGTGAAAACAGAGTCCCACAGCTTTTGGCTGTCTCAACAGGTGCAAAGGACTGTGCCTTCAGAAGAGAACACAGACATTGCCTCAGCAATCTTGATAGAGTAAGCTGTATTTGACAGGACAAACACTTCAAAACTCATACAATTACATCATTCAAGTACTAGTTCTATTTCATACTGCAAAAATCCAGTCAGCTTTGTTAAATACAGCATCTAGAATAGGTTTCTAAAAATCTGCACTAAGTATATGATGTATTGATAATTACCAGTTTGTTGCCAAAGATCTATTTTAAACTGTGCATAGTTATTCTGCTTGATAAACAGGAGTACAAAAGTCTCCTTTAAAAATACTAGTTTAAACTGAGCTTCTACTCAGTATTTCTGTAAACACTACAAACACTAGTAAACACTGGAAACACTAAAGACATCTAGAACACTTTTCTCTAGCACAAAAACCAGAAAGGTGGCATTGAACTGTACCACATCTTACTGTATCAGTACTAAGAGAATACCCTCATTTCAAAAACGTCACAGCATTACACATTGTCCCAATGATATCAACTGTAAAGAATGCATAAATGCTTAAAATGTTCAAATAAAAAGCTTCCAGAAAAATCATACATCATACTGGAATCTGTGTTTTGAAAAGAGTCTTCCAGAAAGCTCAACCAATCCTACACAGAGTTGCTGTAGAACAGTTACTGTAATTTAATTAACAAGATTAATTTAGAGTCAGACTAAATTTGACTTTTCATTGTGGATGAAAGAAAGGCATATCACTAATTATGCAGGAAAATGCCCAACTTTAGCGTTCAGACAGTTCCACTTGCCTGTGTTCATAGTACAATCCAATATAACCTTGCAATACTACTTGCTTCCAGCTGTGCAGCAGGGATTTGAGAACTGAATGTTACCACAGACAGGCACGAGCTAAGCAAATAAAAGTCTGAATTCTGTAGCAAATTAGAACTTCATGTAGGAACAGTGCTAAAGAACTTTGAAGCATTAATGCAACATCTTCGTGGAACCATCATTTCCAAAGAGGCAAGCCACAAGTGGGACATAAAAAAAGAAACTGAGCACCTTGCCCAACATGACATACTAAGTTTTCCAAGACACTGTATAGATTAACACTTCTTATTCCAGAGGCACAACTGCAGAATTCAGTCCTGTTTAAATGAAGAAATAACATCTGGTAGATGCTCTATAAACATAAAAGGAAAGCAGCTTTATGTCGCCTCTGTATCTAACTATCTATCTGTATCTCTTGGTCTAGTGCATGTGGTGTCCCTGCCCATGGCAGGGGGGTTGGAACTAGATGATCTTTAAGGTCCCTTCCAACCTGAGCCATTCTATGATTCTAACATTTAAACAAATAATAATATGGCTATAACTAATAGGAATAAGAGACCAGGCCTGCACCAACATTTTTTTACATGTTTATAGAGATCACAAACATGCAAAGTGTGGAATACCTTAAAATTTTAGTGAACAAAGGGATCATATAGCTACCAGTAAAGCAACAAACATTTTTGACAGCTTGAGAGTCTTCTGGAAGGAAGAAATATTTTTCACTGAATCAGTTCAAGCATCAAATACCATAAGGTGTTGAGAGGTGGCTCCCTCCCTCCAAATGAAAACACCTTAGTAGACTTGTGTTTATGGCATAAGACTAAGCTACAGCATGTATTTGAGAATTAAACATTGCCCTAACTTAGTAACCTTAAGTGTCAATAAGAATGCGTGATCTTCAACAGGAACTTTTGAGTTGTTCTCAAAACTGGCTAAACTGCATAGCCTGCACATCTTCAAAATATCCAGTACTCAAAAGGTGAAGAAGACACAAGGATTAAGCTAGTAAGACAGTATGTAGTAAATTTTAACTAAGTCTTTGTATAATAAGGAGATGTTCAGCATAATTTAAGTTAAAATGAACTATTTTGTAAAAAAATACATTATTATGAACACTTCATTGATCAGAAATGGAAACAGATGCTTTATAAAAGATTCCAGTTCCACAGAGCTACTGCAAATTCACAGTGACTGTAAAAATTACTAGATAACAAAAAAATCTACAAGGTCATACAAGACAGCTATCTTTATACTGGAGCAGAAGAACCCAGGGTGTGGAAAACAATCTTTTTGCACTATTCCATATCCAGAAAGACATAACCATAGTTAAAAGCTTTTTTGGTTTATGGCATTTCAAAGAACAGTGACAATCCAGCACAGTGTAAAAGACAGGACCTGTGCCAGGAGCCTACTTCTATTTCTGGCTCTGTCACTGGTGGGCTGTGTGACCTTCAGGGGATAGAGAGCAACACCTCTCTTCCTTCAGCCACTCTTGGCCCACAGGGAGAGAATTGCCTTTTGCTATTTAAGATATAAAATGGCAAGGGCAGAACAAAGGTAAGGCACTAGGCCTCCAGTTTTGCAGACCACACAGCTTTCTCCTCCAGCTAAGTATCATTAATATCTTATTGGTTTTATTCTCAGAAGCCATAAAACCCCATGTTCTGACTTACCTGACCCATTTCTTGTCTTTCCAAGCAGAGTACAGCTGCTACAATAAGCTATTTCTTCACTTACCTAGTTTTGAACTGCTACGACCCCAAAAAGAGCAAGGTTTACTTCCATTCTTTCCTATCGGCAGTAACATTTAGTAAATTTAAAGGACCAAGCTCTGAGACTGCATAATTTAAGTAGTTTATAATTTAGCCTGTCAATTTTAAGCAATAAATGAATAATCATAAAAAATTTCAAACATTCAGTATTAAGAAAGATGTTCATGTTTACCATTATACCAGCCACAAAGATTACAGTTTAAGGCAATTTAACTCTCTACTGTATGTCAGTTTTACCTTTAAACAAGAACAAAACAAACCACTGAGCTTGTTATACTTGAACCCATAATGAACCATAAAAACTCCCATCACATCATCTGCTATTCAGACACTGAAACACTGCAAATCACCTTCAGCAGCAATTAATGTAAAAACTGTACATTACAATCAGAAATGAGAACACCTCTCTCCATAACCCTTTTCCACCATTTCACGTTTTAGCAAAGTAAAAAAGAGAGCATAAAGAATGTGATTTTAATTTCCCTTTCCCCTTTCCTTCAAATTATATTGCTGTCAGATTCCCAACAACAGCACATTCAGGAAATACTTCAGCCACGCTATTTATGGCACACAGCCACCTCACTGACAAGGCACTAGGTAAACAAGTGCTCTGCATCAGAGCCATGTATTTTTATAGAAAATTATAGCAAATAAGCACGGCCTCACTATAGTCCTCATAATTTTGTAAATGTTTTCTGTAACACAGATGCATAAAATGACCAGCATTCTTTGCATAATCAACTTCAAACCTAGCAGTTGCAATTTTGTGTCTCTATGCTTTTCTAGATGTGTGGGATGCTAGTGTTCACCTTGGCCTACACATTCCTTAATCAGATAAGATACAGTGGAATTTCAGGCAGTGTGCTCATTAAACATGCCTAGTAATTAAATCATTCCAGTAATAAATTCTTAGAACCTTTTAATAAATATAGCCTTGAAAATGTATACCTATGAATTTGGGGCTACTTTGAGGACTGCATTCATCTTGAATTCCAAGTGTTTCTCACAACCTCCTTTTTTTTTTTTTCCAGAAGTACTTGTATTAAGATGGTTTAATGATCTCTTTATGGCCAAATCATCTATATTACGTCCAAACATAAACTTGGTTTCAACCCCCCTTGGTAATCCACTTGAATTCATCCTCTCCCACACTAACAGATTTCAAAGTTTTCCTTCCATCTCTAGGACAAATCTACCAATCTCCCCTAATGATTTTTTTCCTATTACAGCACACCTTTAGTTACTGTTTCATGCTGCCTGTGTTGCCTAGACATAAAAGTATGTCTGGAAGTTTTGTACCTCTTCTGCTAGTCTGATGCTACTCACCACTTCTACCCATTTCCAGTCTGCAATCACATTTTACAGATTAGCTGCTACCAAACCCAAATCAACTTCCATATTCTCTTCCTAATCTACCACTGTTTCGAAACTCTCTGAACCTTTCACCCCTGTTTCGTCTTCTTTTCAATAACAGGCTTCTGGGTCTGTCACAGATGTCTCAATTTTATCAAAAAACCTAACCCACTTCCTTGTCTGTACAAATGTCCCCTGAAGATTCATTTCTACCATTATGCCTAAAGTGCATGTGAAAAGAAGCATGTTTCTTCTCCTAAACATTTAGATTGAGCTGAGCTTTTAAAAAAAAAAAAATCCCTGTCAAATAGAGAAACAAAATCTCAAAATACAAACTAAAATCTGTTCATTCTATAACTCAACATAAATTGGGTATTAAGAGCTAGAATTCTCCTCAAGGAACCCAGTTACAGTCAAAATATGGAGAGGGTTTTTTGCTAGAGTTTAGTTCCATTTCGCATCATTGGGGCTATTCTCTGAAAACAATTTAAAAAATCATATTGATGAAAAAAGTATTTATTTAATGTCAGTTGGTACACGCAGGAATCCTGGATACACCTGACTAATGAAACAGAGACAGGACAACAGCTGTGATGCTAATACAGAGCGCTCCCTTCTCCCCTTTTACATGGTAAAAATTCCAGATTTTTCTGTGCAGATACACATTTCAAGTAATGTAATTTATATATTTAATATTAATTCTTAACTGACATTGACATTAAACAAATTAAATTAGCATTAATTTACTAATTAAAAGCAATTTCCAAGATAAGCAATCTATATTTAATATCATGCCTTTCTACAGAGACAGAAAGAATACTTACTCTGCTGTTATACATGACTCATGTCCAAAAAAATGTCCTAAGATTTCACATTTTAAATTGTCAGCCTGATCTGAAATGTTTGACTTTTGAATAAATACTGAATTTAGCAATCCACAAAAAATTCTTGCCTTCCTTTAACAGATAACTAAGTCGTATGACGTCATTCAAACTTCAAAAAATTCTCAGAGGAAAGCGCTTTCTAGACTGTCAATGCAAGTTGCTATGGCAACAACCGCAGTGACTAGAAAGGCTAACCTTAAATTACTAAAATGGAAAAAATATCACAAAATACTATAATGAAAAACTCTGTGCTATAAGTCCTCCTGAAAATAAAAGAAATGAAACGAAAGGACTCTCTCCTCTACCCTATATAATGATACCTGGCAAATAAAGCCCTCAGTTTACCATAAAACCTTATGTCATTATGTTTTAGAAATGCTGCTGCTCTGCTTTTATTGTGACTTCAGTATTTTCTTGGCTTGCAGGCAGGCAAAAGACTGAAAATAAGCTTCAAGTATCTAAAGATATCGAGTGTTATCTATGTGGAGCAGCTGCAAACAGAATAGTACTATAACATACAGGAGGGAAAAAGGTAGTGGAGGAAAAAATGGATTCTACCATAACAGTCTAAAAATAGTCACTTCAAATGAAGCATGTCTAGTTAGTTGAAAGTATCTACAGAATAAACAGCTCCATCTAGAGGTTAAAAAGCAAAGGATGGTAAAGCAAACTTACAGGTTCTCAAGACTTCCTTAAAATACCCTCTAAAATGGTCTGCAAAATCTCCCAATTAAAGAATTGGCTTCAAAATACACTATGTAAAAGTTAGCTGATCTTTTAGGACTCTAAAAGGCTTTCGTTTAAAACAAAAAGAGGACAAAACTTCAAATGAAAATATCAAAAAGTCAAACCCCCTTCATTCATACCTCAAGCTTCTTGCTTTCCAGCAACATTCACACTGAAACCCAAGCCCCATCTTTTAAAGATGCCAAAAAATTTCAAAATTTATTTCCAGATGGTAGAGACTAAAGTCCTTGCTGAAATGTTGATTTTTTTTCTCTGATTTAAAAATGTTAATATTTAAACTCAGTTTATTTTAAATTGATTTAAGCACAACTTAAGCAAACATTTTAAGAAGTTCTTCAGTCTATTTATTCACAGACTGAAGAGATGTTTAGATATTTTGAAGAATTGAAACAATCAAATCTGTGCTCATGTGTATGAATAAAGGCTTTTTCTTCATTTCTCAACAAAAGAACCTTAGGGAAATACACTAACAAACTGCACAGCATTAGAAATTAAAACTGTCTGATGCAACATGCTATTTTTAAAGCTTAAAAACTTTTTTACATCTTAATAGAATGCATCTCCACAACCCCTCAAAACTAAAACTGACTGTTGAAAGTACTATTACTGACATATGAATTTACTTGTCACTTTGGATTAAAAATGTTTATGTAAATTACTTTAGTAAGACTAAGAAAAAACCCTAAAATACTTACATTGCATTTACTTTATCTTCTGGGCCCTGAACTTGGCCTGTTACAGTTCCTTGACTGGTATTTTTAACCCAGCCAACCACTCCTAATTTTCTAGCTTCCTCTTCTGTGTACTGATTTGAAAAATAATGAAAGAGGACAATCAGTGTCAGCATATACACCATATATTTACACCACTTAAAATACTACTTTCATTTTCATAGCTCCAAGACCTACACTTAAGAAAAAAAATCCATAGCTGATGCTCAAACTGAGGCATTAAGATTAAGCTCTAAAGCTGCAGCAGAAGGAGCCAACTTTGGAACAAGAATGAGATTTTACACGTACATAAAAAATGCCATATCATAAACTATGGTCCTCTAGCAATTTGCTTCTTGTAATAAAATCAGTAACATCCAAGTACCCTGTTTTCTGAGGTGGTGTTTTAAACTTATTCATTTTATGTCTTTCATGAACATATGAAATATATGCATGATTTTCACAACTTGTCTCTGAACACTAAGCAGAAAGCCTGTTTTGCAGAATCCATTATATATTTGTTCCTTCTAGACAATAAAAACGCTATTAGCCAATATGTAGTATTTCATTTCATTAATAGCAAATTCATACCTCCTCTGTTTTGTTTCCTGCACACTTAGTAAAGAGCTGTAAGTCTACACAGTCCATGTTATCTTGAATTACAGAACATCATCAGACTGATGGCTGTAACAAGGTGTGAGAGTTTTCAATGTTTTGACAGGAAATAGCCACCAAAAATTTCACACTATGTGCAGTAATACCCAAAACAGCACCCATACTAAATGTGCATGCTATGTTATCAGCCTTTTTAGACACTTGTTCTGATGCCAACAGCCAAGCTTCAGATCAGTGACTGCATTCCAAAAGATGAAACAAATTTTGGGGTAATTTAGGCAATGAGAAGGTGTTGCTAACTATGAAGAGTACTTTTCAAGTTAATTATGAGGTTTTTCATACTAATGCATCCAAAGACATGGGAACACAGCTTGACAACCTGTCTTGCAATATTAGCTTAGGACCAGTACTGCGGTATGTTCGCATGGTTCCAGGTCAGCCCAAAACAGGGCAAGCTTGCATCCGCTGACCATACATAGTGTGGACAAAAACTTCCCACCTGATAGAATAATTAAATTCAAGATATCCTATGTTATAATCCTCTATCCATTTCAATTTTGCACTGTTCCATAATAATCATAAACTATACAAAAACTCTTAGGTCTAATATTAAGCACAGTCTGCAATTTTCAGACAAAGAACTGCTTTTATTTGAAACTTGTCCTCTTGTTTCTTGGGTTTGTGTGAAATGCAAAACTACCTGCTGCATATTCAGAGCTGGTGGAGACATTTGGTCGACATATGAGCCACAGACTCTTTGTAGCACATTGTTACAAGGAAACACCAGCCTTTAAATACCGGTACTATAGTTGTCATTAAAAGTTAAACTATTAAACATTGTTTCATAAGCTAATATGAAGATCTTCAGATTTAACTTTTCAAAGATTAATATGTTATAATGCCTCTATGGTTGTTTTATCACAAGTAATCCAAACAGTCTTTAGATACTATACAAACAAACAATATCTGAGTAAGCTTTACAAAATCCATTTTAATGTAACAGTAATATAAAACATTTTTCCTTTTAAATCCACTTGCAACAGTTAACTGTCTAACCTAGAACTCAAAAGTTCAGGTTGGATGTTTATACTCTACAGACTTGCTGCCATTTTTAGCACTGGAAATACTATACTGTAAAGTATAACTGGTAAATCGGACATGGCCTTACCATCCTGAAACAAACACCTAGAAGAGAGAGGAAAAAAAAAAGTATTAAAATAATGTCAAACAGTATCACTTCAAGGAATGTCAATTAAACTGCATCTGTGGTCTTCCCTTAACGAAATTTCAGAAAGCACTTATAAAATTTTAGCACTGGATACAGAGTACAAGCTGACCTTCAGCCTTCCCGACAGCAAACAATTATTTTCATTAACGCAGTTAGCACGTGTAGTTTTCGCTAACGAAGATGCCGCAGTATAAGAATTGCCTTTGACTTAATTTTCACTTCAAAGTTTTCCTGCCAAACCGCGGGTGACGGGAAAATATTCCCACATAACTTGACATAAGACACAAGCATAACACGAGTAGCAAAAAGTGCTTTTGACAGGACACCCTCTGCACTCCAGAGAGTTGGGCAAGTCTTACACTGTGGACACGTTTACAATTTTTTTTTCCCCTTCCCGCTAGAGAGAAGGCAGCAGCTCCCACTCCCGCTTCCCTATACGACGCCATCGCCTCAGCCCCCTCCCACCTCACTGGACCCTGCACGCATGCGCAACCGCCAAAATCGCGCGCCCTTGGCTGCGCCGCCGCTTCAACACAATGGCCCTCTTCACCCTACAGAGCCCGTCTTTACCTTGCACTCGACCGAAGACTTCGTAATCCACCGACTTGAGCGCGCCGGAGGCCTTTGTCACGGCAGACATGGCGGCGAGCGAAGATCCGCTGCAGCAGAGCGCTGCTCTCCGGGCCGCGGCCGAGCGGGGCCACCGCGTTCCTCCGGACGGCAGAGCGCGAGGCTCAAGCTTCCCGCCTAAGCGGCCGCCTCACAGAGAAGCGATCCGGGGAGGGAGGGCCCTACACCCCAAACTGCCCCCGCCTCAGGAACCGCCGTTCGGGTCATACCTCTTTCTACAGGAGGGACGCGGCCCCACAGCTCTGGGACCCTTCGCCGCCTCACCCGGAATAGAGGTAGTCACCGAGCCCTTACTAAGGCATTATTCCCTCTTATATGCGAGATTGGCAAGAGGTTGAGAGAACAAAGGTCTGAAGGTAGCTCCCTTCCCTTTTAGGACTGGTTGCAGTAAGCGTATATGCCCAACTGGATTTCCCATCTCAAGCATGCAGCACACAGGTAACCAGCATTAGCTTTTTTCAGGGATTTACAGGAATCACTGAGGAAAGCAAAAGTATTTCCAAGGCTGAACTGAGGTAATTTTGACTTATAAAGTGAAAAGTTAAGTAGTTGAAAGTTAAAACTTAGAAAAAAGCCCACCCAAGCTTACCTTGAGCTTCCCTCCCCACTGAGGCTGGAAGACTGACTTTTCTCACATCTCCACGTTACTAGAGCTCTCACCCAGTTTTAAAGGCTTATTTCTTTTCCCTGTTCAGCTACTGTGCTGACACAAATACTGAAGACAGCCAGGAGCTGAGTTCCTCAACCACAGCAGCAAGCCTTGGAGATAGAAACCTTACCTCCAGCAACCTATTCACCAAGTCTTCAGTGGTATCTATTAGTGCTCACATTTTCATTAACAAACCTTTCTCAAAATGTTGGCACGTAATCTCTTATCTAGATGCTACATGTGCAAAAAACACAGGCCAAAAATCAGTTGTTTAGTTGGCTGAATCTCCAACCAAACACCACTTTTTATTTTTTACCCCTGGAGTATTCTGTGTTCATTTGCATTTTAACACACCCAACTATTCTGTACTTACTTTTTTGCTAAAAAAAAATATAAAAAAATTAAGTGTCTTCAGGCAGAATTCGATGCTAGAAACAGCATTTAACCAACCCAAGGAGATGAACTTATCCTTCTCTTACTCACCAACAGATAAAGACAGATTATCTTTGACTTTACAATAAAAAATATTTGCTCTCTCCATTAGGCACAAAGTTTCATCATTTGTTTTAACTATATAACTTGTTAAATCAAACCCTTGCCTTTTACAGGGGTCATACATTTTCTTACTGTGGAATCAGCACCATTTTGTTTTCCAAGAGGAGGATTCTACAGTAAGAGGAACAGAATGCAGTACTGACTGAAAATCTTTTGTCATTTTCTGCCATCTATGAGCAGGGAAGAACAAGATAGATTTAAAAAATAAATTTACCCTCGCAGCCTGTTTACAGTATAAAGCATTGTAATGCAAGCCTTGAAACCAGAGGTTATTCTAGTACGGATTGCACTTTGCTATCTGCAGATTCTAGTACAGGCAATGGCAACTTTCATTTCATCCAGAGAATCTTTGACCTTTAAAATGAGTTTTCTTGATGTTACTCAGTTAGGTTTCGCCATATCTGCACTGGCTTGTTGTCAGGTTGGGGATCTGTTCCTCTCAATGTCCTTGAGAGCTTCCTGGCTCAGAGATACTTCATCTCTTACCTTCCTACTGCTATTGTCTTTTTTTTCCAGAAAAGTCAGTTCAGATTTTTTTTTATTATTTGCCAAAATAATATCTTGCCACCTTGTCCTTTGACAAGTCTGAGTTTCTCCTTATTTCATGAGAAACAGCAGAGATACCATGCAGGGCCTGAGGAACTCCACAAGATGATACCATGAAACACCTAATACTTTACAGTCTTAAGTAATCAATATCAGTAAACAAACAGCATTCAGATACTCTAATTATCAAGAGATCTTTAGCATACATGAGCAAGAGATGTAGATAGTCTGTAGGAAGTCAGTGAAATTCTGAATTTCCCCTGCCTCTTTCAGCTATTTACTCTAGGGTGGTGATGTTTGCTTAGCAAGAATCAGTTGGTTGCATTTCCTGAAGCTACATCTAATTGTAAAAAATGCTAAACACCTACATCTGTTACAGCATAAGATACACTCCTTGATTACACTGCAGAGGAATGCAAATAGTCATGAACACTTCCAGCACCAAACAAATTGTTACACCTTTAGGATGAGCTTGAGGATGAACAGAAAAATGTAGTGCTGTAACATCTCTAGATTATCTGGAGATAAAATACAGTCTTTCATGCTGCTGTCAGCTTAGCTATTACCATATGTTGGATCTGGTTTGCTTCTCAGTAAGTAAAAGCTGCAATAGTCACAATGACAGAGTAAGAAATACCTGGCTGCAGTGAAATCCAGTAATGACCATTACGGTGCCATTTCAACCAGGCCACTGCTGTGCTCACAACAGTTGCTTTTTTTAATATTCATCTCCTATTTCACCATATTAGATTGAATTTTTCTTTTCCGACCACTACATATCCTTGTTAATTCAAGCCAGTGCTAAGTAGCTTTTATGCCTCTGTCTCTTTCAGAAAACACTGTTTTGTGTTCTTACTTCTGGTATACAGATTGGCTTTCACTCTCAGCACAGTGTCATCTAGGAATGACTATTATTGCAACTTAAGCTTGTACAGAAGGGCTTCTTTTTCCTGAAAGTTGCTTTTCTTGGCAAGCTTTTTGTAATTGGTGAAAGCTGTATTGCATAGAGGTCTAGTTTTACCACTAGGTCATTATCTTTACTCTAACTATTAAGCCTTTAAAAATACTTCAAGTGCTGTAAAATTTTTCCACTACTCTGTTTTTAATCATAGCACAAAGAAAGGCTATAGTAAAGAATATAATTGTTGGAAAACATCAGAACCCCACACTGGTGCCATTGCAGCCAAATATCAGGGAATATGACAAGCGTGGCTACACAAGGAACTGGCAGTGACCCTAGCACTTCCGTAATACAGTTCTACAATACCTGAGCAGGGCAGGTAGAGGCAGCAGGGACCATTCAAGTAATAGTAGAAGACTGGAAACACATCTGTATTCTAGACAAAGTACATCTAAGATGCAAGACTGAAGACTAGTCTGCTTGTGTCTTAGAGAAGTAGCTGTACTTGGCCCTGAGCTTAAGTGGAGCTCCTGGACAATGAAGAGAAGGGGTGCGGTTGTGTCCCAGGTGAGACTGGTCAGGACAAATAGACCTATGATGCCCTTGACACTGAACACTACCAATAAAAGGGTTTTGAGAAAAAAATTTATCTCATTTGGTAATCTTTTGTTTTGGTGGTTAAAGTTATTTGGAAAGTTGTAGCTTTTTATTTATGCTGTTTGTTCATCTCTGGCACAGAATAGTTGAAAAATCATTAAAACCTTTTTTAATTCAATACTCCCTACTCTTGCTTTCTCTGTATGTGTTTGTCACCTCACACCACTGTATCTCCTTCATGTTTTCCGCTCCTAAAATTACTGTCTTTGGTGTTCATGCAGATGTGCCATCAGGCACATAAGCTTGCATCTTTCCACTTGTAACTATGCTGATATTTTACTGTACCATTTTAATTTGACATGGCTCCTCCTCAGGCCTTTCTGTGATTGAATTTTTCCTCTCCTGCTGCCTTTTTGGAGAGCTTCTTGCACAGTCTACAAACTATTAACATTTCTCATTTTTCTTTGGAGTTCACCTTTCTCTACCAGCCATCAGCTAGCTAGCTGATACATTTAGCTATTTGTTTTCTTTAGAATTTTTAGTATTTGTGCAACTCTGTTTCATCACTCTGTTAATCGGAACCAAACTCTAAACCTGATACACTTGCATGTGGTCTCTAGCTAGCCCTGGTTGGTGGTTTACCAAAGGGTAACAAAGCCTCTGGATAAAAGAAGCTCCTGCTCCTGTTACCTGGTTATTGCTGTTACCTAGGGACCACTGAATGGATACCCAAGAAGAAGGTTAGAAGCTATGCATGTTTAGTTTGTCATTTTGGGCTTCTTTTTTCTCTTGTTTTCCATCAAATATAATGTGTATCAGTCTCTTGTATGCTTTAAAATAATGCCCTGCCCCTCCTTTGTGTTTACTTCCTCAAGCAAAATGATAAAATTCCTTCTTTCTTTAGTGGCCTTCCTCTTTTCCTTGTTCTCTTATCACTTATTCTTTTTCTAAATTGTATTTGCTTTTCTGAATAAAACTTAATAGGATTTTCAGCTTTACAGACTTTACTTAAAAGTTGTACAAGCTTCTTCAGGGTCTTTATCTTGCAGCCCTTATTTGCATTATATCTAACTAAGTACAACAAAAAATTTTTAAGGCCTAATCTTGACCAACTCTGAAATAAGAGATGGCTTCACTTTACCCCACTGTTTCCTCTTTCTGCAGATCACTGGCTATCAGTAGCTGTCTTTTCCTCTTTAGCACTAAAGATTAGATTTAAAAGCCTTGAGAACAAGGCTGAAACACAGTGATATTCTTGGAAAGCCTTAGTCTGCCTTCTTCAGTCTGAGATATAAAAGGTTTGCTGCTGAACTACTAAATAGAAATGTTATAAAAAAGCAGAAATAAACACAAAATAAATTTTATTCCATAAACTTTAGCACAAGACAAGGTAGTGTTCCTAGCCTGTAAGGTTTTTGCCAATGACATTCACAGTAGTCATGAATCAGCTTGAGAGAAAATTAAAAATCAAGTGGAATGGATGTAAACATGTCAACTGAAGTAAAGATTTAAGCTTTATATACCTTTCATGCATATTTATATAGCAAAGAGTCTAAGCACTCTGTAGAAAAGCCTGAAAAAGTGTGTCTGTTAAGAGAGAGCATCTGGATATAAGTTAACAAGCCAAAAAAACAAACTAGTGCTTGGCAAAAATGAAGTCTCATGTTAAAATAGGACAACATAGGAAGAAACTGTTTTCTTTAGCTTCATCATAAACAAAAGATTACTTCGTACTGTAGAACTGCAAAACTTGAAATCCAAGCATATAAATTATACAGGTTTTGAGAATGATTTATTTGGTTGCTTATATGGTAATTATTATTGTGTAACCCAAAGAAAAAAGTCTAAGAGAACAGGAATACTGCATTCTGTTTGGAAAGAAGATTCTGTTATCCTTCCGAAAAAATAAAATGAAAGATTGTTGAAGTAATAACTAACACATGGACAAAAATATCAAGTGCTAAAATATTTAGCTGGTGGTTGGCTGATTGCATACGTTACAGATGAATCTACAATATGCCACAGTGCAGGCAGGTGACCTGGTTACAACATTTGTCTCCTGATCCATTTATAAAGCAACATCCAAATCCAGCAATCTGATCTGTGTGGGAGGACCCACACCTGTGCCAAGGCCCACTTAGGCAAGTGGAGTGTTGTGCAGCGGAAGAGTCATGCCTACACAGATCAGATTGCAGAACTGAAGCCAAACTTTGTGTGGATGGGACCTAAATTTGTCCCTCTCATGCTCTAAAATCATGGACTGCTTACATAAAGTTAACACAAGGTCTATGGTGACGGATAGAAAATTCTAAACCTGTTATTTTGCTGGGGCTAGACACTATAGATTTTGTGTTACTCTGTGCTTTTTCAAACAGTTTTTCTGAGAGCCTACATGTAGAATAATCATATTCTTGTACAACAAATTGCATGGAAGACTTTTTGTTTTATTAAAGCCCTAATTCACTTCATCTGAGAACATCATAGGGATCTAAACCGCTAGGTAAACATAAATGCTTAGTATGAGGAAATCAGCCCTGAAGACTTGCATCATCATTGCAAAGCTCTCTTAAATCAGGAAGTGTTAGTGAACAAAATGTGAAACTGTGAACTGATGTATCCCATAGCAAAAGAATCCATATAAAACCTGACTGATAAAGTTATGCTATTGAGTTCCAAAGCATAAGAATCAGAGGATTTGGGGGTTTCAAAAATCAGAGGTTTGGGGTTCATCCTGTCAGTCCTATGCTGTCACAATGGATCAAGTTGGCTTGATTAAATCTAAACACAAACACACCTACTTTAACGCCTGCAAGGATTTAAATTCACTGAGTATAATTTTGTTACAGAAGATAGGTATAACTTGGCTTTAGAAGCAGTTTGTGAACAAATGAACATTTTAACCATAACAACATTTTAATTTTCTGAATCTAAGACCCAGGAGATTTAGATTAGATTAGATTAGAAATTAGATTAGATCCTACACTAACAAATATGTAAAACCAATGTTATTCAGGAAGAAGTTTATTCTGCATGCAAGCAAAATGTTAAATTTTTTTCAGCTTAGCAAGCTGCTCCTCTGGAATTGTCTTTGTGATCTCTGTTTTACCTGGATTATTATTCTTGAACAATTTGAAATGTCAGGCTTCCTGAGGTTTTACTGGAGACATCTGTGAACTCTAAAGAGAAAGAGAGGAAAATGTGAAAGGATTGGGACTTGTTGAAGAAGGGGAGCCCAGACCATCATTTTACATTTAGAAGGAGCACATTAGAGGTCTTAGTTGCATGGTTTGATATGAAAGCAGAAGGAGATGTACCTGATGCTTGATTTATGAAATACCATTGACAAGAACCACGTTAAAGTTTGGGGAAAACATTGACAGAGATGCTGCTAAGGGTTATATTTTCTCTTATGCAATACACTGAGGAGGAGGAGGTGTGGTCATTTAAGGAGTTAGTTCTTTATTCCCATTGAAATATGGGAAATTTAAGCATTGCCCTTCCCACTGCCACACGAACAATCATGTCAGATTTTGAGGAGGATTTAGAGCTCTGTAAAAGACCTAAGAAAGCACAAAAGAGTGTGGGTTGGTAAAGGAAGGGTTTATAATGGAGGTGGGTTGACAGCTATTGCATTTTGCAGGTCTGTGAAACTATTTGATTCATTCTCATGAAGTGCAGTAGCCCACTACTTCTTCTTGAAAACAACAAAGAGAAGCCCTAATTAATATTTCAGAATCTTGAAATGTATTAGTGCAGCTTGTGTCATCAGGTATTTCAGTCAAGTCTCACTGGATTGTTTACCACTTCAATTCTTGGAACTGGCTAACTTAAAAATCTTCTTACAGTTTGTGTTGAAAGAGCTAAAGTGAGCCATCTGCTATTATTACAGGGATATCTGAGCACCAGTGATGCCCAAGCAACTGGCATTGATGGAATGGGAAGTCAGAATAACTTCTTAGATTTAGCAATAAATATTGTCATATTGTCGTTATAATTCAGACTTTCTCTGAGACAGTGGATAGTCTGTTCCAAACATTTACTTTAAGTTGCTATAATATTGCCTCCTTAACATGCTACATTGAGTTATTGTCTCTGCTAGAAAATTAAATGGTAAGTTAGTCATAACAATGAAAATATGTTGATATGCTCATCTTGCTAAGATTAAAGAGAGAAAGCATGAAAGGAAATAAATCTAAATATTCTGCCTATGTTGGAACACGTGAAAACTCTCAAGGGATTTCAGATGGTCCTTCTGCTCTCTGTTCATTGTTCCTTGGTACAGGACCTTATACTGATAAGAGAAAGCTGATAAGAATAACACTTGTTCCCTGAAGAAGTGGTCTTTATGCCTCACTGTGTCCATCTGCCTGTGAACCTCCTCTGTCTTTATCCAAATTTGAATCTGCTCGCCAACTCCAATTAAATGAAGGTAGTACATTTCAAAGGTATTAACTTGTGACAGATTAGGTGAAAATCAGCATCTGGAAAGAAGACACTCTCTTGCCTCTGAAAGGTGGAATGAAGCTCTAGAAACCCGTCACATTATCTAGATACAGCAGGCAAGACTTAGTGCATGCCAAAGCTACAAACACACCTCTGTATTGGGGCCTTGTGTACGCTTTGTTTTATTCTAACTAAACAGAGTTTACACCTAGATAAAAAGGTTGCTGCTGTTGGACCTAAACTTCCATCCAGTCTTCTACTACCTTGATGCCATCTTTCCCATCCACTCTAGTAAAACTAGTAGTAGTTCTGATAAAATGAGAGGAATCGGCATGATTTTTGCAGCAGTAATTCATGTTTTAAATGAACTTGAATGCTTTTGAGAAATCAGCAATTATGTGGAAAAGGGTGATCTGGCTGATAGTGTATGGCTGGATTTTTAAAAAGTTTTTGACAAAATCCTATATTAGATTATTCAGGGCAGTAAAAGCAAGTGCTACTGCAAAGAACTGCAGAAGTATTTCATTACATTAAAGAACAGGGTATTAAAAAGGCTAAATTCAGTGTTCTTAAGCAAAGTAATGTGCAGGGCAAATCCATGTCAAACTACGCAAAGACATCAGTGGTTTCTGGATGAACCATTTATTTATTGAATAAGAAAGATTCTGGAGTTACTGTCAACAGTTTAATGTTAAGAACAGTATAATGCTCAGTGGCTGTCAAGAAAAGTCCTTGGGAGAAGAATGTTAACAGAGAGCAAAACAGAAAGTACCCTCAGGCCGCTGTGCAAACTCTGGCTGTACCAAATATCCTGTTCTAGCTGTTTCTCAGCTCAAAAGCAACAGAAAAGGCAAACGAGAAAATCAGTAACGATGAGCTGAAGCCTGGAACAGCTTCATATGAAAAAAGACTAATATTTTCCTGTGTCTTCTTGAAACATAATAATATTAATCTGTCCAGAGGATACCACACAGGTCTGTATAATCATAAATAGGCCTCTGTATTTCTTGCACATGAGGACTCATGGGCATCAAACAAAATTACCAGATAACAAGTTTATAAGCAAAAGGGAACAACTTTTCACACGGTGCATGAATCAGAAATTGTGGCTGCAGAACACTGATGCCAAAACATAATAAGTTTAAAAAGCAGATGAATGAGTGGATGAAAAACCAATTTAGCACTAATTATACACAACAAAATAGCCTGTGACTCAGGATGTCTGTCCGTGAACTGAAGAAAGTGAAAGGTATACATAGGGGAAGTAAAACTGTATGCATGTCCAGTTCTTAGTCTTTGGTTCCAAGTTTTGTCACAGGAAACTGTCTTGCACATTTCTGCAGCAAAGACTGACTGAGCAGACAGAGGACAGCTTTAAAGAAACAGAAAGCTTTCCTATGGGAAAAAAAAAATGTTTGCATGGGCTGGAGAGAGAAAAAGGCACAGAGCCCAGGAGTCTAAGGAAAAGAGGTGAATATCTTAAGTTTTAAAAAAAATTAAAATGAGGGAACCAGAGGGAAATACTAAACAAAGCTGTTGTGGTGCAGGGGTGTTGTTCTCAGCAGCTAAAGTACATTAAGCCATTGTATGCTCTGTTGGGATCTGAAAGTGATCCCTATTTGGTAACACTGCTGGTACCCCTGACACCACCCCAAATTCCCTTTCCTCCCAACTTCCCTTTTCAAAATGCCCTGCTTTACAGAGATGTTCATTTGCTGGGGATAAGCGGAGTGACTGACTCAGTTTCTTGTAATTTCAGAGCCTCCTGCTGATACCATTCCAGATGCTGATGACCAATCCCTTACTGTAGCTTTCCCAGGCAAAGAGGGCTCGAATCTCCAAGGACAACCATTTTTCCAACCATGTCTCATCAGAGCTTTGAGTAAGCAGATTAATGCTTAGAATGGTTATAGGCTTTTAGGATGCATTCGACAAAGCCAAGCATGAATCAGAATCAGATTCTGTATTCATCCATTGCAATGTTACTGAAAAAGAAAACACATGGGGGTTGTAGATAGTGCTAGCACTATCTGTCTGAGGAAATAACAGTTAACGCCTACTCTATTGTCCTGCAGAGCTCTCTCTTGAGATTACAAGCTATCTTTTCTGCTCTTTTTGTTCAAGACATTCTCTTTTTCACTTGTGTTTTTTAAGTTTCCCTAGTTTTCACCTACTTCTTGGTACTTTGCCCAGCAGAAGGGCAGCTTCTATCTTTATACTAAATATGGCTCAGTTTTCCACTGAGCTTAGCCTTTAAGTTACAATATACAAATGTGGCAAAACTGACTTTTCCCTCTCCCTGGGGTTTCTCTGAATTTACAGTCCTATTGTGTTCCTTAATTAGAACATTCCTTCTATCATAAATGGTCTTTTTGACAGTTATATTTCAAAGGTTGTTACAAAATGTTAATTTACAGGCTTTGTTTCACCTTGAACTCTTCTTAACAAGGCAACTGACACAATAATGAACCTGACCAATTTACAGTTTCTTGAACCCCAGTTTTAGTCAGGGGGACCTGCCTTGCCATAATCATGCCCCTAACACAATTAAAATCATAAACAACTCGCCACATTAGACCAGATGAATGCTAAATAGCTCTGAGCTTGTTTAACGTGATCCTCTCAAAGGTTTGTTAATATGCTGGATGTCTCCATAATACTCTGTGAGAGAAGCTGCTGCTTCAGAAATGTGCCAGAAAGTCTACCATAAAGATTTCATGCATAAAACCATGCAACCAGAAGCAAAGTATAAATAATTCTTTAGCGGGAAAGAAAGGATTGGTTGCTTAAGGGAATATTTAAGTTTGCCTCTCTTCCTGAATTCATAAATACTTAAAAATGTCTGATCCACACATTGAAACACACAAAGAGTTCAAGCCTCAACAAGTACTTGAGCTATAGCCATGATAAACACAAGAATTATTTGTGCTGAATGTTGCTTGAAACAAGGTTGGAAACCTGAACAAAACTTGTTGGGTGTTATTTGATTTATCCTGAGTGGGGAAAAAAAGACTTTATACCTTTTTTAAATAGGTATTGCCAATTTCTTCTAACTGGAACAACATGGAAGTCCTTACATTTTCAGCTTTCTAATTCAGAAGAGAAGCTGCAGCTATTTAAGGATGAAGAGTACCTGTTCCAGGTTCCATGCATCAGTGATAGCCAAATGGGCTTTGAAGGCTTTTCTGAAAGAAAATATTTATCATTTCCTATTGCAAAGAAGCATACTGCTGTCAATGGGTCTATTCATGAAGTAGGATACTATCAAACAAATTGGTATATCACAATTTGTTCCTATTTTGAAAAAGAAATATTGCTCAGAAAAGCTATATATATTTGCCGTTTTGCTAACCCAAGAACTGGAAGGCAACTGAAATGAGAGTAATTAATAAATGAACCAGAGAACTGCAGATGAAGACGCAACAGATGCTTTGACCAGTGCAAAAAAAATGCCATCAGCTACTCAGGCACTTAGGATAAGGTCTGCCACAATTCAGCTTTGGCAAACACAGAGTAGCTGTACAAGACTGCAGAGTCTATAATGAGCAGTTTCTATGCAAGGGACTGCAGGCTGCCAAGGGACTGTTTTTCCTTGACTTCCTAGAACAGCAGAATCCTCGGAACTGACCTTTTCGAGTTCACTGTCATCACATGCTTCTCTGCAGCTGGTTTCTGTTTGGCGAGACAGTGAGACAGAAAAATCCACCTCAGTGCCTCTAGAGGGAAAAAAAAGTAGTATCTCTTTCCCCGAAGCTGACTGCATTTATTTCATATCCAAGGAATTATTATTTATTTCAAATAGTCATGAGGAATTTGGAAAGAAATCAGCAGTAAGCTTCTATAATGAGGCTCAAGTCTATTAATTTTTCTCCCTGCAGGTATAATAGTTTCCAGGGATATGTTCAGATACGTAAAGGAAACAGATTGTCAAAGCCAAATTCGCTTCTGTGGATCTGAGACAATTTTGCTTTCCAAATCTTCGGCAATAGACACCTAAAGAAAATAAATCCAGGGAGCTGAGAGAAGACCAATTTTGCTATAAATTATTTCACCAAGGAGAATTTTGGTCCTGTTTTTGTTCAAACACCTACTGTCCATCCTCATAAGAACAGTACCCCACTATCATTAGGTGGGAAAGAGAGGAGGACAAAAATATCTTGTGAATGGACATAATTGAGGATGAATTTAACCCCCTGAACTCTCATAAACAGAACTACCACAAATATAAAATGAAGGATAGCAATGTTGCACGTATTTGTTCATCCTTGTCTCTGTAGTAGAGTTTTACAAATTACAGATATGCTCATATAAACACTTTAACCCCTTCACAAGTGCCTTTTATTTCTGTTCAGCATAGACTAAAGAGAGAAACATTCCACTTACATTAGAAATATGTCTCTAAACAAGCATTATAGAAACAGAACAGCATCAGTGTTCAGTGTATGTGCTGTCGGTGATACTGAACCTGCCTCCTCATCCAACTTGTAATAGAGTATTTAGACAGCCTTACTTTTGGGCCCTAAAATTAGTTCTTCTGAGTCACACTTCAGAAGAACCTATTTTTGTCCCATACTACACAGGAAGCTTCAGTTCCTTGGCACCTCATTCAGATGCTATAAATCATTCTTGCCCCTCATCCTCCAAATAGATAAAATTCTATGTAAAATAGCAGTTTATGCTAGTTTGGTTTTAAGTTGTATTCTTCTGGCTCATTAAAATTTTCTCTATACTTAGGTAGTGTAGTGTTTCTCATGAATTTTTTAAATTATAGAATCATTAGGGTTGGAAAAGACCTCTGAGATCATAGAGTCCAACCGTCCACCCAAAACTACCATGCTCTCTGCTAAACCATGTCCACAAGCACCACATCTACATGTTTTTTGAACACTTCAAGGGATGATGATTACACCACCTCTCTGGGTATCCTGTTTCACTGCCTGCTAACTCTCTGGGGGAAGAAATTTTTTCCTAATATCTAATCTAAACCTCCTTTGGCACAACTTGAACCCATTTCCTTAGTCCTATCAATTGTTACTTGGGAGAAGAGACCAAGCCCTATCTCACTAACACCTCCTTTCAGATAATTGTAGAGTGCAAGAAGGTCCCCCCTTACCCTCCTCTTCCTCAGACTAAACAATCTCAGTTCCCTCAGCTGCTCCTCATAACACTTGTGCACTTAGACCCTTCACCAGCTTTGTTGCCCTTCTTTGGACACATTCCAGCACCTCAGTGTCCATCTAGTGAGGGGCCCAAAACTGAACACAAGGTGCAGCTTCACTAGTTCTGAGTACAGGGCGACAATCACGTCCTTAGTCCTTCTAGCCACACTATTTCTGATAGAGGCCAGGATGCTATTGGCCTTCTTGGACACCTCGGCACACTGCTGGCTCATGTTCAGACATTTCAAATTATAAAATATATAGAAGGCTGTCCCTCAAAAAAATTACTCAACTGTTAACTTAGGTTGGAAAGAACAGATGGGTCACTAAGCAAAATGTCTATATAGGAAAAGTAGCTGCTCGAGAGCTGAGATAGTAAAAGCTGCAGCTGAGGTTGAATGACAAGCTTCCTAAATACCAGTAACAGTGTTGGTGTTAGTTGACCTAAGGCAGCAAGCGTCCAACCAGGGAATGTGTGAACAATGTGCAACATGATTTAAGCCAGAATTTCTTATGAATGGAAAGATTGTGTTTTTTTCAAAACTACAACACTTGGATACATCAGTTCTCAAGATTTAATGTCAAAAACAACAGGCAGCAGCCATATTTGGGTTGCTCTCAATTCGTATTCCTCCTACCTAATAAGAGAGGAAGAAGCTGTTGATGCAAGAGGCAGAGATGAGTTCCTTGTTATGAAAGCTAGTCCTTCATCATATGACTCGGGAACCAAATGTGCTTTTACACACTGCTGCAGCCAAAACATATTGCAAACTTGAAGAACAAATTTATTTTTGACTCACTGGGAAAAATGTTCCTTTTTTTTTCCTTTTAAATGCCGCACTGGAGGGAAAGGATTAGGTTTTTAATAATTAGTAAATTAGTCCATATGCAGAAAATACTCTGAAAATGCACAAACTATATGTATATTAACTCTTGTAATTCTGAATGGACTCAGAATCTCCCTTTTCCTTCTTTGAGATTCTGAAAACAGGACTTAAATTTCTGAGAACAAGGAGGTCAGATTAGAACAATGGCTATCTGAGATACTGATACTTTGCCCACTTTTTCCCCCAAAGGTGTTTAATCCTGGTGGAAGGCCCTTGTGTGTCTGAGGTACAGTGGTCACAGAGGAGACAGCTTGCTGGCTCAGGTAAGATAGGCTCCTTGAGGTCAAAGGTGCTTAATCACATTGCAAAATACTTAGAAATGTGTGAAAAATCAAGCTGCACTTTCGAGTTGGAAAGGGCAGAAACAGCAGTAGTATTTTTTTTGTGATAATGTAGCAATGAACCAACAGTTTCAGAAAATTGGACTATAATTTTGCTATTTTTTTTTCTCCAAGTTCAAACAAACTCTGCATGCTTCACATTTAATAAACACTTTCCCACACTGGAAACAGCTGTTCGGACAAACTGCCATTGCAATTAAGCAGGAAAGAAGAATTGAACAGAAATAGAAAATAATTTTAGACCTTTCACTTCCAAGGCACATATATTTTCACTTAAACATATTTTATTACAGATATTTTATTAAAGATTTTTTTAAATTACAGCTTCTAGGCCAGTTATTCAGTTTATTCTTGTCTGAAATGATGCTAAAACTATCAATTTCATAATGTTTAGCTATACCTTTTGCTTATTCATATTCTGACCAACAAAACACTAAAACCAAGATATACTTTATTCCCATAGAAATGTACTGTAATCAAGTTTCATTTTTAATTCATGCCAGAAAGGAGAGAAATTAATGGAAAAATGGTTTTACATAATGTAGATATGAAGCAATAGAATGTAATTGTAAAGCTACTGTGAAAGATGTCAACCAATACTTCTAAATCACAGTAAAAATCATAGTGATCTCCAACTGTTTTGTAATAATATAAAAGTTGATTTACGTAATCTGCAAGACTACAAAGAGAATCGACAAGATTAGGTGATACAAAATACCCTCTTCAGGAGAACGCTGTTAGAATATCTGAGCATTAGGGCCTCTGCTTATCATACTTGGGTTTTCTGTGGCATTTCCCCTATTTGTAATGTGTTTCAGCATTTAGTTAGCCTTTTTTTTTTTAATATTTTAAGTAAAGCTCGTTTGAGCATAAAAGATCAGAAAACAGGATTTGCTTTTGTCAGTAGCTTTAAATCTAATCAGTTTGCAGCTGTTGAATGGTCACGATTTAATTCTTGAGGGGAAATTCAATTAACAATTATATTTAGGAGACAGCTGGAGGTAACAGCTATCAGTACAACTAGCTGTTATCACATATCCATCACAAGCTTTATCCTACACCCACAGGCCAGTGGCAAGACTGGGTACCCCTGAGCTCTGTTCTACTGACTAGCATTATTATTTCCAATAAGCTTCTTGGACAGCCACACAATCAATCTGCTATCAAGCTAATTATCTCCAGTATGAAGTCCATTCCAACGTTGCCTTAATTCTATTGGGTGAACACCAACGTTCAGTTCCCTTCCAAAGTTCTGCTCTTGAGAGCAGCTGGAACGTGAATGGTTTTGTTCTGAATTCCACGTTCGAATGGCGGCAGATTTACCAAAAGGGCTTTTTAATAAACCGCAAAGCCACAGAATGTGCACCCCGAATTCGAGCAGCAGTTCCACGGCCTTCCCGCCACGTGGTTTTCCTCACGTCAGTGCCTACGCGAAGCGCTAGCCCTTTTCCCCTCCGAGCCACCCCAGCACCAGGCGGCACTGGGAGCAAATTCCCCCCCATGCACCCACTTCCCCACAGCTCGACCCCGCGGGGCTTCTTCTTGCTAAAACGCCTCGTTTGTTTGGAAGCTGCGGGGTTGGAAGGAGGTAGAGGGGGAAGCTCCCACCAGAAAAGGGCGGAGGCAGCTGCGGCCTCTGAATGCTGTTCTCAGCTCTACCTTCCGTTGCCGCGCCGGAAGTGAGCGGTGCAGGGCGAGGCGGTCGGTTGCTGGCTCGGTCGCTATTTCGCCGGCGTTGCTCGGTGTGTCGTCACGGCGCGCTGCTGAGTGAGCGCCGGGGGCCGGGGCGGCGGCGGTGGGGCGCGAAGCGAAGCAGTGCAGCGCCGGCCATGGAAATGCTGTTACTGCCGCCGCAGAAAGAGATCGTCTACAACAAGCTACTGCCCTACGGGGAGCGCCTGGAGGCCGAAGCCGCCCGCTCCCTCGCGCAGATCAAAGTCAACCTAGCCCGGGCCGTGCAGCTGCAGGAGCTGTGGCCCGGCGGGTTCTTCTGGACTAGGAAGCTCTCGACGTGAGTGCCCCAAACGGGTTAGCCACCACACCCTCCCCCCCCTTCCCTGGGGCTGCTTGGGCTTGGGGCTGCGGTGTCGCGGTTGGGGTGAAGGCGCGCGGGAGCGGGGCCCGCGGGTTAAGAGAGTGCGAATCCAGGCTCGTCCCGTCACCGCGGGGCCGCCCCGCGGCCAGTGGGCTGTTGGGGAGCTCAGCGGAAGGCGGAGTGGCTTCATAGCGGTTCTACCCAGTCCCGCTTAGTCAGAGCTGAGCGAGTGCCGGCTGCCCCGTGCCCGCCCCACCGGCTCGGTCGGGGAAGGGCTGAGGGCCGAGCGCTGCTGGCGAGCCCGGACGGGAGCAGGGCGTTAGCCCGCGGCTCTTACACAAGGCCCGCCAGTACTTGGACATCGGAAACGGGGCAAAGGTGGCTTGGTTTGCAAGTTTCTCTGAAACCTTTCCGAATTCGCTCCCCCGCCCCGCCACGTTGTGGGTCGGTTTGTTGATGTTTTTGTAATGTACACTTGGCCACCTGTTTCGCCTCTTGCCTTTTTAAGCAAGTTGTGCGAGATACCATCTCCATGTAACTTCTGCTGTAGGAACACGAAGTCTTTCTCAAGACAGGCTATTTGTTAGTCCACTGCTAGCAGGATTAAATTCTGGGTTAATGCTGTGTAAACACTGTGGGTGCCCTTGATATCTTGACTGTACTGTGGCACGGTGAAGTTTATGCTGACGGTGGCTGTGCTCTGCGTGCTGGCAAAGTGTTTTTAATATAGATACAAACGTGGTAGTTTAATTAATAGCGCTAAATAGAATGTAGGTTTCTATTAGTGAATTTTACAAAGCATGCTTAACCCTTTTTTCTTTTGGACATGAGCACTGCAAATGGTATCATACGACAATGACTCCTACAGCTTCAGTCAGTAAAACATATTTCTGTGGATGTTACCATGATTTTTTGCTGTATGCTCTGTGTGCCTTCATAAATGTTGTTTCTCGTGTGGTAGAAATGGTGAAATGTGTTTTGTACAATTGCCTTTCCTCCTTACATGAGTATTTTTTAATATTAATTGGAATTTTAATATTTGGCAGTCAAATCTGCATATGTATAGAAATGTGTCTTTATATTTGCCAAGAGGCGTTCTTGGATAGAATTACATTGATGGTTGCAAAATGACTCACATGATTATCTTATGTGGCAGTTAGAACCTGCTTGGAACCAGTTCAATACTGTTTCCTTTTCTCCCCTCCCCCGCCCCCCCCGCCGCCACTTACTAGCTGATACTGGTTTTCATTGGTACCTGTTGCTTTTGTACATGTAGCAGAACTTCATATACTGATCGGGTTGAAATAAACTATAGCGGTTCTTACTATAGGAAAGATTGGCATTAGCCAAATAGGCTGAATGTGGCACTTAAGTCCTTTGAAAACCTGCAGGGTTGTTTTAGAATCACCTATTACTCACTCTGTAAATTGCAATTACTGTTACCAGTTTAAGCTTCAGGGCAGTGAATTTAGCCTTTTGAGAGCTGCTGCCATGGTACTGTATGAATCACAGAAAGGTCAGGAGGCACTAATTTGTGGTTTTCCACCTACTCTTTGAAGTTGGAATTTATTGTGTATGTTTGCAACTTAGCTGATGCCTGTTAGTCCCAAGATTATTTGTGCATATTATATGCAGTAAGGCTCTGAATGTGTTTGGATGTAGGCAGGGAAGGAAACAGTGGGCTTGGTTTAAAAATAAGCTGGTGTGTTTAACATGAGAAATGTTTTGCTTCTTAGTTTAACTTGACAAAGTACTTCTGAGGGATGAAATAGGCTATAAAAAGGTTTGGTTTGGATGAAGCACTTCCAACCATGTGGTGTTCTGATGTCATACCAAAGTGAAATTTTGGAATAATGACAATAAAATCAAAGTTTTGTTGTCTGTTGGTAGTACCTTTTCCCTGTTTGGAGGGGGAAAAAAATGCCCAGAATTTTTGCAATGGTGTGATTGCCGCTTAGCTGCTTTTCTCATGTCTGAATTATAAAAGCCAGTACTTGCACAATATTCTGTGAAATAATTTGTCGTTCAGAACCATGGCTGACGTGTTGTTAATACAAACATTGTAATATATGCACACATATAAATGAGTAAAGCAAAAAATTGCATGCAGATTACATACTTGCATAGTTATACATCCTCAGGTACTTGCAGCTTTATACAACCTGCATAAACCCTGTAGAGTATGAAGAATGAAAGTGAAGCTCAATATATTGGTTTTTGATTTAAAAATGTGAGTATCAGTTCCTGTTTCGTGATGATAGCTCAACCTGAGATATTGTACTACTTATATTCCCAGCAGCTGAAAACATGACTTGCACATAGTTATCTTCAGAGTGGCTGTTTCAACTGTCTGATGTCACAAACTGAGTGGAGGGGAGGGAAGCGAAATCGGAGCTTTTCAGATATAATGTCAGTAAGCTGATTTGAATGTTTCTTTTATGCCTGATTTTTGGTGATGCAAACTGCTTCCTTGGTTGGGATGCTTGTGCAGTGTGGTGGCAGAACTTTCTCTTCTGTGAAGACAGGAATAGTGCGCTTACTTGAGTAACTTATGACTTAGTGGGACCTCTTACAGAAGCAGAACTGCTTACCTCAAAGATTTGGATTTAAATCTATTATCATTACCCCAAGATTCCTCCAGCTTTGGCTCGTAAAATCTGTATCTTGTAAAATGGTAACCCGTTTGTGAAAGCAGAAAACAATCTCAGTTTTATAATTTAATACTCTGTGTGTGTGAAAAAGGTTTCATCAAAACCATTTGCTTAACTGGACTTGTGTCATACTCTTTTACAGTCTCTAGGTCAAAACTAGGCTGCTGGTTCAATTTTTCCCTCTTTGATGTTTTACATAGAAGCTTTTTATATATTTTTTTTTTTAACAGCCTGTAAAGGAGCATCTTGTTACAATAGGAGCATTTAATAGTTAGTGTACATGTAGTTGACTCTGCAGCATGGAAAATGTGTACATCTTTCTGCTTTTGACTTCAGTAGGTAAGGGTAGAATTTTTAGAGCTGAGGGACATGGTTTCTGTTCCTGACAATGTTGGTTTATGTTCTTGCTGGATAAAGGCTTATTACAAAATGACGTTTATCTGTCTTGCTGTAAGGTTTGGAAAAAATGCAGCTCAACTATTTTGAATTAAAATGACAGGACACAAAATTACAATGAGGATGAAAACATCTCAGTGGAACTTTGCTGAAGTATTTTATTTGCTGTTTTTCCCTCATCTTCATCAGAAAAGCATGACATTTCCATTTGGATGCGCAAGGGATGTATGTTTTACGTAACCTTATAGAGCATGATTCATTGGTCTAATACTCAGTTTTGACAAATTATATGAAAAACAATCATAATCCTGTCTGGTGTATTAGAAAATGAAAATAGATTAGCTAGGAATTTAGGAGTGTGTTCTATTCAGTATCATAAGTCAAGACAATTAATAACTGTAGCAGAGCAGCCAACTTTCTAGGGCAGTTTAGGATGTCCTCTTGATATAATAATACATTTCCTAAAAATAGATCTACTGTAATTGCGGAGTGAGAGAGTGGATACCTGATACTTTCAGAATAGTGAATTGGCTTTTTGATTTTAAATCTCCAGAGACCCTATACTATGTGGAGAAGTGATGGAGCTGCAAGCAGAATTTTCGCTTCCTAATCCTAATAGAGTTGGGTGGGTTTTGTTTTGGTTTTTTTCTCTCCATGTAGCTGAACTCCAAATTGGAACCCCATGGACCAGCACAGTGAAGGACCATTATTTATCCTTCATTCAGTTGACTGGTAAAGGTTGAGTTCTTATAAACCTTAGATGCTTTTCTTAAAGGAGGAATTAAAAGGGAAGTGGAGTTAAGATTTCAAGAACCGTCTGTATGTACTATTTCCTGCCTTCATGTAAGAAGTCTTTATTTTTTTGCTTTGCAGCAGTTTAGTTCTAGAATTGGTTCCCCCCCCAAATATCCAATTAGTTTTGGTTTGTTTTTATCCTGAAGACCCACCATTTACACAGTGAAAATGCTTCTTTGCCATTAGACCCTCATCATCCTTCAGAATTCATAAAGTTCTGCCTCTATTGCTTTATTTAGTAATGGTGATGCTTCATCTTTTGTGAGGGCATATTCTGAAAATGTTGTAGTTCCCTGCTATTAAGTTTTGTCTATTTAATCTGGAGGAAAAGGTGATTAGCTCCTTTCTAGAGGTAATTATTTTCTGTCATTGTCTTAAGGCACAGCTGGATTAAGACAAATAATTGATGTTTTAAAATCTGCCTTCTCCCTTATATAAAGAAGCTGTAAATACATAGCAATTTGGCATCTAGTTCTGCTTCTTGGGCATAGTGACATCTTTGTGTTCAGTATGTTTCTGTGTACTTTATTCCTTCTTCTGTTTCTTAATTAAACATCATTTTGTATAATAGCACTACTGTTAGCAAATGTCAAGAAGGGTAACCAACCAAACATTTTATTTTTTGCTATATATAGCAATGCTGACAGATTAATTGGGTCTCATGTAGTGTTTCTCTGTAGTTAAAAGACTTATTTTTCAGGCTTCTGCAGTTTCTGTGGTTTTTTTTTAAATCACACATGAAGAAGTGAAAAAGGCATCCTTTGGTATTTTTTATACCTGATATTGTGAGAGTGCAGAAGTACGTGGAAGTTCATATGACTGAAGGATAACGTAGTAGAAGTTAATAAAGGTTAAAGTTTATTTCGGAACCCTCTGTTCCACAGTGAAATGAACCCATGGTATGCTGTGTAGCTGTGTCTTCATTCCAGATGTGTACTGTCATGAAAAGTAAAAACACTCTTGTAGGCAAACTTTAGAGTTTGGTCATTGCATCAAACATTGTCTTTTATTAAACAACAAGTGAAGACTAAGAAATGATTGAGTGGGAGTGATAGGATTGTGTGGCTCATGGTCACATAAACTGCCTGTTAAGTCTAGCATGTACTTTTCCTTTGAGAGCCTGGGAATAGCTCTTCTGTCTGCTTATGAAATTTGTGTTGTCCTGATTATTACCCCATTTACCTTGAAAAAGCTTCCGGACTTTCACATTGGGTTATTCCCACACAGTGTATGAGCAGTGTATGCTTTTGCAAGGTAAAATATTGCAATTTAAGTATAATTAATACTTCTGTTAGCCCTCACAAAATCAAATGTCACCTTTTTTTTTCCTGAGTATTACTCTTGCATATCCATTTTTATGCATGTGAAAAGCATAGGTGTTCAACTGTCCATGGTGTAAGTCTACAGGCAGACTGTTTTTGACCAATCCAGATAATTTAGGTTCCTGTGGTAGAAGAATGGGTTATCTTGTATTTTGTTTCCTTCCTTCTGTATTTGAAACAAAACAAAAAAAGTACTGAAATGAGCATTAGTGAAAATACAGCACATCACATGTAAAATGGCACCTTAAATGGGTGGGAAAAGGGAGGTGGAAAGAAGTGCTGTAGAGAGTCGGTCAGCTTTTGTCTCCCTGGCCCACCTCACTCCCCTCTGAAAAGTAGTGTTTATCAATTTGTGAGAGCTCTCCAGCAGTTCCACTGTGTCTTCAAGGGAAACTGGAGGAGGAAGGTTGGGGAAAAATCTTGCCAGGAAAGAGCAAAGGGTCTTATTGTGTGTTTTTATACGTGTGTGTGTGTGTATGTATACACATGCATACTACTACTAAAAGTAATACATATTTAAATTTCCATTTATCTATTGGGTATAAGTGTGTGTATATATAAACACATATAAAAGAAAACGTAACTCATTTTGGCAAGATTATTAGCTGTGGGAGATCCTGTAAGGTCAGAGAGATTTTTATTTTAAACTGAGGAATGGGGATGTGGGTAAGTGGAAAAAGGTACTGGAGCAGCTGAGTCCAACTCCCACGTGCTTTTGTGTCACTGTGTGGAGTGCGCTTTGTGCAAGTTTGTTTTATTAAGGGACCTGAATTTTAGTTCTCAGGTAGTTAGTTCTCCCACTGGCAGCTCTGTGAGGAATAAAAGTTTACAAAGGAGTATGAAGCACTTGAAACTAAAAACAGATCTAACATTAAACTAAACTCCTCAATGTTGCAGGAGTCAATTTCAGAAACGAAATTGAAGAATCAAGACAGTTTTTCACTGTTTGGTCAGTAGCTACAAATATTTTCCCCTTCAAAATTACCTAGCCCCTCTTACTTTCAAGTAGGAGTCCTTCAGAGATGTTTCTTTCCTCATCTTTTCACGTGGTGGTTCCCATGTAGGATTCTGCAGTGTGCTGCCCTGCATACCAAGTAAGCAGGGTGAGATCTGGCATTCTTCACTCTGCCAGAACAAGTCTTGATGCTTTGCTGGTGTATATTTAGCAAGAAATCAGTCCAACCTCCACGAAATCTTAAAACAAAAACAATGGAGAGGCTTCTCAAAGCAAAGTTTTATAGGTTTTCATATCTTGTATGCTTTGTCTAACTGTAGCTTGGAGGACAGCATGTTAGTAAGGTTTCTTATGAATGTCTAGGAATTGTTGGAGCAGTAATAAAAAGGAAGTGTTTCCCCGGTGAGCAGTAATTTATAGTTATGACATGTAAAACCTTATATAGGTTTTGCTGGTGCAAATTATCTTTTAAGACTTTAATCATATTCTTTTATTCAATTTAAACTTGAAAATAGCAAGCACTTCTTCCAGATTTAGTCCTAATGGATAATGGATCTCCATTTAAGATAGTAAATATAAGGGACAGCAGTGGAACACACCACCAGCAAAAGGTCAGTGGCTAAAATGAGTCGTTCAGCCTTACTGGAAGTTATGAGATTTGGATTTACTTGAAACTTGTATTGGCTTTTTTCTGTGTGTGGGGTTTTTTTTTGTGTTTTGTTGTTGTTGTTGATTTCGTTTTGTGTATGTTGTTTCTTTATTTGCTTCTGGATTGTGTCCTGTTTCCTTCTTAAAATGTCCCAGCTGAAAAGGATAGAGTAGAATAAGACTGCTTGTGACAGTTGTGTTTATGGTGTTTTTTAAAGAAAATTAAATGTGTGGGGATATGGAAATGCTAAATGTAATGGCTAGTACATTTTGAGGGGGAAGTGAAAGAGTTTGGTCATTGTTTTTGTGGTATCTGGTGTGAGCATGAGGTTACAGTATTTGTAGATTCTTGGACTGTAAAGTATTAAGTCATTCTTTTCCTTTCTGTAGTTAGTTTCAGTTTTCAGTCTTCATTTGCTACATATCTTTAGGTTCTTATCTCTTGAACTTGTGAACCAGATTTTAGTTTTGTTTCATTAATTGGCAAGTCAGGTGGAGTCTGGCTCAGGTCTTAGATAAACCAGAAGTATGTAAACATTTTGCTGACTCATCTTGTGTTTTGTTTGTAGATACATCCGATTATATGGGAGAAAATTTAGCAGAGAAGATCATGTGCTTTTCATCAGGCTGTTGTATGAGTTGGTAACAATTCCAAAACTGGAGATCAGCATGATGCAAGGATTCGCGCGCCTGTTGATAAACCTGTTAAAGTAAGTATGAATTTCTGCTGACTGGTGAAACTTCATTTCTGAGTAGTGGATCACTTCACTTGCTTAATGCTGTTATATACTTTAATGTAATAGTGTGTTCTATTACAGGTTACTTCACTTAATCTCCCCTGTACAGATGACCTTGGTTGAGAGGAGTTCTAACCTGAACATCTTGTCCCTTTCAGAGCTTTAGGAGTGGTATTGAATCTGAAACAGTGTTAGTGGGCTTTCCCTTTGTTAAGGAAAGAAAACATCTCAGAGCACCAAGTATAAAGGTTGAATCTCAAATAGGGAAGAGATTGAAGACTGTCATGACTTGATAATGTTTCTTTCACTTGGTCAGACTTTTCCTGAAGATCTTGACAGCTTCTGTTCGTGCATAAGTGCTGCAAGTGGGTAGCTTTCTTCTTGTCTGACCTTCATGCTGCTTGTGCGAAATGCTGGAGATGAGCATAATTCAGAGCAGTGATCTGGAGTGTTCTGAGGTTCAGTGTATTGATGTAAATTTTTAATCCTAAAGCTTTTTCTTTTTTTTTTCCCCTGTTAGGAAAAAAGAACTGCTTTCCAGGGATGATTTAGAGTTACCATGGAGACCTCTTTATGAAATGTTGGAAAAGACACTATACTCCAAAACAGAACATCTTGGATTAAATTGGTTTCCCAAGTAAGTTTTTGTGTTCTAAAACATCTGATGGGCTATAAATACCTGTAATGATTGAATGTATTTTTTAATTGGCTTTTCTTAAAATCTTGAATTTGATACACAGTAAATGTTTTGCTTATATTTTCATAAAGTATATTTCACTAATTGCATGAAAAACCGTACTAAGTCATGTATATCTTTCTGCCGCTGAATAGTGTTTGCCATGATGTTCCTCTTTCTGAGTTCATTTCTAAATATGAAATACTTCAGGATAATAAGTCTCAGTTTAACAGATCTAATGTTAAATTTTTTATGATATTCAGGTTAAATGTCTCTTCTGTTAGAGAACAGAAGAGGGCTTGGGAAAAAACTGGTGGTGTTCTTAAATGTATGTACTATAATCATTCCAGTGTCTGTAATCTAGCTGTAAATCAGTGGGCACACAAAAATGAAGTACTTCTTACAGAAAACACGTTTATGGATATATGTTTTTCAGAGAGATGGTACGATATGGACAAATGAAATTTTTCACCAGTTAATTTTAGAAATGTTCTGCTGATTTTAAACTTTGCACTGCCAATCCCTCATTATCTGCCAAATTTCCAAAATGACTGTTCTGATAATTCCAATTAGAGAAGGTCCTGCTCTGTAAGTTGCAGGTTATAAAAAAATGATTGAGGGATGTTGAAGTACTACCACTGATACCTTTTACTGAGTGGAAGATCCTATTGCTAGTAAATGACATGAACAGAAAATATACCTAGCCTTGTAACTTGTTATGGAGAAATTCATGCTGAAGTTCTCTCATGGCTATGTAGCTGGCAAAAATAATTTTGCTAAATTGCATTATTTTTTTAATTGTAGCTATTACTTCTAAGTGAAAACTCAAGAGCAGAGCCCTTTTTAGTTGGCTTATTTTATGCCTATGCCAGCACCTGCTGAAACTGCATTGCTCTTCTCTGTGGGGGATGTTGTCTAGTCACTTCTCATTTGCTGTGTGAGAAACTTGTATAGTGGGGAGGGCGCTTTTCCAGAGGAAAAAGATAGTTAAATTGGGAGGAGGATATTAGCTGTGATGGTCTGTCTGAAACTTGTAGTTTTTATCAACTGTATTAGATATCAGGCACTCCATCCCAATATGCAGTGCGATTTGTTCTCATAAGGTGTTTATTCTTTTCTAAAATCAATTTTGAGGGCTGTCTTTTCTGTTGAAAGTCAACAGATGCTTTTAAAAGCTGATTGGTTTGCTTTATAGCTGTTAATTTAACTACTGTTTTAATTGTATTTTTTTTTTTACATTCAGTTCATATCGACCAGGCTTGTCTTCACCTAAAACATTTGTGCTTAATGTATTACATAGGTGGTAAGAATGACTTTTTGTTCTGTTCAGCTCTGGCCGATGTGTAATCTTCTGCATGTTTTGCTAGATCATAACACTTGTCACACAGGTGTCATTTTCTGCATAAATAGTAGTATTGGCAAACCATGGTTAACATTACACCACTGTTTATGAGAATGTCGCACTGTATGGAAACCTTTCTAATTGGGGAGCAGGGTAGCGTGTGTGAGGCGGCTGATAAAAGTGGCTACATGCTAACTGATTTAACCAATATAGATATTTTGAGGTATCAAAGAAGTGGTAAATTTTACATCTGAATAGTTGGCTGTATCTGAATGTAGACAAAATCAGTATTGTTGTAGGACTGCATGTTACTGTGTAAGTACCTTGCTATTAAAAACTATGAAATCATGGAAAGTGCTTCACCAGTGAGGTAATAGGTTCTGGAAAATACACCCAGCAACAACCTTGTAGCTGTGAAGCGTGAAAGAAAGTTTGTGTCAGAAGAGTTTATTGTGAATTTTTGCAGTAAAAAACATATCAGTTTTGGTGTATATATAAATTTAGAAAACTGGTATAAGTGGAACCAGTGGAAGCACTGGTTTTTTGCTTTTTTTGGAGGGTTTTAATTTTTTAGGAAGAAATTTTTAGTTGTACTAATCCAGTGAGAGATTGATATTTGAAATTCAGTAAAATAATTTGTGAGGCTATAGCTGCTTGCTCTTTCCATTGTCTTAATTGGAGCTTTTGTAATGCAATGTCCACTGCAGGGCTAGAATGCCAGTGAAGGCCTTAATCTGTCCTGAAAAACACAAAAATTGTGCTTTTACTTTTTTTTGATGATGCAGGAGTCAACAGTGTCAGTTTGTGATAATTGTTTTAACTGAAACATGTTTCTCTTAAAACAAACAAAAAAGCCCCTACACAAACCCAAACATATTGCTCCCACCCCCCAAAAAAAACCCCAACCAACCAAAAAAAAAACCCAAACAACCCCACCAGATTTACAAATTCATTTGGTTGTGTCCTTTCCAAAAGAAGAAAACAACCATGTAGTGTCAAAATAATGACTAGTGGTAGGGATTAATAGTATTGGGTGTTTTTTAATATATCCATGTGGCAAGACATAATCTGGTAGTACTTGGGTAACAAGGAGGAACTAAAAGCAAAGGAAACTGAATTACATGAGTTTTTTTCCTTTATCTTGTTAAATACATTGTTGTTTCCATAATTAATAGGAGAACTTCCAGTGTAAGTGACTTCATTATTTCTTGATTACAAAGGTTTTAATACCTTGCCCAAATTATCAGTGTTAAATACCTGAGCCAGGACAGTTTTGAGGGAAAGTCTAACCAAAAGTGGGACAAAAGCCACTGCTAAAATGCTTGAGAGAAGTGGTTCAAGGTGATAATGAAAACAATAACCAGCAGTCTCTTCTTCTCCCCAGCTATATTGTCCTGCCCTTTTCTAACAAGTAGTTATCAAACAGGAATCTTCCTAGATGTCTTCTGTTGCTGGTCTCTAGTTTAACTGTGTTTTAGGTGGCAGTTTCCTTACATGTAAATGGTCTGCTGGTGTGTGTTTCTTCCAGCTTCCATTCTGAACGGGAGGGGATGTCCCTTCCAATCTTTCTCCTTTGCTCTCTTCCACTAACAGTTACTGAGATCTGACTTGAAAACTCGTGAATTTAAAAGACTTGTTGATCTCTGATATCAATCAATGTTTCCTCTGTCCTTCAGGTTCTCCTTGGTGATAGTTTACTTCATTAAAGTGTGACAGTATGGGAATAGCTTGTTTTGTTCTGTCACACAAATATTTTTCATGTTAATCTTTAATGCTCTTGGGGAACGCTGCTGGTTCCTGCTGTAATTATCTACTCTTGGAAAAACTATTATTTACCAACTCTTTCAAGAATGGTATTAACTTTATCTATCTTACCTATCTTATCTATCTTATGGGCTGCTTGCAGAGTTTGGTCGTATTTTTGTTTAATGAATGGTTGGCCATTCCTCTTCAAATTTTAGAAGCTGTCAGTCAGCTCAAAATTTTCATTCTGGGAGAAGTAATGGATTTACTTTGTCACTGGTGCATACAATATACAGAATTTTACATCTTCTAGAGCACTGCTTGAACTGAAGTAGCAGCGTGAGGGCTGCAAAGGCTTTTGCTGGCTTTCAGTGAACACTGAGGTATTGAAGAGAAAGTGGTTTATCCATTTTATGTTTCTCCTGAGTTGTATGGGATCAGTTTATTTTATGTAGGACTACAGAGAGACTATGTGCATGCTCAGTGTTTGTGTGTCTCAAAATTAATTGACCTAAACTGATCTTTTTTGTAAAATTCTAAAGATGATACATTTGCATCATCTTACTCTGATCAAAATAGCATTGCTGTATGTTAGGATTTGGTGATGAACTAAAGGATACAGTTTTTCTATTAAGAGTACAGAAAGTACAACTACAAGATACAGGAAATTCTTCTGCCAGAACTTTTTTTTTTACTTAGGGAATGTTTTTTCCTGAAAGTGCAATTTAGTCTGGAGCTTATCTTGTAGTAAACAGAAGATTTTAAGAACATGACAGCTTACTGCCTTTATGGTTCCATTGATGGATTTCTTTCCTCCCCTGCCCTTTTATTCTCTGAGTTTATTCTGAAGTTTAGTCTTTTTCAGGTGGTTTTAATGGCATCCTGTGACACTTCATGTTAGCTGGGGATGAAAAAGCTTTTAAAAGGAGCTGTTAATTGTGAGGGAAGCTAATTAAATAACCATTGATTTGCAGATAGTTCACTTCTCTCTTTTTGAAGAACTGGACAGAAATAAAAAAACAGATTGAAAAGGACAGCAGATAATGGTGTTTGGAGTCTAATAATAATAACAACTTTCTGAGTCATTACTAAATATTTAAGTCCATAAACACATATTTTCTGTTTTCAACTTGTCCAGAAAGTTACCTTACTCTGCTGGTTGCTCATGGATAAAACAGAGGATATTAATTACAAGAAATTATCATAATAGTTCACTTAAAGGCAGTAAATACTAGAGTGGTATATGAAAAGTAGAACCAGGAGTTTAGCAGAGCAATTTTAATCGTTATTAGGTCTGTATAGAAGGCAATTAGCTACTGCATGTTCACAGAAGACATCTAATTGCATCAATGTTCTCTCAAGGTCTTGAGGGAAAAAAAATCAGCAAATGGTTGTTTATTATATGCTGTCACTGAAATTTGGTAATATACTGTTCCTAATGTTTCCTTTCTTGTTTCAGTTCTGTAGAAAGTGTTCTGAAAACACTTGTGAAATGCTGCAGACCGTAAGTGGTGTTTTTTTTCTTTAATCCTCTATTTTTAATATTACTTTAAGAGAGCGAAGAGAAGTGTTTAAAAAAAAAACAAACAAACCAAAAAACCTCAAAACCACAAACCAAAAAACCCCACCTTACTTGTCATATTCCTTGGCTGAAAATCTGTTAATAGTTAGGCCAGGATATCACTGTATAAGGCTACTGTCTTACTGTAAAACTAAGATTCATGACAAATTAGTAGATGGCTTTAATTTTTTTTTAAGCAATACCCAAACTTTGAAGTCAAGCCTGTATATTTTCAGTTTTTTCCCTGTTTTCAGATATTTTCCAGAAGATGCCACTGCAGAGATGCTAAATGAATGGAGGCCTTTAATGTGTCCATTTGATGTTACCATGCAAAAGGCTATTACATACTTCGAGCTATTTCTACCTACTACCCTTCCTCCTGAACTTCACCAGAAAGGATTTAGGTAAGTGTTATTGAATGTCTGTGGGAAGAGTTCTGTTGCAAATGCAAGCAGTTGTCTTTTCTAAGATGAGTTGAAGTCACCAGAAAAAGGAATGGTGGCTTTTAACAGCGTTTTTGGAAGGAGTTCAAGACAGAAGTTCTGTCAGCGTTCTTCTTTTACAGAAGTAACCTGGGGGAATCTTAGTGCCTGTTGTCTGAGTTCGCCCTTCTCTAGAGTAGAGCACACAGTATACAGCAAGGCAAACAAAATGGAATTAAATGCACTTTAATTATAAAGGAATAGTCTCATGAGTAAAAATCATTAGTACAACATTCAGTCCTACCTTCTATTTAATTTGGGTAGCTTCTGATAGCTTCCTATAGGTTAAATGACAGCAGTTACTACAAATGCAAATTTGTGAGGTAGAGGTTTTCAATTCACTATCAAGATGCAGAAATGTGAGATGATGGGAAGACTGCTATAGAAAATGAGTTTGAGAATTAAAGGAGAAACACTGGCAGGATGAGACAGTATCTGGATCATCTTTAAGGTAGAATTGTTGCAAAACATAAACCAGTGTAGAGACTACTTTGGTTAGTTTAAAAGTGTATTTGTGTTATAGGGTTAGTTAAAAATTCAAGGAAGGGAGTGAATTTAGTTTATAAAGGTGAATTTAAGTAAGGAAGTGGTGTGGATGGTCTGCATCCTTGGCTTCAGGTGAATGCAGAATGAATGCTATGAGTTGTAACCATTGGTCATTGGGCATAAATTTTAGATTTTAAAGTAGAGGGGAGTTAGTTCTGATTTATTTTCATCTGGATTACCTGTGTTGGGATGGCCATATATAATATGGAGTGTTGAAGCTGATTTAGAACAGGAAACTCCTGGTGAAATGCTTATGTGAAAGCAGGGGATAGGAAGAGAGGTTAAAGAAGCAAGTGCTGAAACTCAGTTATCAGAGTTGAGAGCAGGAGGGATGCTATGGGAAGAAAAGCGATACAAGCGTGTCCATGTTGGTCCCTGTTGCTGTTAAATGGGTTGAGGGGCAGGCGAGTTCCTGCGAGCACCTGCAAAAGTGAGGGATAAATATCCAGTGAGGGAGCTGCTTTCACAACATGAAAGTTGTTTTCATTCTCTTTCAGGCTTTGGTTTGATGAATTTATAGGCCTTTGGGTGTCAGTTCAAAATCTTCCCCAGTGGGAAGGGGTGAGTATTTACCTTTCGCCTACACTAGAAGAAAACCATTTAAATATTCCTACCATGTGTTTACAAGGCATTGAAGTCAAACAGTGATATAATGGAATATTTTTTTTCCTTTCTGCTTTAACTAGTACAAGAAAGCAAAGACAGTTTTGTGATAGTTAGCAAGCAATTGCTGGCTGAATAAATGAGGCTGCCCTTGTGCTTGGTGAACATTTCCTGAGCTAGCTGTTAAAACAGCTTCTCTTCCCAGCCTTGAGAATGCTGGCATTTTCCAAACTGCCTGCTAATGCTTACAATGATGCAAAGTGCTATGTGATTTCTATAGAATTTCTGTAGTTAATTCTGCAAAGTCCCATGTTTTATCTTTCATGATCTGTAATATTGAAGAATAATGCTTTGCCTTGACTGTAATGAATTGTTGTAGTCTTTGTTTTGGATACAGTAAAGAACTTGTACTCCCCTTGGCCAAAAATGCCATTAGGCATTTACCTGTTGTTGAGGGTGGAGGCTGGGTCGACCACCAACCCAATGACAGACTCTCCCCTTTACCCCCTCTTCCCCCACCCCCCACGGGAAGGGAAAAGGTGATAAAAGAGAGACAGAGAGACTTGTGGATTGGAAAACAAAACTAAAACTACTTTAATAATAATAAATGAAATATATACAAATATGTACAGAACCCAATACCGAGCCCAAGCCCCCCCCTTGATGGTAACTACCTCACCAGTGATACTGCAGCAGTAGGCCTCAGCAGCCCCCATCAGGAGCTGGATCCTGGTACTGGATGCAGGAACTTGGGGATCACCGAAGTGCAGAAGAATGATCTAGCAATCGAGAACAATCCAGAAAAACCTGGCAATCTCACAAGGGGGGACTGACCCCTGGTTTATATATCGAATATGACGCATATGGGATGGAATACTTCTAGTTGGTCAGTTTGGGGTCACCCGTCCTGTCTGCTCCTCCCTGAAAGTGCAGCCTTTACCCTGCATCCCCCAACATGAGGCACAAGTTTCAGCAGTGACCTTGCTTTGCATACCAATCCCTGGTAGTAAGTCTAAACATTAGGCCTTATCACTGCTAGAAGCTGGCAATGTGTATGAAAACATACTGTTAGTGTCAGAAAGTGCAGTTTCTTAGAGGAGCTTCAACTAAAAAGTAAAATAACTGAACAGAATTAGTTCTGTTCTAACCCAAACAAGGACACCTGTCTGGCCTTTTTTGTGTCTCATATGACTAGATAACAGCCTTAGGAAATAAAATAGAATCTTGGGATGCCACCACCAGCAGCTTAGGTGCTCTTCTTGTCATCTGACCTGTGCTTTGGCTTTAGTGCAGTGAAACTTGGCATATTACCAGATTTTTTCCATACTCAGTATGAGCATAAGCTCCCTGACCATCTGGTTCCTTTTGCTAATCTCCAGCCTGTATACAGAAGGAGGACTACTTTAGTGTCTTTGAAGAAAGCTGATTTCCAAACACTGTTGAATGCTACCTTCATAACACATTCTGGCAGTTTTCTTTGTGAAAAGGCTTGTGTTTAGGTCTTTCTGGTTTCAGTTGTTTCATCATAAATTAAGGAAGGTAGCCTTTGTTCCACCAGTTGGCAGTTGTCCAAATTGGAACAGGGGTTACTGCTAAAGTTTTATTTAAGATTGTTTGTAGACACTTCTGCATCTTTATGATGGCTGTCCAAAATATGATAATTCTGTCTACTGTTTCTGACAGAAAGATGACAGCCTGCACTTTTAATACTGTGATTTGGTTTGTTGCTGTCAAACATTCTGAAAAATAATTAACAACATTCTTCCATAAGGTATCTCTGATACTTTTTACCTCTTCCACTGTACTCTTGACAGTTTGCTCAGAAGGCCTAAACAATTTCATTTTTTCCCAAAGGTTTCACTTTTAGTTTTCTTTCCTGTCCTGTCTGCTGCTTCATCAGTTCATCAAGCTTGGATGCAGATAACTAGACATATGGATTCTGACTGTGCAATCCAATCAAAGCCTCTGTATGCTGCAAGGTTTTTCTCAGCTTGCTTTGGCATGGGTTAGACTTGGTGTTTGAAGGGGTGCTATAGAATCAATTGCCTTTGTGCATGGTAAGGATTCTCTTCAGCGGATGTTTCCTAGTATCAAACAAAAAAGGTAGATAATTTAAGAAAATGTACTGGTTGTGTTCTGGCTGTGTCATATGTGACTGTACTGAATTGAATTTGTTTTCCAAAGCTGTCATGTCTTTCAGACTGAGAGGTGAATTGTTCTGCTATGAATATCTATCTCTGAATTAGGCAGGATTATTTAAGGTCCTTCCTTTTGGCTTCGCTTATAGCTTCAACATACTGTTCATCAAGGTTCTTGAAGACCTGATATGTCTTTCTTTTTGGACAAGCTCATAAAAGGAGTGTTAGTGGATTATCAGCTTTCTCAAAATCAGGATATGAGAGTGAGACTTCATCTCCTTTTTTGTTTAGTCCTGATAATTTTCTTTCCTGAGGACATCTTTCCATTACTTTGGAAAGTCATGAGACTGTCTTCTGACAATGGAGTATCTAGTTCTTCATGGATGGCAATATCTGTCTATCTATCTGACAGTTAATGTCAGATAATGTGACCTTTATAAGGCACAAATTTAAATAAACCAAAGCTTACAAATGTGACAGCGATCAGCACAGGCAAGTGCATTTTTAAGTGGGATGAATCCTGCAGAAGCTAGATAGTCCTTCAAGATGCGTTGGTTGAATTTTCTTCAATGTCTCTGTATAGATGCTATTTTAGGCCAGTATCCACATTCATCTCCCATCAGAAAGTAGGTGAGGAAGCACCACGAGTTGAATTCACAATCAGAAGTGTTGTTAAGCTGCTCCAGCTCGGTGTTACTGTGGAGTTATGTGCGTAGCCTGCCACCTTCTTATTGAAGTTACAAAGTATGGTATAGGTGGCTTCTGAGAGAGAAATCTGTCTTTACAAGTGCTTTATTGCCATGGGTAGCTTTTATCTCGCACCTGTAAAGTAGGTAGAGGAGTTTGTGCATCTTTTATTTAAAAGATATTCTAATGAGTATTACATGATTTTTTTTTTTTCAGCATCTAGTAAATCTTTTTGCTCGTTTGGCCACTGACAACATTGGGTACATAGACTGGGATCCATATGTACCAAAGGTAAGAGCTCTCATTTTATGAAATTACTTTGTTTACCTTGAGATAAGTCTTCAGTATTGCTGTGCTAAGAATAATTCATATTCCCTGTCTTATATTGCAGTGGCCCAGTTTTTCAAATTAGGTGCATTTATTTGAAGATCTAAGGTTCACTTTGAAAATTTGAGCAGTCTTTTGTAACAGGCAGCATTGGAAGGTGCTTACTGTTATCACCTGAGTCAAAACCAAACTAAAGCAAAAATGTACCTTGCTATACAAGTGCTGTTTGTTTGTAAAACTAATCCTACGTCCTTGGGGAAATGGCCTCTTTTGACATTCTTTTGACCAGCTGTATATATGACCTCTGAATCTTCCAACTTATGGTTTTAAAGTTGTTCATAGCCATTATTATTGTTTAAAAAAAACCCTGAAACCACCAAACACCTTTAGATTAGAAAACTTAATTTATGCCAGTTTTGGGGATAAATTAATAAATTTGTGCCTTTTTCTTTTTCAGATTTTTACCAGAATTTTGAGGAGTTTCAATCTTCCAGTGGGAAGCAATCAGGTTGTAGTTCCAAGATACTTAACAAATGCTTATGACGTAGGACATGCAGTTATGTGGATCACAGCCATGATGGTTAGTAACTTTTTCAAAAAGTGAAACAAAAACTAATGCAAAGCTTTAAGCAAGTATGTATTTAAAATTAAATCTGTTTAGCTCACTGCAAAAGCATGGGTTTAGGCTATTTTTTGCCCAAGTTTTGTTTTAAAATGTATTGTTTCATTGTCAATTTGAAATGTGGTTGGAAAGAATCTTCCTTCCTGAAGGTGCAGCCTTTACCCTGCACCCCCCAACATGAGACAAAGGATTTAGCAGTGACCTTGCTTTGCATACCAATCCCTGTAAATCTAAACATTAGGCCTTATCCCTGCTAGAAGCTGGTAGTGTCTATGAAAACATGCTGTTAGTTTCAGGAAGTGCAGTTTTTTAGAAGAGCTTCAACTAAAAAGAAAAATCTAACCCAAACCAGGACAAAGGTTTATTTCACAGCCACTTTCAGTGGCATTCTGGAAATGAACAGTCAGCTACAAAGTGCCACTGTGGATACATACTTGGGACATGCTGAACAATTGAACGAGACTCTTCTAGGGTGAACCTCATTGGATCAGATGGAGAGAACTTGCTACTTAGTGCTGAGCTGAGAGTGGGGAAGGGAGGGGATTTGCAGATGTGATTTGATGCTTTGAGGTATTGCTGCTGTAAGGGAGAGTGCTCACTTATACCTTGTACAGCTGTGTTACCTGTTCATTTCAACTCATTCTATGTAATAAAATTCTATGGTATGTTTTTTACAGGGTGGACCAAGTAAACTGGTACAGAAGCACTTGTCTGGATTGTTCAATAGCATTGCCTCTTTTTACCATCCTTCAAATAATGGGCGCTGGCTGGTGAGTGTTTTTGTGTGTCAAGACAGTAACTTCAGCTGTAATTTCAGAGGTGAAACCTGTCAAATCAAACATGTTGATAGATGGACTACGTGCTCCAACAGCCAGACTGTCTCTTGGTTGTATAATATTTTGAGATGTTAATTTTCACAATGTGTGATTGTACTGTCATTCAAATTGTATATTTATTCTGATTTGAGTACTGCAGCTAGTGGGAGTATTCTCCAAACATTTAACCCAAGTGCAGTTTAGAAGTCCAGAAGTAGTCATCTAACTCATGTATGGCTAGGAAAAAGAAGTCAGCACTTTAAAAGAGGGTGATATACAGCATCAGTATTACTTGTGTGACTCAGCTTTTATATTACTGACCTGCTGTCTCCCTGTTACCAAAATCTAGTTTTGATTAACCAAAGCAAAAAAGATTTTTAATGCCTGTCTAGTTTGATGAAGCATAACTTTTTGATATAGCTAGTGGAGACTTCTGCTAGAGCATGTAAGAATCTCCCTGTGATAGCTGGTAGAAAGTACAGATTAAAACAGGAAGGCTGGCCAAAGCAGTGCCAAAGGAGCTGACTTGTTCTAAATTAGGGCATTTGCTTACACATCAGTGTGCAGAGAATGCTCTCAGATGTCCTAATTACTGGTAAGTAATTTTGATTTTTGAGTATATCCTTTGTATGTATTTGTCATGACTTCTAAAATCGTAAGTCATAGTGCTGGTAGTGTAATCACTCTTCTTTTGGGAACTGAGGTTTAATGACAAATTGTGAATGTTGTGTGTTAAAGCTCTTCTGAGTTTTCTTTTATTGCAGTTGTGCAGTTTCAAGATACTGGCTTGTGAATTGTGTATTACACTCTTAGCTACTCAGATTCTGCTGCTGCCAAGTAACTGAATAGCATTTCTTGTATATTCAACAGCACAAACTGATGAAATTACTTCAGAGGTTACCCAGCAGCGTTGTGAGAAGGCTGCACCGTGAGCGCTACAAGAAAACGACTTGGTTAACTCCTGTGCCTGATAGTCATAGGCTTACTGAGCAGGATGTTACGGACTTTGTAAAATGCATTATTCAACCTGTTCTTCTGGCTATGTTTAGTAAAACTGGAAGCCTGGAGGCTGCCCAAGCCCTTCAAAACCTTGCACTTATGCGTCCTGAATTAGTAATTCCACCTGTACTTGAGAAGTAAGTTCTGTAAAAACATTACAACTTCTCTGTTCTCTTCCCAGCAAATAAATAGCAAAGCAGGCATGTTAAACGATAAGCAGTTTCTTTCCTGGGAGTGAATGCTTGCAGTGAGAGGAGCTGCTAATACGTGGCCCTGAGCAATCATCTCAGTCAGGACAGGGACCTTGCTTTGGTGTTTGTTTTTTGTTTGTTTTTTTTTTAAACACCTGGCAAATGGAATACTTTAGGGAGCTGTTCATAGCTTGTGCAATATAGGGTAGTGCTCAGGTGGTTCGCATTTCTGTTGGCATTTTGTATCAGATAGTGGGTGGATCAGCTGAAAATGCATCTTTGTACCCTTTATTCATGACCCACCTTGTATTTTCTCATCAGCTTTCAACAGGGCCAAATATAAATGGTGGTGTTATGTGTCTGTGTAGTAATAAGTGTAATGTTTAGATTTCTCTTTTGTGTCAAGAGTATATTACAGTTACAGATTGTTTAAAATTACTGTCCTTGCTTCTGACTTCATAAGCAAATCCCTAAAGTATGTGCCCATGTAAAATACTTAGTTTGTATTATTACTAATGCCTTGATGCCTGAAATTCCTGGAGAAAAGTGTATATCGTTCCTGCCCAATGAAAAGCTTTCTTCCTAGTCCTTGTCTGTGTTTCACCTCCATGCTGTTTTATGGACCTTAACAATTTCATGTGGTAAAAACAGTGGAGAAATGAATTTGTCTTGAGGAGCTCTTCCTGAGTTTCATACCTTACTGTTTCAACTGTTTGTAAACAAACTTGATAAATCTGCTCTTACATGGAAACATTTCAAGCAGAGCAGTTCTAAGAAGGGCAGCAGTGGACACCTGTATTGGGTATGACTGCTTTTTCTGTTTTGAAAGCAGACTGCTCAGTAATTCAAACTATCACTGGTATGTTTGCCTTGGCTGCATTTCCAAATTCATTTTGAGTCCTTCGTGCTTTGGATGACGTAAGGCAGGGGTAGCACTTTTTGTGCTGAAGGTTGTTGATAACAGTAGGAAGTGTTACAGTTGGCTGAAGAGTACTTAGGGTGGAAAAAAAAAAAGGTTTTAAAATCACAGGAACTTAACAGCTTTTTATAAAAGTGTAGTCTTGAATGTAATCCTAGGTAATACATCCCTTATGTGCTTAGAGGCAGTCAAGGCGAGTTTTCATACTTGTCAAAAGAACCTTACACTTTTAAGTACACAACTTGCATTAGCTTGAAGTTAAAACACAGAAGTCATCATAGCTTTAAATCTAGCAGTTATTATTTCCTATGCTGAAACAGCTAACACCTGAATTTGTTCTGAATAAGACTGATGAAATGAAAAAAAAACATTTTCTAATGGAGCAATGTTAAGTCCATTAGAAAAAAATTTGGAACCACTGAGTAGCTTGAGGTTTTTCTTGCGGAAGTTTTGTACCTTTTCTGTAGAAAGTAACACGTGCAATCCAGCTGTGTTTTCTTTGAAAACTTCAGAAACGTCATTATTCCTAATATGATTGCTCTTAAACTTTGTAGAACGTATCCTGCACTTGAGACACTTACAGAACCTCATCAGCTCACAGCTACTTTAAGCTGTGTAATTGGAGTAGCTCGGAGTCTGGTGTCTGGGGGGAAGTGGTTTCCTGAAGGTCCAACACATATGCTACCTCTGCTGATGAGGGCATTGCCTGGGGTGGATCCAAACGACTTCAGCAAGTGTATGGTGAGTGTGTAAATCTTAGCCCCACCCTTTTCCTTTTTTTAGGAGATAACTAGTAAACTAGTTCTTAGTCTGACTTAGTTCCTGCACAATTTTATTTGTAAAAAGTTAATACTAGATAGAAGGCCTCTGTCTTAGGATAATGCTTTTGGCTTGTTGAACATTGCAAAGTGAGTCTTTAACACCAGATTGTGGTAAGCATTGTAATAACTTTTTGGGGAACTCTGGAGAAAAGAATTCCAAAGCTGCTAGGAAATACTCAGTCTTTTAAGATGAATAGGAAGAGCTTTATCACTAGGTTTTCATTAAGTCCTAAAAGCCCACATCTTCACAAATTCATATTAATTGACTGTTCAAACAATGTAAATGCTACAAGGTTTTTTGTAAACTTAAAGTTGGATAGTTAGTGTTACTGTACTCAAAAAATTGAGGATTCTTTGTACAGTCCTGACTGTTAAGTTTTAGATTTTGAAATCAGAAATAACTGCTGAAGTCTTGGGGTGGAAGAATTAGACTTTCAATTTTTTTTTTTTTTTAATGTAATGATTTACTTTAGCTCCCATACCTTAATTGCAAAAGCTTTTTAATGTGTAGAATACAGTAGCACTTATTAAAAGGCTGTTTGCAACTCTCAACAGATTACATTCCAGTTCATTGCAACATTTTCTACTTTGGTGCCTTTAGTAGATTGTTCATCTGTATTGCAAGAAAGAGATGATCTTTCAGAGGTAAGAGTGCTCTGCAGTTATAAAAACAAAACCATAATCTAGTTTTTGGTTTAATTTCTAGCAGTTTAGTAATCTCTCCAGAACTGTAACAGTGTTGCTGCTCTCTTGAATACTTGAAACTACAATAAACAAAAATGCAACAAAAAATATGTGAATCATGTTTGCTTCTGGTCAGTGTGGTAAAGCTAACATCAGCATGCAAATTTGCCTTGTATTCTTAGCATTGCTGCTTAGGCATAGGTTGTTGTAGAGATAATGTAAAATTTGAACAGGTTTTAATATTTGAATGTCAAAAGTTACGTTCAGAAGGCGCTGTGTAGTGTAGTTTTGACTCTGAGCTTGCCCTGTTTTGATTAGGAGGCGAGACTACGTGGTCTCTGGAGGTCTCTTGCCATCTAAGTTTTTCTGAATCTAATAAAATAGCAGCTTTGTTACCATTACATTTTTGAAACTTCTGGTCACCATAAAACATTAAGGTAACAAAATTAAAGCACATGACTGCAGTGTTGCAATAAGTTGTATATAAAAATTTCTAGTTCCAAACTGGTCCAGCTTAGAGCAAGGTAAAAAGTAACTAATTGTGTGGGAGATGCTGCAAGAAAATTGGTTTCCTATTATTGAAAACTTTGCATGTGTTAAACAAAATGAAACAAACAAAAAAACCCCACAAACCAAATAAAACCAAACAACAAATCCAAACCCAAAACCTGTTTGTATTTACTTTTCAAAAAACTACTGGACTCGAACTTTAAAGGGCTATTTTCCTTCTACGGGAAACAATTCTAAAATACTCTCTTTCGTAGTGTTTCTGTAGTCATGCTTCTCTTTTCTGATTAAGATTCTACTGCTTTCTCTTCAGATGTTAAGCTCTTCTAATCAAGAGCCTCACATCCCTCTTCTGTGTTTTACCCTTTGCTGCATCTTTCTTTAGACATGATCTCCTTCACTTGTTTGCTTCTTTGGAGTGGTATTCGTATTCATCTCTAGTTTCACAGCTCCTTGCTCTCCATTTCTCCAGCATTGTTGTAATACTTTCTCCTTTTCAATGTAGTAAAAAAATACAACAGAGAATGAGATGGTTTTTTGTTTCTCTGTCACTGGGCTTTTGATTGTGCTTTTGATCTAGTAGTTAAAGCACAGTTAGTGAAGCTATGTCTGGTATGGTACAAATGAGGGAGCAGTAGTGTCCACCGTGGTAGTAGTGTAAAGTGTCTTGTGTGCTGCTAGAAGACTTTTCTCGTGGCTCACAGAAGAGCTGCTAGCGACAGATAGGACAGATTCTGAATGCTGAGCTGCTGAAAGTAGGTTAATTTCATTGCTCCAAAGCTGTAGCATTCAAAAATTAACGGAGGATTTTGTACACTGAATGTTTGACACAAACTTGGCAGCAGAGTCAAGTCTGCCAGTACGCTTGGTACTCGCTGACCTCCTGCTGGAAGGGATTAGTAGTGAGGCCAAAGGTTGTATCCAGGTAACCGTCCTGAGGGGTTATTTGGCTAGACATCAAGGCTGGGAAGCTTGATAGGACAGCATGGAGAAAATGTGGTAATTGTTCCATGTAGTTTACTTGAGACTATATAAACTTCAATAGGAAATGCGCTGTAGTATACATCATTTAAAAATTGGAAGTGTTGTTGAAGTACACAATATAAAACTAAGAAAAGCAACCTTTTGTGCTGCTTCTGTTTGGAAATCTGTAGGTGGAAAGAGAATTGTGCTCTGCATCTGCTGAATTTGAGGATTTTGTACTACAGTTTATGGATAGGTAAGTAAGCTAAGGGTAGGTGAAAGTTTGGTGTGAAGAACTTAATACAACTTCCAAGTTCTGCTTACTGAAATTATACTTACTGTATTTCTGTAGATGTTTTGGACTTATAGAGAGCAGCACACTAGAGCAAACCAGAGAAGAAACCGAAACTGAGAAAATGACTCATCTGGAGAGCCTAGTGGAATTAGGTCTCTCTTCTACTTTCAGTACAATCCTTACTCAGTGCTCAAAGGATATCTTTAAGGTATGTAGAACATGGGCTTTCTATATAACTTTAAGAGGCTTAATTTTCTGTTGAGATGGACTGGTGCATTCATATTCTTCATCATTGTGCTGTGAGCTTTCACGTTTAGCCAAGGAAGGGGTTACAGGAGGCAAGTTCGGGGCTGTTGTGTCAGTTTTTCTGATTTTATGTACATCAGTACAGAGCTCTTAGGCTCTTGGTGCTCTTTCAGGAAACAGTCTAACAGCTATTTTACCACTCTCTCTCAGCTGTGATTTTTTTCATGTCTTTTGATGGTAATGCTAATCTACTCAGTTCCCTGCTTTCCCTTTCTGTCCCTCTTCCTACCACTTCTTAGCTGGGCAAAAGAAGCTAATGGGATCAGAAAAATTATCTGGATTAAAATAACTCTGAGGGAGAGGGTGGAGAATCCATGTTGTTACATGGACAGATTCTTTCCTCGCAGACTGGGTTAAAACATTTTAATCTGTTCACATTGCATTATGTAACTATTTGGAGATGCTGGGGTTTGTACATTTTGAACAGTTACCTTGGACACTTTGGTACAATTTTTGACTGCAATCTTCTGGTTAATGTAAGAGTTAAATTTATTCTTCATTGTCATTAAGAGTTTAATTGGTATTTTTCCTGATTGTTCATTGTTAAAGTAATCGTGATCTACACTGTACATAGTTCAGATAGCTTTTCAAGGTATTGGATGATAAGCTGCTTTAAAACATGCTGCCTTCTGTAACATCAAACATTTTATGATACCTAGTTTTCTCTTTTTTTTTTTTTTTTTATTTAAAGAGTAACCTCCATCTTTTTGTGCTCTGTTTTTAGGTTGCCTTAGAGAAGGTTTTTAACTTTGCTGTTTCCAATATATTTGAGACAAGAGTTGCTGGTCGAATGGTTGCTGACATGTGCAGAGCTGCAGTAAAAGTGAGAGAAAACACTGCTTTCACTTGGTCTTTAGTTTATTAAAGAAAAAAGCCAATTGTACTACTTTTCCATATTTAAGATTTTTTTTTTAAATACAGGTGGTTCCTAATATTATGTCTTTTCTAAAATTGGATGGTCACATACAGCAATATTTCAAGAGGTTAATTTGCAAGTGTTTTTCTGGCATTTGTTAAATGTGAGGTAAATTTTATTGAATGTTTAAAAATAATAGTCAGACTGCCTCTAGATTGAATTGGAGTTAAAGTACAGTCTATTCTTCTCTCTTTTTCACTAATGTTATTGAAAGATTTTTGTCAGTGTGTGCACTGAGTTCATCTTTTTTTTTTCACAATGGGCTATTTATGCTGTTGTTTCCAGTGCCGTCCTGAGGAAGCCTTGAAGTTGTTTGTACCCCATTGCTGCAATGTTATAACTCACCTCACAGTCAGTAAGTTCATAAGATTTCTGACTTTATTTTCTTTGTTTTGGCTTGACTTCTGTTAAAAATGAAAATAATTTTTAGAACTTTGGCATGTTTTCCACGACTTAATTTCAGTGGCAGAAAATTAATTCTGTCCATTATTTTGTCAAAAAAAACCCCCAAACCAGCATCTACTTCTGTGTAATTTCAAGACAGAAATCTGTCAAGCTGCAGGAGCATGCTTCTTTAAAAATGTGGCAGTTTGAAATGTCTCCCGGCATTCCTCAATTTCTTGAACCATTCGAGATGTTAAAAGCTAATGTAACTTCCAGTTGGATGTGGATGCAATATGAATTGGGAGATTGCAATTAGAAGGGTTTGCAGTAAACTTTGGGATGTAAGCTTCTGGTTTATGATTTAGCTTGTTGGGAAAACTTGACTACAGTATCATTACAGCAGTGCTTATTGTTTCTTTAGATGATGATGTATTACATGATGAAGAGCTAGATAAGGAGCTGCTTTGGAATCTTCAGCTTTTGTCAGAGGTATTGCAAACAATGTTCTTCCCATGCATGTATATCATTGAGTCCTGTATAATGCCCCTGAAAGAAGAAGAAACTAAACTTCTGCTATTAAAACAAAGTAAATGTTGTATGAATGACACTACATAACTTTTTTCTTAAAACTAACTAACTAACTTTAAGTGGGACATAAGTGGCTGCTGTTTGAAGAAAATAGAAACATCATCACGGTTGGAAAGGACCTTCAAGATCATCAAGTCCAACCTATGCTACTGTTATTCCTAAACCATCCCCCCAAGTGCCACATCTACCTGTTCTTTGAAAACCTCCAGGGATGGTGACTCCACCACTTCCCTGGGCAGCCTATTCCAATACTTCACCACTCTTTCAGTGAAGACATTTTTCCTAATATCTAGTCTAAACCTGCCCTGGCACAACTTGAGCCCATTCCCTCTAGTCCCATTGCTAGTCACAAGGGAGAAGAGGCCAACACTTGCCTCTCTACAGCCTACTTTAAGGTAACTGAAGAGAGCGATAAGGTCTCCCCTCAGCCTCCTCTTCTCCAGGCTGAACAGCCCCAGCTCCTTAAGCCTCTCCTCATAAGCCTTGTTCTCCAGACCCCTGATCAGCCTAGTTGCCCCTCTCTGTACCCTCTCCGGCAGGTCAACGTCCTTCCTATACTGCGGTGCCCAAAACTGCACACAGTACTCAAGGCGCGGCCTCATCAGTGCCAAGTACAGGGGCAAGATCACCTCCCTGCTCCTGCTGGCCACGTGATTCATGATACAAGCCAGGTTGCCATTGGCCTTCATTGGCCACCTGGGCATATTGCTGGCTCCTGTTCAGCCAGCTGTCAGTCAACACCCCCAGGTCCTTCTCTGCTGGGCAGCTCTCCAGCCACTCCTCCCCAAGGCTGTAGTGCTGCCCGGGGTTGTTGTGACCAAAATGCAGGACCTGACACTTGGCCTTATTGAAACTCATACAATTGGCCTTTGCCCATGGATCCAGCCTCTCTAGGTCCCTCTGCAGAGTCCCCCTACCCTCAAGCAGATTGACACTCCCACCCAGTTTAGCATCATCTGCAAACTTATAAGGATGCACTCTATCCCCTCATCCAAGTCATCAATAAAGATATTGAACAGGAGTGGTCCCATCACTGAGCCGTGGGGGACACCACTCGTGACCGGCTGCCAACTGGATTTGTTTCCGTTGAGCACAACTCTTTGAACTCGACCATCCAACCAGTTTTTTATCCAGCAAAGCGTGTGCACATCCAAGCCATGAGCAGCCAGCTTCTCTAGGAGAATGCTATGGGAAACAGTGTCACATGCCTTCTAAAGTCAATGTAGACGGCGTGTGTGTGGAATAAAATGAAAGCAATTAATGCAGCTATTGAGGGATAGAGAAAAAAGAGGCATCAGTGTAGGGGAAAACATTATATGCTTTTGGTAAAGATAGATCTTTTAAAATTAATCTCAAACCACATACAAGTATTACTAGAAAAACTTGAACTGCATCAAGAAGGAATCTTAAGCGTTGCATAAACTTTTCCAACAGCAGTAGATGTGGTAGCTCATGTGCAAGTTCAGTCTTTAATTTAATGTGACATATAGAATGAAACCTGGTACAAGATTGGTTGAGCACTGTAATCCTCTCTAGCCTTCTGGAACAAAATCAGTTAGTTTACCTCTGAAATGTTTGTTTTTCCCATTAGATCACTCGAGTGGATGGAAAGAAGTTGCTGCCATACAGGGTGCAGCTTGGGAAGATACTGCAGCGAACCCTACACTTAACCTGTAAGCAGGGTTACATTCTGTCTTGTAACCTACTGCATCATCTTCTTCGTTCTGCTACACTTATCTACCCCACAGAGTACTGCAGTGTGCCAGGTGGCTTTGACAAGCCTCTTTCTGAATACTTTCCTATCAAGGCAAGGATTTTCATTTATTTAGGATTAGAGGATTTTACTTTATTTTTAAAAACCAATCATACATTATTACTTTGTTTTTATTTGGAGATTCCTGAACGCAAGTATAGGCAATGGAAAGTCTTAATTGAGAGATGCTTTGGGCTTTGAAATATATAGCAAATTAAAAGATACTTGTATTGATAGCAAAAAATGAGTATTGACTGTTCTGAGTAGTTTTACAGTGTGACATAGTAGTGTTTTACAATGTGCACTTTACAATGATTGTAGGACTACAGTAAGATAATACAAAGCAAGACTGCCTGCTTAGGTTTCTTATTATTGTCTCATGATGTGCTTAATTGAGATCCTGCCGTCATGAAGTGCAGTGGTATAAACAGTTAAGTTTGGAGTTTAACAGGAGAACTTTGCTGTTTGCTTGGACTTAAATATCTAGTCATAGGAAGCATTGTTGCATTGGGACTTACTTAGTCTTTCACCTGCTTTTGGGGATGAGAGCTGTAGCCTTTCCTTGTTCAAGGAAAGGACAGTTTATCTGCATTGCAGATGAACAGTGAATATCAAACTGCATTGTGCTGAAAAGTATTTTTTTACCTAACTTTACAGCTGCATATAATCTAATGCTTGTTACTGAAAGCTCATACAGTTTTACAAACTGATGGGAACAGCCAGTTGTGCCAGATACTCATTTAAAAACCAACAAAAAAATCTTAATGAAATGCTTCAACAGAAAAATAGAATTACTTTTCTAAATTTCTCCTCTGAAATTGGAAAAAAAAAAAATCACAATTACTTTTCTGTTCCATACATCAGTGGCTACTTTTAGAAAGTGCCTATCATATCAACTCTTAATTACCATTAACAGCTTGAGTTTGTCAGCTACATACTTCTTATCCTGGCTGTGTGAAACTGCAGTTCCATCACTTTCTCAAGTCAAAAGACACTCACATTAAATGGGTGTTCTACTGTAGTTCTTTTTTGCTTTTGTGCAGACAGATCAGTCAGGCATTTTAAGAACAGTTGGTGAAGTTTTGAAACACTTAAGTTACCATGTAGAATTTGGCAAAGACAGGAAATGGAAAATGAAGACTGCAAAGGCCTGTAAATACAGTCCTAAGCATGGACTTCATGTTTGGATATGAATTAGTAATAAATATTGACTTTCCTATTCCAAATAGTCAAGTGGTGTTAATTCTATAGCAAGTCTGAGCTCTTTGTAAGCCAAAAAATATAAAATTTTCTCTTATGGGATGACCTAGTATCGTATGGGAAGTCCAACTTAAAACTGAGCCTTCCTTTTTTTTTCTTTTTGAAAATCAAAGTAGTGTGTGTCCTGATTGTGATTCAAAACTGAAAAGAAGTATTATTAAATGGTCTAGCTTCTTTATGCTCTCTAAAGGAGTATCAAAAGGCTGAGTTGTACGTAAGAGTGTCTAAATTTGTATTTATCTAAAGGAGTAATGAAGTTATATTTCAATTATGCAAGTGAAGTCCTTTTCCTGTTAGTCCTTTCGGGTATGTGCTATCTTCCAGATACCTGTAAGATATTACAGTAGGTTTGGGATTTGGTTTTGTTGTATTGTGTCTTTGGTGTAGTGGTTATTTTTCCTGGAATTACTGGGATAACTGCTTTGCAGCAGTAGGTAGTTCATGTGTTTGGATTATTTTAGTAATATTAAATGCTATATTTTTAAAAGACAATTTGCTTTATAGTTTGATTAATAAGAAATGTCTTTATTTACTATAGGACTGGGGTAAACCAGGTGACCTATGGAACTTGGACATCCAGTGGCATGTTCCTTCAACTGAGGAAATAAACTTTGCTTTTTATTTGCTGGATACTTTCCTTCAGCCTGAGCTCATCAAACTAGAGCGCTATGCAACTGGAAAACTAGAAATGTCCAGGTGAGTGGTGATCTGTAACATGGAGAAGGTGCATTTATCCACTCGTCGCCAGTCATCTTGGCACTACAAAAATTAAGAATTAAAATACTAGAACATTACATTTACTTTGTTATTATTCCAGTAGTTCAAAGGTTTTTAACTCTTGAGAGTACATACAGCTTGGAAGTGTACTTCATAAAATGACTAACATTATTTTGAACAGAAAAACTCTTTTTAAAAAAAAAAAATCTTAAGACACTTTGAGATAAAGACTTTTCTGGTTTAGATTTGTTAAAAAATACATACCACAAATAAAGTGTCCATTTAACTGTAGTCAGAAGTAAAAAAACCCCTTCCTGTTGATTCTTTATCTTGTTATTTTGGCACAGCTATTTGTGTTCCTAAAGTTACGAATTGGAACACAGAACAGATGAGGGTTGGAACTCTTAACTCTCTGCTTCTTTCCTACGAATAAATGGATTCAGTACATAGTGTCACTGCACAGAGCTGCAGCGTGAAGCTGAGGAGGTGATGCAGAGTCAGTGGCATAACAAACAAGAATGGAGGCATTTCCCAGTCTTGTTAAACTGCTAGTGTGAAACTTTGGCTTTGTAAGGATAGTTTCCTAAGCACAAGATAATCATGACTTCAGTATGTGCTGAAGCATTTAAAGTATCAAATAGCTAAAGCTGTTTACAAGTGTTAAATCTTGAACATTCTTTTTCTCATGTTAAACCTTGATGTCTTTGAAGCTGTGTATGCTTCAGTTGATGTTTATATCATGTGATATTATACTTCATGCTGTTAAGTGCACCCCTACATGGAACAGGGCATGGTGTATCAGGCTGCTAAGTATTTTTGTCTGATGAAATTCCAGCATTTTTTATCTGAAAAAGACAAAAAAGCTTGACAAATCAGTGCTACCAAACTGCAGTCAGAAAGTATGCTTAGACTAAAGAAAGGATATGCCTCCTGTTTAATTAAGTTTAATTTAATTAATTTGGCTTATTTGTATATTTTTCTTTTGGATTTTGGTTGTCTCCTTGACACCTCATATGTAAAGCAGTTCTTCACTGTGCTACCTGACAGAAATAAATAGTGGTGATGTGGGATTATAAAGCCAAGTGCATGAATTACAGTCTGAATTGGAAGGCAAGAAAGCAAAGCTACGAAAGTGGAGAACAGTTTGGTGAGGGAGTAACAAGCGTGAATAGAAGAGCCTGCTCTTGCTTCGAATTGCAATTGCTGGAGCTTGATTTCATGTCAAATTTGTTTCCACTATTCCACTAAGTAGTGTTTGGCAATCAAACATTTTTGATATATTTAGAAGCTGAAGAGTAAGATTTTTCTGTTACAAAAGATAAAATGAAAAATTCTAACAGCCTTTGTTGAACACAGTTATTCAGAGAGTTGACAAGTCATGCACGAGTACTAAAAACTAATTAGTTAAGGAACCTCTTAAGAGTTGAAAGGAGTTATTTTACAGACAGATTTTGCTTACCACAAAGGTGAGAATGAAGGGTAGAACTTGTAACTATATACTGCTACTTCAGATAAGATCAGTTTAAAAACAAGAGAAAAAAATTGTTCACATTGTTGCTTTATAATTTGTCTTCAGTCTGCAAAATATTCAGTCTTAAAGTATTCCCTCACGCTCCTTATGGTGGGAAGGACTTTTCTTGGTCTCAAGGTGAGGAGTTACTTCATGGGGTTTATCTGACATTTAGATAAAATTCTTCAAACGTTTTTTTTGAGTGGAGCTGTCTGTTTTTCTCATACTGCAATTACCTTCACAGTTTCAGAATGTAAATTCTCCAGAACAAGTTTTTCAGAAAACAAAGTTGAATGTTGGGAGTTCTGCTGGATCAGAAAAGCACAGCTTGATTTCTGCAGTGATCTCTCGTTTTTGGAACTGATACAAGCAAAGAAAAGCTTTCATGGAAAAATACATGTATAATCTGTATATTTTCAAGCATTTAACAGATAACTAATCAGGTTTTCTTTGTTTAAGAGATGATGTGCAGCAGTGTCTTGCTATAGTGCATAACTGCTTGATTGGTTCTGGGAACGTTCTGCCTCCTCTACAAGGAGAAAGGGTGGCTCACCTGTAAGTGAAATTTATTTTTCTATCATAAACATTCTTAGCAATTTTATTACTTTATATACTGGTTTTTAGTCCTTGCTTACTGCTGTTATCACACAACTGCTTTTAGTGGCTACTTTTAAGGAATTTCTACACTAGTTAAAGACACAGAAATTTGAAATAGTGACTTAAACTCTTGTACTTCAAACATGAAAGAACATTAAGTGTTCTCTTCATGCAAGACTCTGAAAATGTTTTGAACAGGTAGGTGATGGCACTGCACTGCAGCTGCTGCTTTGTGTAAAGAAAATGGCAGCCAGACATTCAGTTGTGTTTTCCCTCTTCTAACAGAAGCCTTCAATCCGTGGTGCGCTGCCATTTTACTAATGTTTCTGTCACTCGAAATGAGTAAACTTTAACATTCTGAACTTCAGTTTTTGCTGACTGTCTTCTCATGTTAAACCAGGAAATAAGTCATGTTTGAATGCCCAAACCTCTGTCAGTAATATCACAGCAGAACCTAGCTATTGGTGCTAGCTTGAAGTAGAACTCAGAAAAAATGCTGGAGTAAATTTTTGTTTTGGAAGTAATTGGAACATTCTGTTGCATTGCAGTGGTTCTGGCTTTAAAACAGGCTGGTTTTTAACAGATAAGATTGCTACTTTAGCTTTAACTTCTTTGAGAAAGTAATGTTGAAGTAGTGATGTTAGAGGCAATTATGAGTTTGATCTCAGTATTCCCGTTGTTACATATCACGTTTATAATATGGAGGGTCTCAACTGAGCTTACAGCCACAGTCTGTATTTGGTGACCGTAAAGTTGTTGCTGAGATTTTTTTATTTGTTTGGTTTGTTTTGGGGTTGGTTTGGTTTGGTTTTTTCCCCCCATAGTGCCAGCTACTAGAAGTGCCAAGGAGCACTGATACAGTCTCAAAACCCATTACTTCAGGTGCCTAGCTTCTGTGAGTTTTTTGTCCAGCAGGAAGAGTCCTCTTGAGTGCGTGTTGGAACATTTGTTAACCTTTGCAAAACTCTCCAGCTTTATCTTCTACCGTTGACTAAGAAATTCAGGGAAGTAATCTCTTAGTTAGAGGCAGTGCAGGACATTCAAGGTGATTATGACTACCTTCTGAAATAAGAACCCTAGCACCTTTCAGGAGGCATTGGCTTTTCCTGTACCAGCAATGAGCTGGTTGGTCCATACTGGGAAAATGTGGGAGTGTGTTAGTATTGCTTCCGATTCAGACTGAATCCTGCCCCGGTGTCTGTTAGACAGCAAGCACTAGATGCTTGCAACTCACAGGGCTCACAGTTCGGAGACAGTTTCTGTTGTTGGTCCTTCAAAGGAGGAGGACTTTTTCTTGGATGCCTTGAACTTCAAAATACGAGGCTATTTTGGCCCAAGAAGTTTTTAACACCACCCAAACCAACAAAATAAATCTGTTGAAGCTATAGTAATCTGTTAATCAAGGAAGAAACACTGATGTAGGAGTAAACAGTTTTGTAGCCTTGTCTGGCTTATCTGATTGTCAGTAACTGAAGTGTCATTTGATAGAAGAAAAAACCTCACCACCTGTGATGAAGAGTGAATTGTAGGTGTCATGAGGAAGTAGTCACCTAGACAGTCTCTGGTCCTAGTTTGGTGTGGGGTGTTTAGAAAAATGTTTTTGTATTGTTGGGCAAAGTCTTTTAATGAACAGATTAGGACATCAGCCTATAGTTAACTTCTAAATTGTTTGTATACTCATGGAAAGTTTTCTTCATTCTGTTAGTTATCTGTGCTGTCTTGCTTACTATGCACAATTAACATGAGAGCATGCTGAAATCGTCTTGTTAAGAAAGATATCAATATCAGACTCTCTTTACATGATCTGGATTTTGTAACTCAGTAGTTCATTCTACTAAATGTCTGCAGAGTTTCAGAATCCATTGTTACCTGGTTTTGGACAGACTTTATCCATATTGATGAAGCATCTGCTCACGGTGAGCAGGTCTTGCATCCAAACTTTACATTTACGTTAAGGCTTTTTAAAACCATGGTTAAGGCAACATAACTTTTCAGTGGCTTCACACAGGACTCTGGAATTTGCCTGCTGAAGTTGAATGAATTTTGTTTAAGCTTTATTTCTTATTGTTTGTATGATTCAAATTATCAGAAATGGAATGTGGATTTTTAATAAAGGATACAGTCTGAGGGATTGTTATAGACAATTATAAAGGTCAGTGTCAATTTAGCATCTTGAGAGATCAGGCTGAGTTCACCCAGGACAGATGGTGTTCATTCCAGTGATACTCATTATGAAATGTATCTTCTGGTTTAATGGGTTAATGTGTTTATTTGTGCAAGGGTCACAGAAGGGAAATGTGCCAAGAAGGAAGATACCCTCTTTACTGCCTGACTCGCTCCTCTTCCTTCCCCAAGTAATAACTGGATTATTTGTAATGAGGGAGATACAAAAAACAGTATGAAACATCTTCCTGTGAATACTGTCTACCTCATATGTACACAAAATTATATCCAGTTTGAATGTAGGAAGCGCCTATTGATGAACTTGCTAGTAAAACAGGAAAAAAAGTTTGATTATAAGTGTTAATTTTATTGTGAGTTTCTATGTTAAGTTTTTTTAAGGTAACAGTTTACATTCCCAAGCTTGTTCCCATTGCGTGTAGTGGGAATGCATCTAAAGCACTCAGATTTGAAATAGAAGGGTTTTTATTGAAAGTAACCTAAGTCAGTCCTCCTGAACACCCTTATTTGAAGTACTGTGTATTCAGTTAGTGCTTACCACTAGTAGTGATGGTATCCACTGTCCTAAAGTGGCAGGAATATTTTTGAAAGTGAAGGTCATGTTAGATGGCTTAATACCTTTAAGTTAAAAAAATTCTACATGTAAATTTCTAAAACAAACTGGCACATGAGGTTTCTTGTCAGATTCCTCCTACACCACTCAACTGTAATGAACCATAGGCAATCACATGCCGCATAGTACAGCATTGTTACTTGTGCTGGCTGTGAACTAGAGCTGAGTAGGTGTAACTGCTACATTTTCCTTTGTCTCACTGGTTAAGGATACCTGAAGATTCTTGCCAAGAACGACAGATGATGAGTATTTGTTCTTTTATACTCCTGCAGCCTGCTCACTGAATTAAAGTCATGCAGTGGGGGAGAGTTTGGAGCTCTGTTATTTGGAACTCAACAAAAGAAATACCTGGGGAGAATGAGCTTTAAATCTTTGTGTGTAGCAGGACGATGAACTGAATCTGATGGTTTGGTTAGTACTGGGAACTCTTATCTGCCTGCAGGCTGCTTCTGCCACCAAGATACATTTTTCATGAACATATGGGGGTTATTTTTCTTTGTGAAAACTGAAAGCTATCAAAATATTTTCAGACCTTTTTGGGGGGGTCTGTTTGCAGTCTTGCTTGGGTGACTGGCAGGGGAAGGCTGTGGCAGGAAGAAAGGAGAAAGGCTGCTTTCTTCATTAGGAGCATGAGACCACTACATCTGATTTGATCATTAATTTAAGTGACTCAGTCATAATGGTGACTAGTATGGGGCAAGATGACTGAGGGCAGAGGTGGGATTGTGAGGGGTTTTTTTTCATAAGTAACAGGGAAAACTATAGTAAAATTATGTATGAGCTGTAAGTCACAGATGTTACAAGTTGACCAAATCCTTGTTTCATTATTGGTTGCTGTAATTGACCTGTTGTTGCTGAAATTTTCCACGCATTAGGTGTGAGGTTTAATTTTTTTGAATGGATGTCTTTCAAATCACAGTATTACATAAACATGGTAGTCTTTTAAAGGGCTGAGAATGTTAGAAAAGTTGTGAGCATTCTTTTGGGAGAAGAAAACAAGTGAATCTGGCTTGAAGTTCTAAAGCTTTCTTCTTTAAAATAAATTGCAGAGGTGAAGGTGTAAGAATGCTTGGCACTAACATGGTAGCAATTTACTGCTTGGTGGTTTTGTTGCTGTAATTCATCTGGAGTTACTTCTACAGTAGGAAAGTAAGGGTTGTTGTAAATACAAGACCTCTCCCATAGTGTGGAAGCTACTGCCTTTTCCTGTGCTAGTGCTTTTAACCCAAGATTCTGGTTGGTTGGTTGGTTTGTTTATAGATGGTGTATTACAATTCATCAGTATCATTTTGTGGAAGTAACATTTGAAAGTCTGTTGCACTGTTTACTTACAGAAGCTTTTTGTCTTGAAGAGTTTTGTGGGAAGTCACTTGGTCTGTTTCTGTGGACTTTTGCAAGTTTTCTGTTCCTCAGTTTCAAAACACCTGAGAGTACCCAATAATTTCAAAATGTTCTTCCTTTCTCCTGGTTAGGAATAGTCTGGTTTGTGTCTTGGCAGCTTGTGTTTATTTTATTTATTAGCTATTGAAAATATATTTGCTTCTTGAATAGTTAATATGCAAAATTTTTCTGTTTGTTTCTTCTTTGTCTTATTTACTGTTTGGTAAAGCTGAAACTGAATAAGTTCCCCAGCATTGGTTTGCTATGATCTCCTTGTTAATCAGGTTGTGTCCTTATTTTCATAAGTTAATAAATACTGGTTAGTTATAGTTGTGGAACCTCTGTTTATCTGCAGCTGTGTACATTGGCATGAGCCTTCCTGAATTTCCTGTCAGTCTAGGTTAAAGTTCTCATGTTTATTCATTAGTTTTTCTCTTTGTGTTGAATTTTTGTTTGTTTGGGGTTTTTTTCTCTTGACAGCTGACAGTCTCTGAACTGGAAAGTGATATACATAGTACTGGTATGCGCAGTATATGCAGAAGTGTACCCTCTGTGCGTGTACACGTCAGCATGGGGCTTAAAGAGTGAGTTGCTTCCTGAGCTTGAGCATAAATGGTTTAGGTTTCATAATGCTCCATCTTTTTTCAAAGACCAGACAGTTCTTATATATAGCTTCTGGTTTATTTGTTTTAATTTTTTTCTTCCCAATTTTGGGAGCAAAATTCCCATGTGTTTTCATATGAATGACATAACTTACATCCTTCTGAAGATCCCACAAGAGCTCATGCTATTTTGAGTATTTAGTGTTACTTTGAATGTTTCATACGCGAGCTAGTGTTTAGGTAGGGGTAAGCAATTCAGTAGGAAAGAAATTTGTGCACAATCCATTCACAAATGAACTGCATAATTGAAACTTGCCAGAATTGAAAAGAATAGTCAAATATCAGTAGGAAATAGAACTCTTAAAATAAATGTCACTGGTGTTGACACTTATTTTTTAGCCTGTAAGTAGCAAGGAATTTAAACTTCATCTTTTTTGAGGTCGAAGGAGTTCTCTTCTGAAGTGCCATGCATAACAAATTTATAGAAAACTGTTTCATGGCTCAGTAGTGTGTATTTATATCATTATTCCATGTAGTGTTGTTGTTCTTTAGTACAGATGCAATTGATTTCAGATGTGTTTTGTGAATTACTTTTTTTAATGCAAAATGGATAGTTACAAGGGGAAGGGAAAAAAGGAATTGAGGTTGCCAGAGGTTGTGAGGACCAATCCCTTATTTCTGCAGTAGTTTTTTTGTGGTTGAATTAAGATGTTTAAAGCCATAGAATCAGAGCTGTGGTGAATTATCCTGACATAGTCAGAGAAAATGAATACACAGGTTTTTCTGCACCTGCAGAAAGAGAATGCAGTGGTTGCTGTGGCACGTGAGATGCGTGCAGGTATGCACACACAGTCTGGGCTTTTCCTTCAAGAGGCTTCTGTAATTGTAAACGATATTGGTGACCTTTTGTTATGACTCTAATGGTATGCAAATAAAGATTATCTCAAATGCAGACAGTATAAAGCTCTCTAAGGTTGAGGAAACCTTTCACTGATTGATGTTTGGTTGAGTTCCCCTTTGCTTTGCTTCTCTTCCGTGCAGTGTACTTACTGAGTTAACAATAAGCAGTTGATTTAGGGAAGCACAACTGAAATTCAGCTTGGTTGGTTAGGATGCATTATTGCCCTATTCTTGCTACAGATGTTGGTAGGAGCTTCTGCTGAAATTACAGGTCAAGGCTAAGGCTTCTTTTAAGTGTCAGGGAGCGATATCCTATGCTGAGGGGCAGGGCTAGCTAACCTCTCTTGGCATCTCCAGGAAACTTCCCAGCTCTGCTGGGGGAGCTGCACACAGGAAAGGGAGCAGTTACTCCTCCACGGTGAGTAACCCTGTTTTCTCCTTGTTCACCTTCCAACTGTTGTCTCTTAATGTCTTCTGTCAAAATAGGTTGATGTAGCCATTGATCTAGTCCTTAATATGGCAGGGGGTTTTCTTTGCAATTAGAGAAATTTCCTCTGCAGTTGATTCAGTGGAGTGATGCTAAACCTGGCAAATAAGGGAATGAATTCTTCTAAGTTCTGTTTAATTGGGATTTCTATTCCAGCTGTAATTTTGGATGCTTTCTTCATAAGTTTTCTTGGCAATTTGTGTTGACAACTGTTGCTGCAAGAAAGAAGCATAGTATTACTTGCACATTGCATGAAGCATTGTCGTGAGAGTCTTACTATGAGCGTTGTCTGAAGTTAAGAAAAGAATTTCATGCCTTTTTTGTGTGTATGTGTTCAGAATATTCCTTCCCCTGTACCGGGGAAGGAATAACCCCATACACCAATACAGGCTGGGGGCTGACCTGCTGGAAAAGAGCTCCGCAGAGGATGACCTTGGGTCCTGGTGGATGACAAGTTGCTCATGAGTCAGCAGTATGCCCTTGTGTGCAACAAGGGCAAATGGTATCCTGGGTTGCATTGGCAAGAGCATTGCTAGCAGGTCGGGAAGGGAGTTAATCCTGCCACTCTACTCAGCTCTGGGGAGACCCCACATGGAGTACTGTGTTCAGATCTGGGCTCCTTGGCACAAGAGAGACGTGAGCTCCTGGGGCTAGTCAAGCAGAGAGCTATGAAGATGGTTAATGGGCTTATGAGGAAAGGCTGAGGGAGCTGGGGTTGTTTAGCCTGGAGAAGAGGAAGCTGGGAGATTATTTGCAGAAGGGAGAGCATCAAGAGGATGGAGCCAGATTCCTCTGGATGGTGCCAGGCAGTCGGATGCGAGGTAGTGGGCACAAACTGGAACTCAGGAAGTTCCACCTAAACATAAGGAAGAACTTCTTTCCTGTGAGGGTAACAGAGCACTGGAGCAGGTTGCACAGAGAGATTGTGGAGTCTCCTTCTCTGGAGATGTTAAAAAACCATCTGGACACAATCATGTGTAATGTGCTCTAGGGAACCCTGTTAGAGCAGGAAGGTTGGACTAGATGACCTCTGGTAGTCCCTTCCAGCCTTAACCATTCTGTGAGAACACTTGGAGTTTGCTCTGGCTCAGTGGCTGACACTTATGCTGAATCTAGCATGGATCTTAGTTTGTGGGTGAGCTAGAAACCTTCCTTGAATTTTGAACATAATATTTTCATCCTATTAGTAGCCTTGTGGAAAGAAATGTTTCTGTCTCTGTAGTAGTGTCATGGTGAGTGTATACCAGGCTGGTTCTTGATTACTAGATGCTATGTGTGGACTTCTGAGTCCTGGTTTGCACAGGAACCTGAAGTATAGAGAGAGCTTGAAGTATTGGTTTTCCTTTGTTTTAAATGTTAGAACTTTGGTTTGAAACTTGGCTAACTGATAGAGAACAGCTGAATGTGTTTTTATGGGAGTGAGAAGGAAGCACAATGATTTGTAATCTTTTTGTGGACTGCTTGAATGCACTTCAATTTTCCTTACCTTGTAGGTAGGAATGCCTCATGTTAACTGACTTTGTGTATTTTTATCAGGGGAAACTTTAAGGGTAAAAATACATTGAAATAGCATAGAAAATAATAGGTAAATGAGCTCATAGCACTATCAACATACCTAGTATACTGTAAAAAGAAAACAAAACCAAAAAAACCCAACCAAACCACCAACAACCAAAATTGGTTAATATCTAGCTGCCTGCAATTGTTAGATTCAGCTGCTACTTTCTTTTTCCATCTTTTTTTAAGTAATAGTATTTGGGGTGGGAAGGTTCACTACTTTTTACCCTCTTTTTTTTCTTTTTCTTTTTTTTTTTTTCCTCTCCCCAGGCATTAATTGCAGACATATCCCCTCTCTGTATCTTCCCAGCTGGGGGGATCTGATTTTGGAGAAAAGCATAGCAAACATTTTAGAAGTCAGTCATGTAGATGATACTAAAAGAGCAAGGGTTTGAGACCATAAAAACTTCATTTGTTCAGGACCAAAGCACTGGATTGATGTACCTTAAGCAACAATGCCAGTGATGGCTTTCAGGGGGAAAAAAGAGTGGAAAGACTTTTGGAATGGCTTCTTTTTACGTTAACCTAGCACTGCCAGAAATACAATGAGGGTATAATTAAGACTTTTATTTTGTGATGACTAAATCAACTAAGAAACAGACATTTCACTTTGATTTTTGTTGGTGCAAATACCACTGTTGCAAGGGTTGTGAAGTTAGTTCACCTGATTTTTAGTTTCAAGATTTGTCCTTCATTAATCAGCACAATAATTGTAGCAGTTGTTCTAATGTGTTCACTTTCACAAGAAACATGACCTTGTTTCTGATATTTGACAGACAGAACTTTGCCTGAAATTTGGAAGTTTATTTTAGTAGCTTATAGTGCATGCTGAGATATAGAATCTGCAGTGTTTTGTGATGTTAGCTATCATTTGTAATAGGAGGAGATTCACATTGCTTCACTTAGCTTTGTTGTGATTATACTATCCAATTTTATGTGAAGATTATGTTTATAGAGATTATTTGCTGATGCTATTTGTTTAACATAATACATTGGTGTATTTTTGTCCTTGAAAGCTTGAATTTGTCCACTTGGATGTTGTAGAGGGTGAGATTTAAAAAGAAAACCTATCCAAACCTATGCACCAAAACAAAAAAAGCCACCCAAAACCCCCCTAAGTGTATGTAGGATACATTCTACATGTCTTTCAAAGTCATTAGGATGTGATACCTGAGTCTGTATTGTTTTGCATAATTGCATAAAAGCAAGTCAGCAGAGTTTAAGAATTCACTTCTTAAAAAGTATTTTGGATTGATAAGGAAAGGACTGAAGTCAGAAAAACTTCATCGGCTTGACTAGTCAAGAAAGGATTCTACCTTAGCAGTCAAATTAACCTATCCTTTCTAGGCTACGACGAGTAGGAGTCATGCTTGGTTTGATTGTTTTCCTAGGTTTGACAGTGACACCAAACCTCTGGCTGTTTAACAGAATTGATGAGGTTCTGTTAAAGGAGAAGTCAAGATTCTGGGTTCAAGGTGGTGTCCTCTTAGTGTCCTTGTCTCTGACAAGCAGTCTTGACCCATAGATATGGTTGATTTATAAATGTTAGAACTGAGGCATACTGTGAGTAAATCCAAACATCTTTGATGCTACTGGCATGAAATTTAACTTGTAAAAATGAATTAAATGTCTATAAAGTTCACATAGTGATTTCCAAAATGCATAGTCATACTTGGTTTGTTTTCATGCAGGGTCCCAACTCTGGTGTCTTTGGAAGAAACAAAACTGTACACTGGTGTTGAATATGGTAAGTAGGTCCTAATTCTGTTCAGACTGGTTGTTAGTGGTATTTTCATTCTTTTTTTTTTTTCCTGCTGTAAAAACAGTAGACTGTTTTTGAGACCATAGTTTTGATTCTTCTCTTTATATTAAATGAGCTTTTTTGGCCAACACAGAAGTTGTTCTTACGTACATACCGCTTGTTCTTAAGCAGTGGTATAGAAGATACAAGTCTGCTGCAGTAATATGGCTGGGTGTGGGAGCTCAGGTCTAACTCTTAGGTGAGAGAGGTTGGGCCCTTGTCCTTCCACACAGTTTAGAGGTGCAGGAAGCAACACTTGTCACCCAAAGACTGCACTTGAGAGGCAGAAGGAATCAACGTATAACCTGCTAAAGGCTGTGACAGCTCTGTTAGAAGGAAACTTCATTTTTCAGGCTTTGTAGGTATTCTTCACCATCTTCTGTGTGAATATGGGTTGTTTAAATAAGGAACTGAGGCACATAGTGACTGCTTATCGAACGACTATATGGTTTTAGATGCTTTAATACTTTAAAATCTAGTCCATTAGGTTTGCAAGCGATGAGTTTGTAGCCATATAACATGTAATACAGAACAGACATTTATTTTGTGGTCTTTTGCAGCACTTAAGATTTTTCTGATTTAAAGGTTGCCAGTGTGACCGCTTATGTTATTGATCTTTTTTCTGCATATTTTTGTTGCTGTTTAGATTGGGAATGTCTGTTCCCCTCCATGTATTGAAGGGGAGTAAGTGCCCAGTCTTTCACTGGCTTGATCACTTTGTGACATAAAATCTGTATTCTATTGACTTTTTTTTACCCTGCTTAATGTGTTACTCAGATTTCATATGCTAAGTAATCTTCTTCACTCTGTAGTTAGAAATGAGGCTAACTGTCAAGGCAGATAAGAAGGTTATACACATATTAAAAAAATACTGTTGACTTGATAAAACAAAAGAAGGCCCTATGAGAGTAATGTCCTTAGATAGAATATGGTTATTTTTATGATAGTCTATACTGCCATTTCTGAATAGTCTGCTGTGGCTTTCCACTGATTTACTTATCTATAAATTGCTTTTTTTATGCCATTAAAGAGGGAATGTGTAAATTTTTTGTAGATCTATCAAGAGAGAATTATCGAGAAGCAATTGCAAAAGTTACAAGGAAATTGTTGCGTAAGTTTAACTCCTCCCCTGTGTAAACAGTTGTGATTTTGTAGATGAGAAACTTGTTTTGTTTACTTTGCCTATAATTCTTAAATTTAAGCTGTGTACCTGTCTGATAAACTTTCTTTCAATTGCAGGCTATATACTTGATAACTCAGAAGACGATACCAAGTCTTTATTTCTAATAATAAAGGTATATTTATATTTGTAATACTTAAGACAAAATTACTTGTTTTGCACAATAATCACTTTCTCTTTTTTTTTTCTTCCTACAGATTATTAGTGATGTTTTGCAGTTCCAAGGGTCACACAAGCATGAGTTTGACTCACGATGGAAAAGCTTTAATCTAGTGAAAAAGTCAATGGAGAACAGGGTCAGTGATTTTTTTCTTTGTAAAGCTTAGGTGAGGGATGGAAATAGTTCCTAATGTTCAGAAAAACTTCACATATTTTACTTACTGTCCTAATCAGTTTTTATCATTTTGAAATCTATTTCCCTGATAAGAACATCATTTTGCAGTGCTTTGCACCTTTATTTGGAAATAACAAATTTGAACAAATAGCTTAGCAAACTGTAGTAACTCTCAGTTTGCATATCTCTGTGGACGAAAGTCTGAGATCTGGCATGATGCTCCATTCTGGTCCTTGTTACCTAGGATATTTCTGTGACTAGTGCTCCCTTTTGCTTACAGAGTAACAGGCCAATAAAAAAACTTGATCAGGGTAAAAAAAAATGAAGGCTGTCTGTCAAGAAGGATTTATATATGAAACTTGCCTGTGTCTGGAAGAAAAAGAGTACCTCGTAAATTCAGTCAGCACAAACTGCTAATGTGAATACTGACATCTAAACCCAATTATGTCTTCATTTACAGCTTCAAGGAAAGAAACAGCATATTCGAGCCTTGCTGATAGACAGAGTTATGTTGCAGCATGAGGTAGTACTTTCTCTTAAATCTTCAATACTTCACTTGAAAAGCTAATTTGTTATATTGTCATTTAGCAAAAGGTACAATAGGCCTGCACTTGTTTTTCCTACACAAAAACAAAATGAAAAAACAGTGTGTTTTTGTTTGTGTTTTCTGTGCAATTTAGATGAGAACACTAACGATGGAAGGCTGTGAATATAAAACGTCCCACCAGGAGCTGATAAGAGATCTTTTGTGTTTGTCCACAAGTTCATATGGTCAGGTAAGGAACACCCCCTTTTAAACTGAAATATATGGAGTTTTTTGATATATTTTCAGGATCTTTGCTTTTCAGTTTATTTCTGTGGCAACATGAAGTATATAATTTTCATCATTTGCCAATTTTAGCATAGTTTCTGCTTTAAGCCTCCTCTTTGTCAAATACAGAACTGGGTAGAGGCTACTAGCTTAGGTTACAAATACTACATTTTTTGAGGGGCTTTACTATTACTGCTACTGTTACTTGTTCTACAGATAATTTTGTTTCTGTGCACACGTACATCATATTAACTCCATGCGTAAGTGGTTATGGATGGGGGTTTTTTGTATAGTGTATTTTTGGTTCAGAAGATTTTCTAGTAATGTCCCTCTTCCTGCAGGTCAGAAGTAAAGCTCAGCAAGCATTCTTCACAGCTCTGGGAACATACAATTTCTGTTGCAGAGATATCATTCCCTTGGTTTTGGAGTTCTTGCGTCCTGACCGGCAAGATGTCACTCAAAAGCAATTTAAAGTACTGTCTTACTAACTTTGTTTTATGTATGCCTTTTGAAAATGTTCTTATAGGAGAATTCTTAATGGTGAAAGTGGGATTTACTTGTTTATTAGCATGACTGATGTTTTCATGGCATGTAGCTTGTGCATGACTAGGGTAAGGAATTACTTGGATTAGATCAGTTGTCAAGATTCAGATGTTACAAAAATGTTAACAGCTATTTTTAAATTATGAAATGGAAATTGAGAAGCTACAGTCCATGGTGGTAAAACTCATTAAGCAGTTCTGTCAGCTGTAGCAGATAAGAAGGTAGCCTGAAGTGAACAAAAACTGTCACCCAAGCCAGTTACATTAAATCAGCTGGGTTTTATTATGAAGTAGCAGGTAATTGCCGGTGCTGTCAGGCCTCAAAGTGGGTCCTGATGCAGTGATGCCAAGGTGCGATCTGTCCATCCAGGTGTTTGAAAACATCATGCTCCCCTCCTTCCTCTGCACCTTCCTTAATTCTCCTGGCCACAGAGGCAAGCTGTACTCTTGGTGTGTGGTTACTACAGCAACTCTGGCTTACTAACTGCTCCAGCTGCGTGCTCGGTACTATCAGACAGCATGTGATTATATTTTTTGCATATCTTACTTTCCCTTTTCTTTTCTTGATTATTATTTCTGCCATCCTTGTACCTCCTTTTCTCCATCTGTCTCCTCCCAGATAAGCAACCCACACCTATTTACTTTTCCTGATCAGTCCCAGTTTTGCTACACTTACAGTATTTGCTGCCATTAGGGAATTGGATATTTCTGATACTACTACCAGGGGATCTTACCCTCTGTGGTTATCAAGGCACTGTTCTTGTAAGACTCTGCTCTCCAGAAGATCACTGAGACTTCCTTCCAGTTGCCCGTGAAATTTGGCTGTTTCTGACGTAACTCCCACACTTCACCTGTGAAATCCAGCCCATATTTGTTTCATAGGGTGTAACTCTTGTCAGCTTCTCACACAATCACCTGTCACATGTCGCTAGTTTGCTGCACCCAGTGGTTATTTACATCCTATTCATTCAACATCATTTCAGGTGCTTAGTTAAGTGTTACAATTTGTCTGCAGTCCAAACATGGATAAGTTCACAGAAAGGCCAGATGTGGTGCTTGGTCATTGAATAATCTCCTCTATAACATAACTCAGAAATCAGTTAGCCATTTTGTGGATAAATTAATTGGCAGGGCTTCCAGCCTCATTAGAAAGGATTTTCAGCATGAGGGGGGGTTCTGTGAAAAACTCTTCCGTGTTTTGACAGTGAGGCCACGGAGCTGAATGTTTATGGTGCATTTGAATGATTTGGTGATGTGAAGATTAGTTTTCATTCTGTGTGAATGTGTGCTTATGTAGATAGATACCATTTACATATGAACAATGCTCTAAGTTTCTAAAATTACATCTCACTTTACAGGGTGCCTTATATTGTCTTCTTGGAAATCACAGCGGGATATGTTTGGCAAATCTTCACGATTGGGATTGTATTGCACAGACGTGGCCAGCAATTGTTTCTTCTGGGCTTAGCAAAGTTATGTGCTTGGAAAAACCATCCATAGTTAGACTCTTTGATGACCTGGCAGAAAAAATTCACAGACAGTACGAAACAATTGGTTTGGATTTTGCAGTAAGTGACAGATTGCTTAATGTTAATATCTTGGATTTTGAGAGCATTTAATTACATAAATGCTTGAGACTTACGTATCTCCTTTGAGTTAGTGCTCTGATGTTCGTCGCATTCTGTTTTCTGTTAGAGAGAAATGTAGACTTCCTCTTGCCTCTTCAGATATGGTACTTACTGTAAAGAATAAGTGCCATTATGCTTAAAGACAAACTTTAGCATTTCATTGTTTTAAAATACAAAAAAACATGTACTTGGAGAAATAATTCTGCTGTGTGAGCACAAAAGCTGTCCTCAGTACTTCTCACACACTTGTCTGTGGACAGAAAATTCTACACTCTCCTTATTTCAGAACAGATTTAAAAACTTAAAAGCTGCTGCTCAGTCCCAAATACTTTCATTCTCTGTCAATAGGTTCCAGAGAAGTGCATTGAGATAGCTGTTATGCTGGAAAAATCAGAACATCCAAATTCGAACTTCACAGGTCTTCGTCCAGAAGAAATTCAGTTAGGAATTCAGCGACAGAAAGAAAAGAATGCTGAGGCTCTGCGGTAAGTTAAACTTCCCTTAACACCAACTTATACTGCCTCATACTTACTGTGCATTAAATAGAATAATCCAAAATCAATAAACTGAATCTTACGCTTGATAAATTCAGAATGCCCAAAGATTGTTGTGTTGTATATTCTGTCTTGACTTGGCAGCCTCCAATATTTCCTTCTTTCTGTCCTTCTCGTCTTCCTTGTCCTCCCAGCTGGTGCTGTGTTACTACATTGCCTTCACCCACTTTGTGCAGAGGAACCTTTATTCTGTTTTGACATGGTTTTCTTAGTATTGTCTGGTTGATGATTCCCCTTTTTCCCTCAGAAACTATGAAAATTTGGTCAACATGCTGCTGGACTGTGTGGAACAAAGAAATCTGTAAGTCTTCATTTCTGTGCATGATAAATTTTTTGGGGGTGGATTGGAGATGGCTACAAGAATAAATATCTATTGCATGAAGAAGTGCAATTAGTATGACCAGAACTGAGTAATACTTTTTCCACTGTCAAGGTAATTATCCAAAAGTAGTATGCCAGTACCAGTCTTGTGTAACATGCGTTGTGGTAAAGAAGTGAATGAGGCTTCACTTTCCTTTCACTGAGAGCTTGATTTGTGAATAGAAGGTGTCATCGCATCTTGCAGATAAGCTTTGTTGTTAGTTAGTTTCACCTGTTGCTTTTGTAGTGTGGTTTTTGTTTGTTGGTTTTCTTTGTTCTAGGGGGAAAAACTCTGTTTATTTCAGCATAATACTGACATTCAAATAGATTTTCACTGCTGGCATAAATTATGTTTACAAACTTTAAAATAATATCCCTGTAGGTCTGTATTTCACATTGAAATGCCAAGGTCAGAAAGACACCATGTACAGATTAGATTTGACTGCGCTCATCTGTTCCCAGAACATTGGAGGTTTCCCTAAAGGACAGTTAAGCTCATTGACTCTAGCCATGGCATAGGATGTTATTTGTTGTAGTCCAAATATATTTACATAATCTTAGCACGTATAGTCATTTCTGTGTGAAAGCAGTACATGCAACTATGCTGCTATTTGTCTGTTTTGAATTTTTTTTTCCTTAGTCCCTGGAAGTTCGAGCACTTGAGCATTGATTTCCTGTCTCTGCTCCTGAGGGATGATAGGATACTGCCTGTCCGTGCCATCAAATTTTTTGTGCAGTGTCTCAACCATGATGCAATTGTGGTTCGTAAGGTAAACCCAACATAATTCTGTCCTTTTGTTTTGCAGCTCATTAGGGTTTAGATCAGATGTTTGTGGTGTTTTGGTGTGATAAAGCACAAAACCAGAGGTTTACATCCCTCCTTACCCTTCCAGCCATGCATGTGTGCAAAGTCCAAGATGACTGTCTTGGCAGTGCTGTACCTGTGACCTATGGTGTAAAGTCTGTAAACCCTGGAAATGTGGAACAGACCTTTTCGTTCTTAGTAACTTCTGTAGAATTTTTTTTGCAGATGTATCTTTTCCATCTGCAGCTTATTACTTGAAGGAAATCATGTGTGTGATATACTTGTACCTTTTATTCTGCTTGTTGCAACACTGAAGGGCAAAACTAATGGACACCTTTTTTTCTTTTTTTTTTTTTTTCCCTGAAGATTATTAGTGGAGAGGTTTTTCTGGGCTGTAAAGGTCACATTTAACTCATGTCCTGTATCCCCTGAAATGAGAGAGATTACTTTGTTATGGGTATCAGCCACTGGGGTGACAAAGTTCACTCTAATGTTCACTGGCTTTTTAGGGCACCCTGTAGCTGGTTTACAATGTGTCTGTGAGGAGATAATTAGACACATCCTTTTGGAAATAAGTGTGTGGAATGGATACATGAATTCTCATTTCTTTCTTTTAGGTGGCCATTTCAGCTGTGGCTGGTATTCTTAAACAGCTTAAGAGAACACACAAGAAAGTACCCATCTGCCCGTATGAAATAAGTAGGTTTTGTAAGAAATGTCTTACATACACCTTAAATTTTTTTAAAAGCATATGGTTAAATTAACCATAGAATCATAAGCTTTTAGTATCTGTCAGGTTGTTAATGTACTAAGCCAACAAAATAGGTAATACAATCCATTTACTTTTTTTAAAGCGGTGTTATACTTGCAAGTGTGTATTACTCTATTCATGTGTATGAAGTCTCCAAACTTAAGAGTTGTCATTCTCCTTTCAGAAAGCCCTGTAATTTGTGAGACTAATTTGTGTATTTGCTTTATATTATTTTAAAAATAATTTCAAGTGGCACATTTTTATATAAAGTACTAAAGGAATCTCATCTGTTACTGATAGTGTTAATCTCCCAGGGCAAATCTCTGTACACATTTGCTTGGAGTGAGGGAGACGTAAAAGCTCTTAAGCATCTTGTAATAAGAGTAAGTTGTAACATTTGCTGGGACTGTTTAACAAACAAGTTTGATAGTGTAAATTCCTCTTTAACCAGGTGGGAACCCTAAGCCTTCCACCATTCAGGCTGGTGACAGACCGGATAACCAGTGGCTGCACTATGATAGCCAGAGTTTACCAAAGACTAAGGAAGCTTGGGAGTCCTGTTGTTTTGTGGAGAAAACACACTGGGGATATTATACCTGGCCTCAGTGAGTATCATTAAGCATTCAGATGGAATTGTGAGAGTCAGCTGAAAAAAACCCTGTGGAAAATGAAATTAGTTTCTTAAGTTTAATTTTTTTAATTGGAATTAAAAAAATAAATATTTATTTTGTCCTTTGTGTCCTTGCTTGTTTTACTACTTCAGAGTGGGTTTTGTGGGGTGTTTGGGTATTTTTTTAGGGTTGATTGATTTGTTTGTTTGGGGTGGTTTGGGTGTTTCTTCTGAGATTTTTATTGCTTCTTTTCCATATGTTTCTCTGTGGGTTTTGTAGATAGTATAGGCACATATTTCATATGACTATTTAACTGCTGGTTTTAAAATTAAGTATGCATGTTTGAAAATTACATAGTTGTAAAATAGGCAGAGTATTCTATCACAAACAATTCTGGATTGCTTGCTGCAGCAAAACCTTTATAATAACAGACTTAATTTTTTTGTTGAAGATTATCTTAAGTTTTGCTCTTTCGTTGTTGCTGATTAATCCCATTTCACATAGAGAATATTATTGTAAGCTTTATTTTACTTTGAAACATGTTACTGTGTTTTTTTACTATTCAGAACTATGACAGTTTATGCTCCAGCTGAGCATCAACCAAAGCTTGGGCGAAGGAGAGATGAGCTGACAGAGGTATGAGTTTGTGTGGTTCAGTTTTGTGGGTTTTTGTAATACAATTTCTCCTTTTCCTTGTTGTCCACAGATTACTGTGGAGATAATGAGATCAAATTCCTTTCTCTCTTTTAACCTAAGTATTGCTTGCCATTTAGAGAGTGCTTAGACAAAATGTGTGGAAACAGGTTTGCTTTGCTTGATTGCAAACCGAGATGGAGATAGAACTCTTGTACGCAGTTTCAAGGCTGTGAGGATACAATCATGTTTTTAACAAGCAAGAAGTGATAACTGTTCTGAAAACATGTTTAATCCTTTTTTTTCTACTTCATTTTCATACTTACTGTGTTAGCATACAAGAATAAATTATTGTTGTGTTGCAGCTTCTCTATCAGTGATCATGGATGATTGTATTAAGGGGCTCTTTCTTGTTCCCTTTCAAATCTTTTATCAGAGTTTAGAACAAGGTAATTAATGACAGTGGGAATGACTCCTTTGTAGGACTTGCGCTAGTGAAAGGAAAGACAATCCAGAGCCATTAATGAAAATAAAAATCAGGAGTCTTCCAAAACATTGCCTAATATTCCATATGAAATGAGGAGAGAAATGGTTAACTCAGGCATGATTTTTGCCAAAAATAGAATTAAAAGTAAAATGGGACTTGAAAGATTAGGGTAACACTGTGGCAATCAAGCACCTCAAATCTATATTTTTTTTTTCTGTTACAGGCAGAACAAATTATATATGATCATTTTTCTGATCCCAAGTTTGTTGAGCAGTTAATAAAATTTTTGTCTTTAGAAGACAGAAAAGGAAAAGACAAATTTAATCCTCGCAGGTTTTGCCTCTTCAAGGTAACTAGAGTTCAATAACTAAATTGTTTTCCTTTTGTTGATAATTATCAAAGCATGCAAAAGACACACAGTACTTGGCTTATACCCCACTGTTGCAAAAAGTTGATTTATAAGGGGGTGTTGCTGTGATTGATTGTATGAATTCCTTCTTCTGAGTGAGTACTATGGGAAATATTTAGAGTAATATAAAAGTACATAGGACACTTGTATGTAATTCTGTTACAAAAGCAAATTTCACTTTCTGCATATTCAATTCTCAAGCACTTAATCTAATGTTCTTATGAAGACAGTGGTTTAGATGGATGATTACTGAAGAAACTTTCACGTCTTGTTTTACAGGGCCTTTTCAGAAACTTTGATGATGCCTTCTTGCCAGTTCTTCAGCCTTACTTAGAACAACTTGTGGCAGACTCCCATGAAAGCACCCAGAGATGTGTAGCTGAAATTATAGCTGGCTTAATAAGAGGTTCTAAACACTGGACATTTGAGAAGGTGCTGTAATAGTATTTTTGAGCAATTCATGGAAGTTAAGGAATAAGTTTGAATTACTAAATTAAATGTACGAAGGTGAAGGATTTAAATGTGTCACTTGTGTGCAAGAAAGGACTGGAAAGTGTTGTGACTCTTAGTGCTTCATTGCCAAACTTTGAGCGTAATTCGTAGCTTGGTTTGGTGCCTACTTAACAGTAGGTGTTAGCAAAATACTTCAAGATTAGAACTAAGAGCAGTTTGCTGGTAAGGATATCACAAAGCTGACACGGTTTGTAATTTCCAGTTGGAATAAGTGCCTATGTCCACCTTGGACTACTGCATCTGTATTTAGTCTAGACCTAGCTAAGTAGATTATCTTAACATTTCTGTGGTGAAAAGTAATTCTGGGAGAATCAATTCCTTAGTTTTAAAAAAGAAATTAAAAATATTAGAAGGGAAGGGGGACAGTTAGGAGGTCTGGGGAGAGGTCTTTTGTACAAGACTACTGTCCTACCAAAAGCAAAGCATATGCAGTCTTTGATACAGTTGTACTTAAATGACCATGAAAATGATGTATACATAGTCCACCATATTTCAGAACACATTGTAAACAAAACTAAAATGATTCCTGAAGTCTTACCTCTTGTACTACAGCTGCTTTCAGAACCAGTGTTGCTTGTCCATGGTTTGAAAAGATGGAAGGATTTGGGCTCACAGAGGTTTGACAGCCATTGTGTCCCTAAATAGAAAAATGGAATCTTTTGCCTTTTTTGCTGAGCAGGTGGAAAAACTTTGGAAGCTTCTCTGTCCACTGCTTCGCACAGCTTTGTCCAACATTACAGTGGAAACATACAATGACTGGGGCACGTGCATAGCAACCTCCTGTGTAAGTACTCCCTTTTTAATCTTGGAAAACTATATCCAGACTGTGAAGTTTTACAGATAATATGTAAATAAAAGCTTTATAAGCAGAGCTATTTGATACATTGCATCAGCTAAAATGGAGAACTGTAAATACAGTACAAAAATAACTTCCATTTAAAATATCATTGCTTTTTTGGAAATTTTGTTCTCATGTGCCCTTTGCAGACAAATAAAACATTTTAGAAAGAAAACAAAGTATTAGTTTTAAGTGTTTTAGAAGAGCTGTATAAATTTAGTAGGTGACATTAATGTGTATGTTTGCCATGTGTTCCACTTTTGGAAGTATCTGTCAAAGCTTTCCTTGTTGACACATTATTTACATTTTCTAAAATGCCTAGTTTGCTTATATCTCTGATTCCTGTTTACTTCTAGGAGAGCAGAGATCCTAGGAAACTTCACTGGCTATTTGAACTGCTGTTGGAATCTCCGTTGAGTGGCGAAGGAGGATCGTTTGTAGATGCATGGTAAAGTTTATTTTTTAATCTTTTGTTGTGGCTGAATTATGAAGGAAATAAAGCATGGATAAAATGTATTGAGAGCATATTGTACCAGCTGGGTTTTGCAAGCAGGGAACAAAAGTGCTGCTTTCCAGTTAACTTTCCCCACGCAATAGCACTTTCTTCATTATCTTCTTAAGGTAATTAAATCTAGTTGACAAAATGTGAAGGTTTGGAGCTGGCATGGCAGCTTTTGTTCTGTAATTTTTACTCATCTTTGCATTCAGCTCATGCAAAGACACGTGTAGACACACAAAACATTCCAGAAACAAGGCTTGGAGAGGACTGGGGAAGGGAGGAACAATTTTGCATGACTAAAGATAAGCTGTTGTGATCCCCAGCCGACTTTACGTGCTGCAAGGTGGCCTCGCACAGCAGGAGTGGAGAGTGCCAGAGCTGTTGCACAGACTGCTGAAGTACTTGGAACCTAAACTCACACAGGTGTACAAAAACGTCCGAGAGAGAATAGGAAGGTGAGTGTTCTCTTCTGCAGTTCTTGGGGTGTTCTTCTCTGGTTTATTTAAGTAATTGAGTATCTGAATAATTACACAGAAGGGGTAACTGCTTATCTCTGTGTGTTAATATTGGTAATAGAAACTAGATAAGTTATTGACAGAATTGCATCAGAAACTTAGATGACTTCTTGGGTTTTGTCTTCTATCGTATATGGCCTGTGATGTTTACGTATCATATCTCTCAATCTCTTGAGTCCCAACAAATGACCCACCCCCCCAAAAAAACCTCAGTACCACAACTCAAATTTGCTGTGTCTGAGCCTAAATAGGCCATAAATATACAGGGAATCTTTAGAGAGCATTTTAGTGATTTCAAAACTAGTTGTAAATAATGTTCTGTGTTCAGAGGAGATGAGGGGGGTTGTAGCTTAGTGAATGTCTTACCCCTGCTTGATTCAAATATCTACAAAGAGGTTGGTCAAAAAACATCTTTTTAAAAATAACTCTGAAGAGGACATTTTCTGTAAGTACTAAACTTCTCAGATCACTTTTAGCTATGTTCTCTAGGCAATGCTAATGCTAACTGTGTGTTCTTGCTTTCTTGGTTGCTTTTTTTTTTTAGTGTTTTGACCTACATATTCATGATAGATGTTTCCTTGCCAAATACTGCTGCAACTAAGTCTCCTCGTGTCCATGAATTTACTACCCGGATACTAGAAAATCTGAAACCCCTGATGGAGGCAGATGAAGAAATTCAGAATCATGTCATGGAAGAGAATGGAGTTGTTGAACAAGATGAGCGAACTCAGGGCATTAAACTCTTGAAAACTAGTGAGTTACTTAATGAGGTTAAGAACTGGGGAGCATTTTAGGATGGTATGGCTGAGGTCTGCAAATTTTCTCCTCTCAGATCTGCTGCAACACAGAACCTGTTGTTTCAGGGTTGAGGTTTATAAAGTCACCCTTACAGGGTCAAATTTAACTACCAGTATAGGTCCACACTAAGTGGAAAATCTCACAGGCGAGTCTTGCAATAAATTTGGGTTATAACTTCTTTGGGATGATTACTATTTTTATCTTCTTAATCAGTGATCATTTATCTTCCTAAAAACAGTTCTGAAGTGGTTGATGGCCAGTGCAGGACGGTCCTTCTCTACAGCTGTCACAGAGCAACTCCAGCTTTTACCCTTATTTTTTAAGGTATGTGCTTTAATTTCTCCTGTATTAGTCTTGTTTGATTAATAAGAGATTGTATATATGTATAAACCAAAGTTACAAGGTATTTTAATACCATTACAGATTTTCTTTATCCTTATGAAAATGATGTGTACCAAAGAGACCCATGTTTTTTTACAGCTGGTAATCTGTCCTGGTTTCCTGACAATAATGTTTATAGGTGAATGTCCTGTACATGTTTGTCTTAAGGGGGAAAAAGGGGTTAATTCATGAATGAGTCTGTTGTTTCTATTCTGATACTTATCTTGAGTTCTTTTCTTTTGATACATGATTGTACAATTCTTTCTAAATGGTAGCACTTCTCTTGTTTTTTTCTAGAACCTTTAATCCTTATGTTGTTCTGTGAAGCTAGGTCATTCAGTGCTGCCTATTTGAAATAATACATTTTTGCATGCTTCAAAGCATATGTTGTACTTTAAACATCAGTCAGTTATCCAACAGGAATGTATGTGACCACAAAGTAAAGGTTTACTCATGTGAAAGAAAACTTGAAATACTGATAAAACTCTCTCTTGGTTTTGGACCTACATCTAAAACATTAAATTAATTGGATTTGATACCAAAACAATTGCAATAAGGAGCCAAAGCTTTAAGGGCACTTTAATCCTCTTTAAGAGCTTCAGACTGGCCATGCTGTTTAGATAAGTAATATGTGGTGCAAGGAACAGGGATCTCTTGACTCTGTTCATTTTATTTCCACAGATTATAGCTGAGAATATTTTAACATATATTAATTAGTTTTCCTGGTTAAGTTAGTCTTTCAGCACTGTCATGTTTGTGGATTTCCTAGACAACTGTTCTTTCATGACATTCAACTTCCTTTAAAGATTTTGCTGTTAGCAGTGCTTGTTTACTAATACTAGCCTTGTTTTTCCCCCTCTCACCTTGTTCTACAGATTGCACCAGTAGAAAATGACAATAGCTATGATGAGCTCAAAAGAGATGCTAAGATGTGCTTGTCATTAATGTCTCAGGGTTTGCTGTATCCTCAGCAAGTGCCTTTGGTACTTCAGGTGCTAAAACAAGTGAGTATGGTCTTAAATAGCTTAAAGCTTCTTAGCATCTGATGCATTCTGTGCCTTTTCTTTTTTTAAAATATAATACAGTAGTTGTGATTTGAAGAGAATGAAGTACTGACTTTTTCAGAGGTGAAATCAAAGGGATAATTAGAAGTGTTTTAAAACACTCTTAGAAACAGTGAATGTGTTTTGGTTTGTTTCCTACTTCCAAACATTTAAACAGCTTATGTTTTGATAAGACATTTAATGGTATTTTAATAAATTAAAATTTGTTTCAGTAGTGGATCAGTTTAAGCCAAACATATCTCCTTCTGAGCATAAAAATGCAAATCCAGTTTCAAAATTAGTTGTCATACAAAGAATTGCCCTTGAATCTTTGCCTTTTTATGGTTTTACAGTATAATGCACTCAGGAATTGATTTGAACTGTATACAGTTTGTCATGCAAAGAATGCTTTTTCTTTAGTCACTGAAGACTGATCTACAGTAGTAAAACTACCTATTGCACAATGTTTGTATAAGCTATGCCCACAGTCAGAGCAGTAACTGCAGCATTGCAATCCAGGCTGCACCCATGCCTATTTCAGTGACTTTGGACTTCCATGAGCATGTGGAGATCAAACTTGAGAAAACTTGGCTTTCCAGATCCACTGTATGGAATAGATACACTCAAGCAAAATGGGATTTCTGCTTTATTTATGTCTGCCTTATGACTAATGGGGGGAATGAATCCAAGGGAGAAACATGCATACTTTGTCTTTCACAGTGTTAGGTATCTGTTAAATAATCAGGTATCTTTTGAATAGTAGTTGCTTTGGAAATCAAGCTTGTAATAAATTATCTAAACAATAATTGTGTGCTTTGGAAATCAAAGACTATATGAAACAGAAATACCTCAGTGAGGGAAGTTATTTGCAACAACAGGTTTTTTTCTTAAATAGTTAGCTTTCCCTCAGGTAGCTGCTTTCTTTGACATTATTGCTTTCTTATGCTATTTTATCCTTGTAGACAGCAAGAAGCAATTCTTGGCATGCTAGGTATACTGTATTAACCTACCTCCAGACCATGGTGTTCTACAATCTCTTCATCTTTCTCAATAATGAAGAAGCAGTCAATGACATTAGATGGCTGGTTATAAAACTCCTGGAAGATGAGCAGCTCGAGGCAAGTCATATCTCTTCTGAAATGCTTTTGTTTCACATGAGTGATTTCTTGCCATTGCTAAGCTTTATGAAAAAACTACAGGTTGTAAATTAATTCAGCAGGTATTTCTAACTTAGCTTACTTCTTGTTTTGCAAATGTAACCAGCTTTAGATGATTTATTTTTTTATTCCATTTTTTCTTTTAATTTTCCATTCTGGGAAAATAGCTGCTTAGAAAATACTTCATGAGTGACTTGTAAAAGTTTTAGTATTCCTACTTTTTCAACAAAATGGAACATTGTTTTGTTTCATTCTTGGTTTAAGTACAGCTGAAGTAGGGTAAATTATAATTACAGTATTTTTACTGTGAATATTAGTGTGAATGTTGGTAGAGCATTCAGCTTCAAGGTCAAACATCTTCCTGTGTGAAAACTATATAAATCCAGTACTTATTACTGTGTAAGTCTGTTTCCCATCTAATCATAATGTGGTTAGATATTGGAATAGGCTGCCCAGGGAGGTGGTGGAGTCACCATCCCTGGAGGTTTCTAAGAAGAGGATAGATGTGTTTCTTCAGGGGATGATTTAGGGGTAAGAGTAGTGTAGGGCTATGGTTGGACTAGATGATCTTGAGGGTCCTTTCCAACCGTAATGATTCTGTGATTCTGTAATAGTGACAAAAATACTTTTTTATACATCCAGTTCTCTAAAGAAGTATTTCTTTAGTTAGAAGTAGATTTCCCTTAGCTTTGTGAAAGATGCATGCATAATAGGACAGAATTTATCTAGCAAATGCTGTTACTGACAGTGTTACCTGATTAAAAAGGTAAACGTTTGTCAGTTTTTGTCAGCCTGACAAGTTTGTGTCTCTTGAGCTATTTATGCCTCAGTATATACAAATGGAAGGAGATAAAATCTGAAATCTTGGCTATGGTATGTACACAGTGTTGCAGATCTGTGTATAAATGCACTGTGTGCTCTTGGAAGTGCTATCAGGATCATAAGCTTCTTCGCGGGGGGGGGGGTAATGTGCCTGATGTGAATCATTGAGTCCTGCTTGTCAGGCTTCCAAAAGGTGGTGATGGGGGGGGGGGAAAATCACAAAAACAATTCTTTGTTTCACTAATTCACAGAACTGAAGGCTTGTATTAAATGATGTGAGTTTAAGTATGTTTGTTCATGGTCGAGCACAGTGAAAAATCTTTAATGTTAACCTCCAGCCTATTCATTTTCCCAGCTCTATCATTTTCACTGCTTTTTTGCTGTTGGCAAGTATCAGTGAAATCCTACTTTTGGGTGCTTTTTTCTTTTTAGCAGAAAGAGAATATCTGAGGTGTGATAGCCTTCTACCAAAAGATCTGCTTTAGATCTTTCTGAAGCTATATTTAAATCACTGGTTAAACCTGAGATGTGAAGCTTGCTTTTGTGAACAGTGACTTGGAAACAATTTGAATATACAAATTGAAAGTTCTCACTTAAAAGGTTTGATATTAGTGTCTCTTAAAGAACAGAACTTGGACTTCTCTCCCAACCATGCTAATGTTGGTCTGCAGATGAGCAGTCTGCAGATGAGCAGTCCTTCATGTCAGGCTTTGTTACAGTGAGCTAGAAAGCAACTGCTTGCTGTCCAGAGAAGTTGTTCCCACACCAGTCAGGGCACTTACCTCATAATGTCACGTAATTTTGAAAAATATCTTTTATTCAGTTGAACACAATTCATCTAGTTATTTTAAATGTACAAAATTATTCCTCTGCACTACAGAGATGCAAATCAAAAAAGCTCATCTATGTTCATAACCTCTTATGATCATGTTGTTACCATGGAAGCTTTCACTTTTCTTTGAAGAGTAATCTTGTTCTTTCTTGATAATAATTGGCAAGATGCAATGTTCTGCAGAGTAATTCCTCTGTATTTTTTTGATGCTGTATTTTTAAGATGAGAATTCTTAGCTTTAGCTAATATTTGATGTCTTTACCCTGTAGAACTGAGATTTGATTCTTGCATTTAAAGATGCATTTCTTTGCTGATTTTGATGCAAAGGGGCTAGAGGTAACAATGCAGCCCAGCTTGTTCTTTGTTTTAATACACAGTTGGTGCTTCTAATATTCCCAGAACTCCTCTTCTCAACCTTCCTAATGATTCTATGAAGGTACTTCTATATGACAAAAGAACTATGTTTCTTTATGTGTAAATTGTTAGTACTTTTATAATCTATGAAATAACAGGATAATATTTTGAAGCCTTTCCTTGGCCAAGGCTTGGTAAATTGGCATAGCTGGACATGCTATAAAAGAACAGTAGTAGCATAAACACTTGATCTTTCTGTGCATGTGTGCTTAGTAATTGTGGTATATACTGTCTTTGCTCCTAGGTGAGAGAAATGGCTGCTACCACACTAAGTGGTTTGCTCCAGTGCAATTTTCTCATGATGGATGGGCCCATGCAAACCCATTTTGAACAGCTGTGCAAGATGAGGTTACAAAAAAAGAGGAAGCGAGACCTGGGTTCGGTGGTGGATACAATTCCTTCTGGGGGTAAGAAAAGTGTTTCAGGGACTAAACCCATGCATGTTTGTAGCAGGTTAGGAAGAAATCAGTATGTTGTGTTGCACTTACTCTGCAAGCCATCCAGATGAAATAGGATTTGTCCTGTGGTGAAGCAGTATTTAGAAGATTAACATACACCCAGAGAAATGCAAGTCCTGTTGCCCATGCAAATGTTTTTCCTTTGCAAGCATCCATAAACCATAATGGCAATTCACTTGTCCTTATGTACCTTTTTGCCTGATTTTGTGCCTGTAGTGCAGGTCCTAGTTGTTAAGTGCTTTGATTTACAGTGTAAATGAAGAATAAGAATACATTACTACCAAAAAAACAGATAATCTTTTTTATGATGTATTCCTGTGTTAAACTTATTTACCACTTTTCCAGAACTAACACTGAAGGGACTTCTCCATTTCCCATGTACACAGTTCACATAGTTAAGAATGCACATGCTGAGTTTCCTCAGTAGATAAACTTCCATGACATAATTTCAGTCCTTACCAATCTTACCTTTGATTCGTTAGCAGTGTGGACTTTAATTCTAAAAAAAGAAATAGAAAAATGTACCCAACGCATACACAAACTGGAACAAAAACCCCCTTAGTTAACCTTAGAAGCTGTGGCTTCTGACCAAACACTTTGTACATCTGAGCTGCATTCATGTGACCCAGAAGGACTGAGTTTCCATATTGTCATGTAATTCTGGTCCTTGAGAAAACATTCTGAATGCAGAAATGGGGAACAGGACTTTCTATTTAAGTCAAAATTCACTCAAATAGTAGCATCAGTATATTTATTCTAATTAGTTCACCTCTGTTTAATATATAGGCTCACTTCAGTCATTCCCTAAAATAACAGCCCTATTTTCACTGGTAACCAGTTCTGACTGTGTCACTGAGGAATGTCTTAGACAAGGTAGTTGCACCTTGCCAAATGTAAATTAACATCCTGCGTTTGCAGACCTGGTTAAACGTCATGCTGGTGTCCTGGGACTTAGCGCGTGCATTCTGTCAAGTCCATATGATGTGCCCACCTGGATGCCGCAGCTCTTGATGGATCTCAGTGCCCATCTTAATGATCCTCAGCCTATTGAGGTAAAAATACATCATTTTTGTGTTCATTATAGCACATCTGAAGTATGCTTGACTTATTCTTGCTTCTCTTTTCCTAGAAATAAATAGAAAGCTATTAAGAAACTTAGTTTCTGCTGCTTTTTATTGAATGGTTCTAAATGTGTTTTAAGTCATGGACTGCTTTTAAGTACTTTTTGGTGCTAGTTCTGTTCCTGCTTTCAAATATAAAGCATAAACTGAAAGCTACAAGAAATACCTAATAAAAATAGTCTTTTTCAATTAAAAATGTCGCTTTTGTGCATGCTATTCTAGAAAATGCCAACCTGATCCACAACAGTTACTCTGGAATTTATGAGCAGCTCTAGAAACAATTTTTTAATTAGTTAAATGTAACTCTTTCTTTTTTTGCCCTGTCTAGTCAATTTTGCTGACCTTTGCTGTTTTAACCACAGTAGTGAGCTTACAGCTGAAGAATTCCTTAGGCTTAACTATCTTTGCTCTGGTGTGCTTTACTGAATCAGGAAGCTGAACCGATGGGACTTCTGTTAATTTCATAATAATTTTAATAACAGAAGGTAGTTTTGCTCTGATTTATTTCTCCTATGTGTGTTATGCCATTCATCAATTCTTATGTTCTGAGACCTAAACCATTGGTTTGAAATACCCAGGAAGAAGGGAAAAGCATTTCACTTATACTTAATAACAGTCTTTTTAATTTTTTCAAACTCAAAAGTGGAAGTCAAAGAATCTTTTTTGATCAGAATGTTTGAGTCATGACACTAGTCAAAAGACTAACCAGGACTATAAACATTAAAATACTGGAGAACTGGGCTGAATTCCCCCAAACCTTTATAACCTTTGGAACTGCTCAAACACTTTGCAGTGGTTGTGGGAGCTTTTTTTACTCAATGTTTGTTTTATCATGGAGCTTAAATCCATAACTGATGCAGATCAATACTGATTGTCTACTATGCAGATGACTGTGAAAAAAACACTGTCAAATTTCCGGAGGACACATCATGACAACTGGCAGGAGCATAAACAGCAGTTCACAGACGACCAGCTACTAGTGCTTACTGACCTCTTGGTTTCACCATGCTATTATGCATAGAGAGGTAAGATTATTTGGTTTGATATAAATTGACAGAAACTTCTATCTTGTGAAATCTAGTCTAGCTCTCCAGTCTAGTATAGGGGAGCACGGAGGAATCCCTAACCCCAAGGAAGGTGCTGCAACCAACTGTTTAGTCCCTTGCACCTCCAGTTGTCTGTTGAAGATCACATTTAAATATTGTCCGTCTCTGTGTCCCTGTCTTACACTAGTGTTTTGCTAAGACACACTTGTTTTGTTGAATGTTGATGTTCCTTTTCTCCATTTCCTGCCAGCTGGCTGCCTTTTAAATGCCTGGCAGTTTCACTAAAGGGACAGTATTTGATGCTTTGTATTTCCAATGTCTTTGAGGACTTTAGCCTACTATCACTTAGTCCCTTATATCATCTACATCTCAGAATAGGGAATGACTGCTATCAAACGATCTCCTCTTCCACATTATGGCTTTACTACCAGGTCTCTGCACACAGGCATGTCCCCAAAGAGTGAATCCATTCCTGGGCTTTCTCTTTGTTACGCTACAACATTCTGAGCTCTGTTGTATTGTGATGTTTTGTGACAGTATTCCAAGAGAAGTTATAATATGTATTTTCATTTTTTTTTGTGGTAATAGCATGAGGCAGTAGTCTTGTTCTGAATTCTTGTCTTGAATTCTTTCTTCTTTCTTTTCAGGTTTCTACTGGAAAAATGAGCATGTAGGAACATTTTTGCTAAATAAAAGAAACTCAAAAGAAATTTATCATGTAGAAAACTGTGTTGGAAATCCTGATGCCTAATTAGAACTACTTTTAAATACAAACATAAAGACTTGGTTCTACTCAAAAAGAATTTTGCCTCCCCAGGGAGCAGCTGTGGGAGCCCCACAGTCTCCTCGTAAACTGCGCTTGCAGAGCCCAATTGTGAGTCTATTGCAAGACCCTTCTCACTGGCCTGCATTACACGTTGATCTTGTCCCTGCTATCTTGCACACAGTGACTTACACTGCACATTTCTTATCCTCTTTTCCTGACTCTTCTCCCCTTCTTCTGACATCAAAGATATGCAGAACCAGAGAGTGCTGCAAAACAGAATATTCTCAGTGAAGCTCTCCGGTTTGATTGATGCAACTTCTTAGCTGGTCAGCATCCAGTACCAGAAACCTGTCTTTCTCAGAGTTCATTTTTCACTGCTTGGATTTGAGTGCCCATCAGGTGATGGGCTCTGTATCATTCAGTCCACCTCAGGGCAGGATTGCCTTTTTGTATCTTCCTTGCAAAATGTAAATAGCTGATCTTCTCTGTGCAGCATAGGTGGCGGCAGGACAAAATGTGGGAAGTGAAGGCTCTCACTGCCTCGCCAGGTCTTCATGGGTAGCTCAGTCACAAGTGGAATAAAAATCTGTGATTATCTGCACATTTTTAAGGGTGAAAGACTATGGGTGTTTCTGCATAATTAGAACCACAGATATGGAATTACGGACTATCAAGCAGTGATTGAATTCGTGGAATGAAGTGTGTGCACAGTGTGAACAGGTGCTGAATGGCTGACTATTTTTAAGTGTGTTCTCATAATGATTGTCACTATTTGAGCAAGCATATCTTGTTCAAAGATAGTGAAAGCTCTGTATTTTTTTTGCCTGCAGCTTTGTTCAGAGACTGGTACCTATTGGCTATTTAACATGTTTAATATGTGTTACATAGTTGTAAAAGACTGTATAAATTGTAGAGGCATTGCATTGACAAAACATTGTACAGTTTGCAACCTTTTACATAACACCATTGTGAGATTAATTTGTAAAGATTCATACTTAGATGTTAATACAGTAGTAGTTCTGGCTTTTGTATCAAATCAAATGCCATTATTAGTTTTTTAAATTATTTTCTTTAACAATATCTCTTCACGTCTGAAAGGCAGAGGTTTTGTTTTTGTTGTATCTCATTACTACGTCTCATTGAGATTTCAATGCAGCACTTGTGGCCATCTCTAAATTCTGACATCACGTATTCTGGTGTGATCAGTTTATAGAAAGAATGTGAGGTACACTGAAATAATCAGCTGGTGTGTGTTTCAACTTTCATGGAACCCTTCAGGAGCACTGATACATTTTGAGTGATCTGTCTGCTGAATGTGTGGCTCATTCCAAACTTCAAAGCACAGCAGTGTTCCTGGTGCAGTATTTAATGAGTGTCAGCACACTGATGTAACCACTGTATAGCGTAGTGCCAAAAGTTTCATTTGTGTACGTAGTTTAAGACCCAATAAATGGACTGTTTGTAACATCTGCATTTTTTGTATTTCTAAAGCAGAATTGTCTTATTTTGAGACTCTAACTGAAGATTGTTTACTGTGTTTTTGAGATTTTTGTATGAAGCACATTTTAATTGTGGAGTGAGTTAAGGCAACTTTAAGGATTAACTAAAGATCTACTTCTAATGGTTGGGAAAATTGCTTTTATATTTACATGAAAATTTCTTGTACCTTATGAGACTTGCGAAAAAACTTACTTCTGAGAAGTACAGTTAAAATTGGATAAACTAGTTTGAATTGGAGAGGGTTTTGCTGGCAGAATTTAAAAAAACTTTTAAGGGCAAGTATTTGCTGCATAGGAACATCTTTAAAGTATGTGTTGGGTGATTAACTGCTGGAGCAAATGCTGTATGTACCATTGCACTTTCACTAAGGGCAGCTTACTGTAGGATCCAGCTCTGCTGCTTTTTTACTGTAGTTAGTTTCTTTTCCCTCATATCTCTAGGCAAAGCGTATCTGGAATTGGTTGCAGTGTTGAAGATCCAGTGCTCTGCAGAGAATCGTTCTGTAGTCAAAGCAAGGATGGCAAATAAGTAGGTGGTGGTAATTCACAATAGCTGTTTATAAATGAGCAATAAATTATTTGATCCAAACAGAAAAACTTACTCAAAGTACAGTTCTCTAGGATAAAATATATCCCTGTGTGGCAGTGTGAACAAACTCGTACTACCTGCCTTCTTGTGAGTGAAAGATTGTTGGTCTCCTATTCTGAGAACGTAGGAACAATTTTGAGTTCTTCATCAAATACTGCAACTCCGTTGCTGCTTTTATTCCCTAAATTTCCCCAAGCAATACACACATGTAATGAGTTCTGAGCTTTCCCTCACCTTGATGTCTTATGCTGTCTCTTCCCTAAAGCCTTAGAAATGAAATGACTTCAATACCTCAGTCTGGAAAGGGAGACATTTCTAGCAGGAGAAGAGAGAACTTGTTCCCCTTGAACAGCAAAGGAGATGGAAAAAGGTCTTAGAGGTGGTTCGTAGCCTTGACAGCCCTAGGGATCACACATGAGTCTGCACAAATAACCTCAGTGAGCACCACTGTGAAGCACCAGAGAATGGCAGTGATGTAAGGTGGAATTAATTTATATGGGTTTGGGTTTGGTTGGTTTTTTTTTTTTTTTTGCTCAAGTGGGGCTCAGAGTTCAGTGACACTTTGGCACTGTGAAGTGGAGTGATTTGTATTTTTCATAACCAAGTGGGTGTATTTGTGGATGTGAAAACCTGCTGAAATCACAGAAAATGTGACGCGTGTTTTGGTTAAAATGTGTAAGAAAATTATCGGGTAGGTGAGGAAGACAAATGTGCTTTTGGGTGGCATGAATTCAGCGTGAATGGATTGTGTTATTAATGAGCTAATCCTTTTTTTTAATGGAAGAGGAAAAGGTATGAAGGTCATTATTTCTGCTATGGTATATTATGATTGCATTCCTTTTATATCCAAGTGTTAGCCATCTCATTCTTTTTACTTCTTTATTAAGCTGCTGGGAGTCCTATGCTTGGAACACCTGGGTGATATCTCCTGTCAGTTTTTCACTGTTGAGCATCCCACACTTGCTTCAGTTTCGCACTTTCTTCTTCAGCTTCAGGCTTTCTGGAATCCTGCAGCAGAGATGCCATCTTCCTTTTATACTGAGCTGTGGAAAACACAATAATCTGGTAAGATGTAAAAGAAGAAAAAAAAAAACCAAATCAAAAACCAACAACCTACCAGTAGGAAGCTTTGCTGGCCATTGTCCTTGCAATATTTTAACTTTGGCTCTGCTGTCAATACCAGCTCATTTGTTTTCCATTTTTAAGGCTTAAGAGTGCTGTAGAGAAAGTATCCTGGTAGGTTGTGCAAGGTGCTGTTGAAAGTTGTTCTTGTGATTCAAGACAAAACAGACTGCTTCCTTCCACTGTTCTCTGTGTCCCAAGACTTTCACAGTTCTTATAGAAAGTGGTGGTCCCGTGAGCTGGTCTGCTGTGCCAAAGGGACTGTGCAGTGTTTTGTCTTCCCATAGAGTTACACTTGTATTTGCGATAGTAGTAGCTGGCAGTAAACAGATAATACTGTTTGGTTTGTTGGGTTTTTTTGTTGGTGTTTTTGTTTGGCTTTTGGTGTTGGTTGGTTTTTGTTTTTTTCCAAGGAGGGGAAGAAAGGGCATCCCTATCCCCCTGAGTTTGCTTGGGAAAGCAATGCCAAAGTGCAAGCAGTGGGGAAGATGCAGTGTGTGATCTGCCTTAAATTGTGATCATCAGCAGGTTTTGGTTTGGGGCAGGTACTTTGATGGGAAGCCGATAGTAAGGGACCTCATGGGCTTGAATTGCCTAGCTGTTGACATGGTAAGGGCATGGCTTTGGCATGACTTGCAGAAAAATCTCCAACTGCCTCATCTGACCTCTCGGCTTCATGAAAGCTTCAGGGCTAAGCCTCTGTGGTCCCTTCGCCGTGCAGCCAGCTTTGCCATCCCTGTCCCTTGGCTGGAAAGGGCTTCTGATGGTACTCAGTATGAGGCTGGGCAGGGGTCTGGGACACTTGGTCAGCTGATGGAAGTTAAGGGGGGAGAGACTTCGTGGAAACCTGAAGAAAAGAATCTCGCCCGAAGCTTACAGCACTTTGCGTCAGAGCAGCCCCTTGCACAGATATAACTGGATGTCTGGGTTTGTGCCGCCGCTTCTTGCCAAGCGAGGAAACTTAGGAGCAGCCCGAGGGGGGATTTAAGAAGCCCAGGGCCACTGCAGCACCTCTTCACTCCCTGTACCTGTCTTCCTACGGCAGCTCCCTCTGGAGGTGTCGCCACCGCTTCCTTCAGGGAGAGTGGGGCACGGCTATGTGTGTATGACGGGGGCTGTACGTCCCTGTGCAGGTGCGAGTTTCCCGCGGCGGGCCCTACTGCTGCAGCCACACGTCGGCTATGACTTCAGCACCGCGGCGCCGGTAGCGGGGCGGGGAAGGGGCCGGGCCCCCGGCGCAGCGGGCGACCGGGCGCCATGGCGGGGCAGGCGGCGCCATGGCGGGGGCAGACTTGAGGGAGGGAGCGGCGGCGACGCGGCGGCGGCGTTCGTGTTGCTTGGCGGTGGGAAGGGTGACCCCGCCGCGGGCCCGCCTCGGCGAGAGCCGCGGTGAGGAGAAGGAGGTGGCGGGTGGGTGAGCGGGCGGCAATGAACGCGTCGGGGAGGCTGCCGGCGGGGGTCGATGAGGAGCCCCCCGGAGCCGCGCTTCTGCCGCTGGGCGGGAACGGCAGCGCTGGAGGCGGCCCCGGTGAGCTGCGGGAGGGGACACACGCCGCCACGCTGGCGGCCTGCGTCTCCCTGCTGGCTCTCGTCTTCTTCTTGGGTTCCTACGGCAATCTCATTGTCCTTCTGTCCTTCTTCGACCCGGCCCTCAGGAAATTCAGGACCAACTTCGACTTCATGATCCTCAATCTGTCCTTCTGCGACCTCTTCATCTGCGGGGTGGCCGCCCCCATGTTCGCCTTTATCCTCTTCATCGACTCGGCCCGAGGTGTTCCGGGCGCCTTCTGCTTCACCTTCCACCTCACCAGTTCTGGCTTCATCATCATGTCCCTCAAGACGGTGGCGGTCATTGCCCTGCACCGGCTGCGTATGGTGCTGGGGAAGCAGCCACACCGTGCTGCCTCCTTTCCCTGCACCCTTCTCCTCACCCTGTTCCTCTGGGCTACCAGCTTCACCCTGGCCACTTTAGCCACCCTCAAAACCCGTGGCTCCCGCCTCTGCCTGCCCATGTCCAGCTTTGCCAGTGGCAAGGGGAAGATAATTCTGTACCTCTATGTCACCGACTTCATCTGCTGCGTGGCTGTGGTGTCTGTCTCTTATGTCATGATCGCCCAAGCCCTGCGGAGGAATGCCCAGGTGAGGAAGTGTCCACCTGTAGTGGCACTGAATGCCTCCAGACCGCAGCCCTTCATGGGACCCCCAGCCACTGGGGCAGGAGAGGTCGTGCAGAGTTCCATGCCTGCCTTGTACAGGAACCAGAGCTATAGCAAGCCGCAGGATTTCCAAACCCATGGCTTTACCAAGCCCCTCGGCCAGCCACCAGCCTCCACTGCCGGCCAGCTCCAGCTGGTGTCAGCAGTCAACCTATCCACAGCTAAAGACTCCAGGGCAATGGTGACGTGTGCTGTCATTGTGCTCTCTGTCTTGGTTTGCTGCCTCCCCCTGGGCATCTCTTTGGTGCAGGACGTGCTGTCCAGCAGCAGTGGCTTTGTTCTTTACCAGTTTGAGCTGTGCGGATTTACTCTCATTTTTTTTAAATCTGGATTAAATCCTTTTATATATTCCCGCAACAGTGCAGGACTTCGGAGACGAGTCCTCTGGTGCCTGCAGTACGTGGCCCTTGTCTTTTTCTGCTGCAAGCAGAAGACGAGGCTTCGGGCCATGGGCAAAGGCAGCCTGGAAGTCAACAGAAACAAGTCATCCCACCATGAGACTAATTCAGCATACATGTTGTCTCCAAAACCTCAGAAAAAGTTTATGGACCAAGCCTGTGGTCCTAGTCACTCCAAGGAAAGCATGCTGAGTCCTAAGGCTTCTGTCGGGCATCAGCAGTATGCACAGAGCAGCTCGACACCCATGAACACCCGAATCGAGCCCTATTACAGTATCTATAACAGCAGCCCTTCCCAGGAAGTGAGCACCCCAAACAGCTTACAGCCAGTGAACTCTGCTTTTGGGTTTGCCAAATCCTATGTTGCCATGCATTATCACACCACAAATGACTTGGTGCGAGACTATGACAGTGCTTCAACAAAGCAGATACCAATGCCCTCGGTGTAACGTTAGGAAAGAGTTCTGGTGTAGCTGATCCCTTTGCTTTTGTTCATGATTATTCTGATCTCAGTGTTACAGTACTGCTGCTAATTAAGGAAAATGCCACTACTGTTAACATCCAGCTGTTTTGATTTTAAGTGAATACTGAGAGAATTCTTCTGTGATGCTTTCTTGAGTTTCTGTGGGAAGTCAAAAGGGAGCTATTGTAGATTTCTATTTGGAGTTGTTACCTGAGGTGTGTTTTTGTTACTAAGTTTTACTGCCAGACAACTAAAAAAAGTGTGTGTTATAACTACACAATTCATTATGTCAGGAGGCGTGGTATCTTGGAGGACAATATGAGGCTGTGCCAGAAGTATCACCTGTTAAATTGCTGTATTTTCAAGAAGGAAGAATTGGGAGAATGCTTGGTATCACGATACTTAAGTTTAAACTCTTGCCATTGCAGAAGGCTAAAAGAATCAGTGGTGTTTTGTTGTAGCAAGTGTCTGTAGTGACCAAAGTCCTTTCTGCTCACAGGGTGAAATCCTGTTTCTGTGGAGGTAAATGGTAAAATTTCCATGAACGTCAGCTGTAGTTTAGGTTTTCAATCTCTGCTTCCTAAGGCAGGACAAAGGTGTTTTACAAACAGCATTATAGTGCCTCTGGGGACGAACTTCTGAGAAGTGTGGCACTGGAACAAGTCTCTAAAGTATCTGTATATCTTAATTTATTTTTAGGATCAGTGGTGTTATGTATCCCAAAATAATATGTTTAGAGAAGTAGTTTACACCTGATAGAAATCACTGTGCAATACCTAATAAGTTTTACTTGAGGATAAAGATGACTATTGCAATATTGTGGTACAGATGCACTGTCAGTAATGCAGTCGCCTCTGGGTTTTCCTGATTGGTGAACTGTTAAGCAAGAGTAGTGTTGCTGGTTGTTTTTTATGTTTATGACTCTGTATAAAAGCAGGAATTGGAGGGATTCAGCTGTGATTTTTCCCAACATTTCTTAAAGCAGAATGACCCCACAACGCAAGTTTTTGAGGTTTTCTTAAGAAGTTTGACATTACTTTGATTCAAAGATTAGTGATCCGTCTACTTATAAAATTTATCTGTTGGCCTACAAAGGGAAAACCAGAAGTGTATTCGTTTTAATCTGAGTATTTGTGTGGTGTTACCTCTTGCAGGAACTCCTTATGAAACAGTGATTCGGAGGCATTTCTATTCCTGACAATTACTGCTTTAAGTGGCCAGATATTTTCAGAAGAAGCAATCACCTTTTGACTTCTGTGGACTTCAGCAGAGCCTTAGTATCTCCAGAATAATTGTGCCACAGACTTTTGGTGCCTCATTATAGTGAAGTGCTGCATCTTTAGCAAAATTACAGAGATAGAAAGATGAAACAAAACCATGCACCTAATTGTGCTGTGTGACTTGTCGATTTAGGCTATTTGTTAACTAAACTACTTTTCAAGATTCTCCTGGAAGACTATTATGTTACGAACAGTGTTCTTTAACACTCTGAAATTTAATTACTTTTTAGTAATTCAAGACAACTTTCTTACAATAAAATGGATGTGAACAACTTTCTAATACAAATATAAAATTGAAAGTATTTCTGTCTTTTCTCTCTGCAAAGATAACTGAAAGAGCTGTCTTGTTTGGTTTTTCTGTCTTTGCATTTTTCTTTAGTACTAATCTGGAAGGGAAAAAAAAGTGTGGGATCCTGTTATTTTGTCTGAAACCACACAATCTTAGCAGCAGCTACAGTAAGGAATGTAGAGCAGGACCCCAAAAATGGTTGCAAGATGGGATCCTGTCTGCACATTAACAGAGTTAAAAATATGCATTAAGACAGGTTTTAACATAAAGCAGTTTTTGGCTTTGCTGCCTGTATGCACAACTCCTGCTGTGCTTTTGGTTTGGATCATGTGATAGAAGATTAAATCCCTTGCATCTTATTCATAAAAGTAATTTGCATTGAGTATTCATATGGGAGCAAAGCAAGAAGAGTACAGCTTTAGGAAAGAAGGAGGTTTTCTTGCCTTTATGTGATGTGTTATTAAAACTAAACAACTGGTGTCCCTTCAAAACATTTTGTAATATTGCTCTTCTGTTAACTTCTGGTGCCAGCTGTATTAATACAACCAATGTGTTACTATGTTTGTAGTGCCAGATAGGAAAGTGCATTGCCTTTTAATCTGCAGTAGGAACAAAATCTGATTTAAGTTTTCAGAAGCTGTTGATGAGCACAGAAGCAGTAAAGCAAGAGTGCAAGGCTAAAAAAGCAGCAACCTAATTGGGAAGGGAAACAACAGAGCGCTGGACAAAGGAGCTGGAAAATGTGTGAGGAGAGGAGCTGGGTAAGAGAGTAAGCAATAAAAGTATGTAAATACTGAGTGGTTTAGAAAAAGTGGGTTTGTAGTTAGTGCAGTCCATAACACAAAAGCAAGAAAGCAGCTCCTGAATGTGAAAAGTGGCAAATCTTTCCTTGTTAAAACCCAGAAAAGCTGTTATTTGTACTGTCATGCTTTGCATTTTTCTTACATGTGCACAGTGTGTGTTCCCATCTTACACTGTACTAGAACTGAGACTCTGAACTACAGCTTTACCTTTGAATGACAGCACGTTTTACTGCAGTAATCTCTAAAAGAAAGTTAGGACATGCACTGTGACTCAAGCTGTTCTTTCTTTCAGGCAACATCCTCAGCACTTTAAGAAATGCTGGAAAAAGCTGAAGCAAATCGAGCACCCAGGGAGACTATTTATCAGGGCTCAGGGCTCAGCCCTTTGGATAATGGATTCTTTTATCAGCCAGAATAACATGCGTGCTACAAACCTGCTAGTGACCTCTCGTGGAATCAATCCAAGACAAACCCCCATTGCAACACAGCAGCCTTTGCAGGAGGTAAACACAGAAACACTTTTATTTGACTGCAGACTTTACAACCATTACATGTTCTTGTACCTCATTCCATTTCAAACATATCCTGAGCGGATCCCTTTTCTACCCTCACAAGTGGTTCGTTGTTTGTTTTTAAGACAGCTGCCAGTTGACGCCAGAACATTTTCTGTTTGTGTTCCTCAGGGCTCCACTTTAAATAGGTTTTCCTTTTCAGGAGTTTCCTGAGTTTGCTGAACTTCTGTGGCATGCTGTTGGGTGGGAGGTCTTCCAGCACAATCATGATGAGGGAATCCTGGTTTTCATTCAGGACCCGATGTTCAGCAAAATACAGTTCATACTGACACCAGCAGCTGTTTACAAAACTGGGAGATATAACAAAAAGGACTTTATGGCTGTTCTCTATGCAATAGAAAATGTTACCAAGTACAGGATGCCCTGGTTTGAAATCCCTCTCATGGTAACATATCTTGAATCCATCCATTTCCAGTTTTTCCAGTAGGTTCTCTTTCGTCCAGTTTGCATCGTGTTCACTGTATGAAATGAAGGCATCAAAGAGCTTGTTTTCGGGCCTCTTCTCATACTGCTTCCTCTTCGCCATACACCAGTACCAGCCCATTCGCACGTACCACAGCCCATCAAACCGCCAGCACAAGCCCGTCAACACCAAAACAACCAGGATGGCGACACATGCTGTAATGGCCATCTGGATGCCCAAAGAGCAGCTCAGAAGCGTGAGGTTACTGTTCTTCACCAACGAGCCTCTTCTGTTGGGTGGAAAGCCGCACCTGAGATTTCCTTCGCCGTTTATCTGCAGACGGGGGTTGTGGATATAGACATTCACAAACCAGTACAAGTCACAGTTACAAAAAAAATGTTTACCTTGAACAGTCAAAACGCTCAAACTCGTTAACTGGCCAAAAGTGTCCTCTACTATGGTGGTAATGGCATTGTCACTAATGTCTAACTCAACCAGAGAAGCTGGGAGAGAGCCACGTTGTAGAAAAGAGATCTTATTCCCCGATAAATTAAAATATTTCAGCATTGGAAGAGATTTCCCAAAGTGATCAGGGAGTTCTGAAATCAGGTTGTGGCTGCTGTCCAGATTAGCGAGCGCAGAAAGGTGGCTGGTGGGTTCCAGTCTGGCGATGAGGTTTCCAGAAACATTAAGATACTCAAGTTTCTCTAGGGCATCGGTTAATGGCAACAGAGTCAACTTATTTTTACTAATATCACATTTTGTTAAGGTCAGCGGGAAATACTCGGGCTGTAGATCTGTAATTTTGTTATTTTGAATATTAAATATTGTTAAGTTGGAGACAGATTTAAAACCTGGGGGTATTGTTTTAATATCACCGTTGCTTAGGTCAAGGTGCTGCAGGGAAGCAGGTAAGTCAGGAAGCACAGAAATTCGGTTATTACTGAGATCCAAAAATAACAACTCTCTCACGGTGTCAGCAAACCACTCTGGCAGTTCTACAATGGAGCAGTTGGACATCTTCAGGTGTTTGACTTTCTTCGGAAGGCTTTCGATGGGTGTGCCAGCCTGGTTTCTGACAAATGAAATGGCATTAATACGTACAGTTCCTGGGGGAAGCTTTGGAACTGCATTGCTGATTTCTGGATGCACGGTATATATGAAGTGATTTCCTTGAACATACATGTTTTCTAAGTTAAACAATTTTGTAGCAAAATTTTGAGGTATTTGGCTAATGTTGGTGAAGGACAAATCAATGACCTTGATGGTTGAAGGGAGACACAATGTATCTAAGCTGTTTATGGGATTGTTGCTAATGTTTAAGAACAAGAGCTTGCTGAAGGGGAACTTACAGATTGCGTCAGCATCTAGAATGTTAATTGTTAATTTGTTGTAACTGGCATCGATGGACTGCACATTTTTCATTGGCAAAAATAGGACGAACAGCGACAGAAGGTCCATTTGCAGGTCACTGTGGCTAATGTCAAGCTCCATAATACTGTCCATCTGAGCTTGGCAGAGATCTGGATCCAGTTTTAGTAGCAGCTCTTCCTCAGAGAGTTTGATGTGTGACAGATCAAGTATCCCATTTGTTGGTGCTGCGCAAAGACTTGGCATTAACGTGGCTGTTGGAGAGTCTGTTACGTTTTTCTCTCCTCTTCGAAGAAGATTCTCTGTACTTTGCCTGAGACTTCGATGAACATTTTGTGGGATGGATGGACCTCCTGAATGTGGCAGCTCCTCAGTGGATGCAGCAGTCTCCAGAGCAGCCTCCAAGGGGTTGTCAAAATATTTATAAAGCTGCAAAAAACCTGAGGCTTTGCTAGTGGGTGAGAGATGCCAATGGGGTGGAAGACCTGAGACAAGAAGTTTCTCATCATTAAATGATAAGTTCACAGAAACAAGGCTGAGCAGACTCTCAAATGCACCAGGTTCAATGTCCTTAATCTGATTATAGGAAAGATCTAAAACTTCCAGTCCTTCAAAACCTTCCAGGTCTCTCTTGGTGATTTTCTCAATGAAGTTATGTGAGAAATTGAGAGCTTTTGCCATTTTTGGAGCTTGTGCTTCTGATACAGAAGAGAGGTTTAAGTAGGAGTAGTTATAGACTGGGAAGGCATAGACTGTAGGTGTTCTCAGAGTCAGGAATCCATTTGCTCTACTGAATAAGAAAGAAATAAAGTAGAAATGAAGGCTTCCAGTAAGGATCTTCATCCTGGAGAAAAGAAATGTAAAATCCATTGTTATAATATGCTTTATGTTAATGCATACTCTTAAAAAAAAAAAAAATCCTAATTTGTTGCAAGTACAGAAGTTATTTCATTAGTTGTATCTGTAAAACCCCTTTTATCTACATCAAAAAATACATCTTGCTTCATTATTTTCAAGAGGTAATGCTAAAATATGGTGCTGGAGAGTGAGTTGAAGATGACTTCAGATCATTGCAGGTAAAGTCTGAATGTTTGGGGGTTTTTTTTCCTTCCTTTTTTTGTTTAATTTTTATTTTTTTTATTCCTTTCCCCCACCCCAGGCAGGCAGCGAGCAGCCTTTGTGATAGCATCTTCCTGTTGCATAATCTTGAGATGCACTTTTGTAGCCATTGCTTGGGACTCAGGTCATTTCTCCTCCTGTGCACAACTGCCGGGTAAGTCTGACCTGTCTGAAACCTGTCCAGTCACTTCAGCAGCGTATTCAAGAGTAACGTGGCATGGAGCTCCGTTTAACTGTGTGAACAATCTTGTGATCCTGTCCCCTTGGTGGTTTGCCCTCTGCCAAGAATTCACCAGCGACCACTTACTTAACCTCATATCTTCGGGATAATGAAAAGAGTAAGTCTGCTTTGAAGTAAGATATTGGAGGCTTGCATGAGGTAGCCTGCACCAGGAGAGGTCACTGCCCATACATTGTTCATCTTTGGAGACTTCCCATTGCCTGGTAGTATCACTGCCTGGCTCCTATCCTGCCCTGGCTCTGTCTGTCACTAGTTTACTGACACCTCTGCTCCATGTCTAGTTTAACTGAAAACACAGGTGCTGGCCCTCATGTGAGCAACCTGGTGTTAGCATAGCCCCCCTTTCCTGCACACCAGACTTGGACACCAAATTTAACTGAAGGGACCCCAATGACCCAGCTCTCTCCCCTGGACCTTCTGCTGCCAGCAGGATCCCATTACTCCATCCCACATCCCTCTCTCACACATCACACTGAGAAGGAATAACCTGCAGCTGGGAGCCAATGCACCGCTGGGGTAAGCAAGTTCCCAGGGAGTTAAAAAGCATTGCAGGTTTAAGGCTAGAAGACTTCCAGCAACCCTCCCTGTCCCTCTCACCCCGCTTTTACCCGCTTTCCTCAGCGCTGCTCCCGTGCTGGTACCTGCTGCCACGGTCACTCCCTTTTGTAGCCCTGGGAGTGGAGCTGGGCATGCTGGGATGCCCCCAGGAACCGCCCAAGCAGCATCTGCAGCCCTGCTCCCCTTGGTGAGGCTGCCCAAGGAACCTTTGTCCAAAGATCCTTCTCCCCAGTGAAATCTGTAAAGTTTTCCCTGTTGCACTGGTGCCAGCAGCTACTCAGCCCATTGTTGAGGTGAAAATGGAAGGTCCAAGTTGCTTGTTGTAGTGCTTAGATGCTGTGAATGATGTCGTCCCAAGGGATCTGCTGGCCTCGCTCCCACGTGAGCATTGTGGGGAAAGTCCGGAGGCACCAAGCGTGACCACAGGGTTATAAAACTGATCTACTGCCGTAATGTGGTATGTGGTGAGGAGTGTTCCCTAAGATGGGCATGTCTTTTTATTGGTCTCTTCTGTAAATACAAAGACTTGCATGCCAGAAGTGCTCCTGCAAAGTGAGTAATTGTACCTTCTGCAGACTTGAAGTAGAGGTAAAAAAAGTAGTGGATGTTCCCAGTGCTTGTAGTGCTGCCTTGAAAGATTCACCCTTTGTCTGCAGCTAGTTTAGCTCCAGATGTCTGCAGCTAGTTTAGCTACAGATAGTACAAGGTGTAGAGCTCTGTCATCTGCTCTACTTTTTCTGATGTGGAGTTGTTTTTTCCAGTCTTTTGTAATTTCCAGTTACTGGAAACTCTTGTGACAGCCCAGAGGCTCCTCTGTCTAGCCTTGGGAGGCTACAAAACCCTGAGGTTGTTTGTGCTTTCTTTCTAGTCTGACTGCGCACTTTCCTGCCCCAGCAGGTTCTAGGAATTGCCCTGAAGTCATCGGTTCTTGTGACAGATCCTAACTTGCTTTAGCAGAAGAGATGGGAAATGAAGAGCATTCTGAATATGTCAAGAAAGATTCTTGCTTGTGCTTTTACCTTGGGGTTGACCCCTTGTAGACAACCATTTTTCCCCAAGTCGTCTGCCTTCACCTAAATACAGCTGCTGCTCTTGAAACTCAGGCTGTAGTTCCCTCTCAGGGAAGATGGAGAAGTTATATTCTAGTACAGGGCCCATCAAACCCTGTCTCTTCAGCTGGCCCTCAGTGTAATTCACAGTTGGATGTGACAAAGTGAAAATGAGTATTTTGCAACGGTGGTTATTCTACTGACATGCTGTGCTGGCATTATTCTAACATTTGTTTTATCCAGCATGTGTTTGGTGGTTTGGTGTATTCATTTATCCTGCTTTTTTTTTTTTTCCAAGTAACCTCCTATTTTCAGGATTGTGGAGAAAGAGCAGCACATGAGAAACGTTCATGTGAGTCAGTAGGGAACATACACATAACACAGCGGAGAGCAGAACCAAGGCAGGGTTGTGATTTCACGTGAGGACTCAGTAAAGAGATTTCATTCCTGAAAGAGATCATCTTCCACTTGTTCACTGTCTCTCTGCAGGGGATTTTTCTTTGTGCTGGAGAGAGGGACCTGTGCAAGACCTGCTCAAACCCAGAGAAGATGAGTGCTAGCCTTTAGGAGACCAGACTTCAAAGGAGATTTTCCTATTAAGGTGGGCTTGGATTTGGGTGCTGGATGAAAACTGTAAGCAATAATTGTGTAGCTAATACAAATAAGATATTGATGACCAGGAAATACGCTTTTCTGCCTCCATGCAGGGAGAAGGAATAATACCCTGTGTTTCTTTACCACTCAAGAAAATCTTACTGAGACTGATGGTCTTATTTTACCCCTTCAGCTAAGTGGAACTTCCTAGAGGCTGTCTTGCCTTGCATGTTGAGCCACTGACTTCCCTCAGTCCAGTCTATCAGCTGTGCAGCTGTCTTACATAGATATTCTGCTTTTTGATTCAGTCTTGCAGCTAATTAATAATTTGTGAATTTAAGTGACAATTAAAAATGAGCTCTAGAATGAATCCCTATTGCTTGAAGTCTAATGGCTGCAATATTTTGAGCAGTGTTTTTGGAGATGCAAATAAAGACATAGCAATAGTGACATGACTTGTCTTCAGGAGAAAATGCTGATTTCTTTTTCTGGTATTCAGCTGGCAGGTCACGGCAAGAAGTGAGCACTGCTATTCTTACACTGGTTTGAGTTGTGTAGGGAGAGTTTTAAGAATTCCTATGCAGGCAAGTTGGGGAGTTTGTGCTTGTTACTCATGTTTGATCTTTGTGTGGATAAATCTTGTGCTTTGGGACCTAAATCAGCTCGTTCTTTGAACTCCTCTTACAGAAGTAAATGTGTTATCTAAGTAGCCTGTTTCACTTTCCCAAATGTACTTTCCTGTGATGTCATTCCCTTTGACTAATTGCAGTTGATACCAGTACCATGGCTGCAAATTTGCTCTCTCCCATTCATACTACTTTCCATGTTGCTTATTCTTAAATGAGCAGGGAAACAACTTTCCCTCGTAAGCTGAGAAGGAAATCTGTGTTAATATCTCAGGCATAAATCTAAGCAGACTAGCCCAGAAACCTGCAGCCCTCCAGTTCTCTGCTTTGTGCTTTCGACATACTGGAAGAGGTTCATTTTTCCCTGGTGTTGGTACTGACAGGTTTCTGCGCCTCAGGGCTTGTCTGGGAGAGGGTCAAAGCAGCAAGTTACTCTCAATTCCACATTTCTTTTAGATTCAAATGTGTTAGAACATAAAATTATGTTGAAATCAATTCTTTCTAGCAGTATTAACTCATGGTCTGCTGTGCCCTGTGGGTTTTTTGGCATACTTCTTCCCTGCTCCCTTCATGCCTGCCTCGGTTGTTTGGGGTTTTTTTCCCCATATTGGCTGTTGGTTGAGGAGAGGTGGGAGAAGGTAGCAGAGAAAAGCAAGTTCTTTATCTTTGTGGATTTGTATGCTAGCAGGTAGTTTGGATGCAGAGTAGGAACATTTCTGAGCACATTGCACAAGTGAAAGTAGAGGGTGAGGAATACAGAGAGCCAGGAAGAGACATCATGGGTTTGGCAACAGTGTGGTTTGCTCATAAAAAAGCTGAAGTTGGCATTAGGTCTGCACTGAGGTGCTGTGGCTGCTTAGTCAAAGAAGTTGTGCTTCCCCGTTGTGCTGCTGACTTCCCTCCTGCATAGAGAAGTGGAATTCTTTATGTTCTGCAAAATAACTATTCTTATATTTTCCTTTATGTAATGACTGCAACTGAAGGATGTGCAGGAAGTATTAGTGTGTCGTGGTTTCTCTTCCCTGTTATTTCCTGTAATATGACCTGGCCCCGTGGATGCTGAGAAAGCCTGATGCCATCCTAACCTGTGTTGCATGTGTGCGTCCTGCAGTGGGGCACCATGGCACGTACATCCACATAAACTCTGGGGCTTGAGGTCTCTCGGTACTTGAGAGCTCAGCACAGCACTAAGACTGCATCTGTATTGCCTTTCCTAAGAGCAGCCAAGTGGCTATGGGGCAGCACCAATTCCAAATGGAACATAGGCTTATTTATCTAATGTTTCACAAGAAGATTGGGGGGGGGGGAAATGTGGTTAGAAGACTGTCTTCCAGGGAAAAAAAACTGGCCAGAAGACTCTTTCCCCTTTTTCAGTTTCCTCTCTCATATTGTAAAGCTATTGGAAATAGGGATCTGATAAAGAACAATGACTTTGAATTTACATGCTGTATCATCCTGCCACTGCTATTTTGGATTTCTACTATGAACCAATACTATGGGTTCTGTTGCAACAGTTTAGTAGTGTAACATTCTATTCTGGGTGGTATTGAAATAGTCATATGTCACATGGTTGGCAGATTTCCGTCTGGCAGTTACAAAATTCCTAATACCTTCCACAATAACTTGAGAAAAGAGGAAGCATAGTGGGCTGACGTGATGAACACACAGGCCATACGCTGCTGCTGCTGAAGGCCATGATGCTGCTCCTCTTGCACCTTCCAGCATATGCATCTTTACAGACCTTACATAATGCTCTCAAGTGCCCTGGGGTGGAACTGAACTAAGAGAGTATCTCAGCTGTAAACTCACAATTTCTGGACATCACAAATGCATATGCTCAGCGTGAACCCTGCAGTGTTAATGTGTTGTTATAAAAAGTCCTGAAAAGCAGCCTGGACTTGAGAGAGAAATAACAGTTGAAGGAGGGTAAGGTACAGTAAGAGGAACCTGAGAGACTGTGATGTTAACACAGTGCCAAGCACTCAAACTGAGATAACATTTTTGTTTGGATGCAGTTAGTTATGGCAGTAGGATGGTTTAGTGGTGTAGTGGCTGCTTGAAGTCCCATGAGCAAGAAGCATTAGTTCACTTTTTCATTCTGTTAGCAGCTGAACTTCTCACTTGAAGCTGAACCTTCTGTATTTTGCCTTTTAAAGCTGGTAATTTATACCTTAACAATGACTGTAAAACGTGTTACACGCAAGCTGAACAGGGAGTGCAAGACAAGATTTTAATCATTAAAAGTTTATCGATAACCTCTTATATACACATAATTATACACAGAGTGGTTCAGGAGTCTCTCATCTCATAGAATTCTGCTGGTGAGGCTGGTTGGCTGAAAGTGTCTCTCTGCCTTTGCCATCTCAGATGGGATGTTCACGTGGGAAAGGCCAGCAGGGTTGGTGAGGGGTATGGCTTGTTCATGGGCTTCAGCTGGGCACTGAAAGGAGCCCATGTTCGTCTGCTGTATCCAGAATTTTACAGATGACTGGAGACTCCACCTTGAACAGAAGAGATTGAAACATTAAAAACTCTGAAATCAGCGATAAACATTTACATAAGATTGCAAGAAAGACTGAGATTAATGACAAGAGGCACAATACTCAGGCTTACTTTACACTGTAAAATTTAGTAAGTGTTCTTTACTTTTGGGTATGTGACCTCTGTAGCACATTAACAAGGTAACAGTATAATTAATAACAACAGTCCTTTCTCAGAGCAAATACAACTTCCAGTGAAGAGCCACTAAAAGGAATGTACTCCTGGAGATGCCCTGTATGAGGTGGCACCTGATCTTAGGAAATTCAAATGTGTGTTTACATACCCCAAGGATGTATTGGCAAGAATGAGGCTCTAACATGTATATGGTCACAGCATGAGGGGACTCAGATTCTTTACATCTGCAAACAGAGGAGAAATTTTCCAGTGTTTAGCATGTAATAAGCACAAAACAAACCCATGTAATTCCCTTGTATCTATGGCTTTTTACTTAGCTAACAATTGTGGCTTTAAGAAGACAACAGAGGTTTTTTCCTCTGACACAGGAAGCAGAGACGCAAAAATATCAGTCTACTAAAAAAGTTCACTTACTTCAATTTCACAGTCACCTGCCTTGGTTTGTCTGTTAGGTCGCAGACATCTCCATTTCCATAGAAGTGAGACACCATCCTACCACAGAAGATTGGAATGGAAAATTCTGGAGATACTGAACACAGCTCTTAAGCACGTAGCAAACCTGTGTGATATGGTAACTTACCATTCTTCACATATTTAATATACCAAATAATAGACATGACGTGCTGTATTTCAGTTACTGCAGTGGCAAATTGTTATTCACTATCAGAAGGTTTTTCCTGCACCATCTCCAAAGTGCTGAATTACCTTTTCTGATGTTGCATGGTGATGTGGGGGGTGGAATCTATACACCCTGCTCTTGACAGCTTACTGTATCTGTTCCTAAACATTCAGCATTCAGGCACTGCAGAAGTGGGCCCTCCCATTTCTTCTTCTCTTTCACAAGTATAAAACCAGTTCAGGAACAGCCAGTGCAGCAATCAGGGTGAGTGTGACTGTACCTGACTGTCCGTGTTCCGTCCTCTCTAAGATAGTAAGTTCGAGCAGCATTCTTCCGGGACCATTCGATGTGTTCCTCCCTGCTCCAGGTACCCACGACCACGGATGTCTTGCCAGTTTCTTTATCCTAAGAAAGGAAAAGCTGGTAGTTACACCTTGTAGGACACAGTTAGTAGTGAGGATACTTCAATGACGTGTAGAATGTTGTTTCTAGAGCAAGTCTGCTGCTGCCAACAGAACATGTTCTTGCATTTGGGACAGACTATGACTGATCCTATATTAAGGTAAAGAGCCAAGTTGCTGGTTTCTTCAGAACAGCCACATCCAGGCTCTGTGAGCTGCTAAGTGTTTCAATCACCAGAGAAGCATTTCTTAAAAAAAAGCCACTTTTTTCCAGCTTTGATTATCACCACGCTCTACCTGATATGGCACCTACCATCCCCTTGCATACACTTAGGCAGCACGAGGAGGATTTCTTTTCTGAAATCCAACTTCTTCAACCCAAGGTGTTGGTCAGCCAAGATGAAGTTTTTATTTTCAATTGTATTCTGATTCTCTAACCCTTCCTCCCCACCCACCAGCCCCCCACTATTTAAACATACCTCATGATACTGATGAACGTATTTTCCATAGCAGAATTCATACTTCCACCAACCAACACCCTTAGGGAGAGAATAATCTGTGTTGAAATACAAAAAAGCCCCTAAACCAAACAAACTACCCCAAAACAACCCCATCCATTTCCCTCCAGACCCTAAACCACCATCTATTTTAGGTGCAAACATCCATATCTGTTAGAGATGATGATTCAAGGTTTGCACTGAGAGAGCATCTCTTATTACACTAATTGGCACGGGCAAGGGATGGAATAAATGAGTTTAAGCAAAGACTCTTGGAAGAGCCACCCAGAACTAAACTTCTTAAACTACTTGTGTACCCTCTGTTCATCTTTTAGAGAAATACTTTCAAAGATGAGAAACTTCAGATGTCTTTTCTCTGCTGGCTCTTCTCTCAAGAAGCTTTACCAGATTTTTATTGTTCTCATTAAGAAAATTAGCAATGAACAATTTTAATGATCTATTTTCATTTCAGTGTCTGTTCAAGTAAACTGAGTTTCAACAGAAAGGTTAAAGATACCTTTCTGGCATCAACTTTGGTTTGCAAGCCTTCCCTCTTATCAATGCAGGGAAAAGCAGCTGTCTAACCAGATACATAAAGCAATGTATGCAGTTAAGGAGTAGCTATTTTATTATGCACAGCTTTATTGCTCACCCCATGAAAGCAGTAGGAACCACTAAGAAATTCCTTTATAAGCTGGTCATCAGTCAATTTGGAAATGTGGGTGGTTCCCACAGTTAGTAGTTGGTGGCTTCCAACAGCAACCGGTTTGTGAATGGCAGAAAATTTCTCTTCTTTTGGTGACTGCATTTCTTCCTGAAATCGAAGTATAGACAAACATACCCATTTGGGTTTCATATGGCCCTTGCAGAGTCTGATCCATTACACAAAGTTGCTTAATATTAAGGGTTTTGACACTGCTTTCACTGTCTGCAGCATAGCTGAAAATAAAGACCCAAAATCAAAAACTTAACACATTTCTAGGTTATGAAGGCTACAAAAGTTTTACATTAGTACCCCGAACTAACTTGCTTTGCTTTCCTTTCAAATAAGGGAAGTTACAGAAGATTTCAACAAGCTTAAAGACCATCTGAAAGACTGATGTGGTCTTAACGAAGTTGGGTAAGAGAACTGTGCTACAACATGGAAAGTTAAGTATTTTCTGTTTAAAATATAAACAAATCCTACCTCCTTAACCCTTCTAAAAGGCGTCTTCAGTGTTTCCTGCTGTTTCTCCAGCTCTTCCAGGTTATGGGGTTTAAGTGGGGATCCTGGCAGAGACTGGCAAAAGATGTCATTCACAGGGGAAGCCCTGAACCTGTCCAAACATGCCAGCGTTACATCATTTATTATACCTTAAAAGTAAAGACATTTATTGGTCTAAGTTTCTAACTCAGCTGAGTTGAGGTGAGTATTGTTTTCATACTGCATGTATCTCCATTATTACTTCATCACTCTCTTCATGAGCTCCATCTGCAAAAAACTTATTTCAGGAAAGGAAAAGCAAACAGTTGAAGCAGAGTTAACACAGCTTTCTCCTTAGTTTACACAAATAAAGGCCTCATAAAAACACCAAATAAGCTTTAACAGAAAATAGTAGAGTCTGTGATACCTTGCAGTAGCTGTATAATAATCACCACAGTAGTTAAAAGGACCTAAAAACATTTCCTAAATTGTAACTGTGCTCTAGATTAAATAAAACCTGTACCAAAGAAGTCTACTTTTATCTGAATGTTATTTCAACAATGTTAAAAATAATAGTTACAGTAGACATAGATTGCTTTTCACTGCCTGCCTCCCTGCTCCCAATTCCCACCAATTTTTAAAGAGGCAAACTGTACCCAAATAAGAATGACAGCTTGAACTAATGGATACACTTTTGCTAAGCTAAGGCAAGTGCATGACTGGATAAGATAATGGGTATAGAGAAGAAGTGCTGGGAGCTGAAGTAATTGCTCCAGGCTGTTTCAGGAATACATGACAGGAAAAGTGCACTTCACTTAAAATGAGGTTTGTTTGTTTGTGACCTCTGCTGACACTGAGCAGCATTTCCACTGTGCTGTCTCCACCCAGCTTTATTTGCTAAGATGACGTAAGTGGGAGAATAAAGACCTTGCATGTGTATTTTCAGTATTTCCTGCTAGTGGCCAGGAAGCCTTCCATGCCTTCCCTCTGGGAGGAGGGAACAGCTTAAGATTTTATTCTCATCAAATAACAACAATTTCCTTGTGCACTTTCTATTTTTCTGCTTATACAAAGAAAGACTCACATAGTAAACAGATCATAGTGCAACAGACAACATACTACCAAACCCACCTACCTAAGAAAATCTGTAATTGATACTAAATACTTAACAATAGTGTCACTTATTTACTCTTAACTGGCAAGCTTTTGTAATATAAACGATGGAGGGGTTTGATCTTTAGACCTTGCTTCCTATTTCAGAATAGTGGTTAAATACTCACTTGTTCTGACATCTGTGTATGTGGGAAATTCAGAACTCCTGTCCATTATTTCCCCCTTCATGTGTACATATACATGCCCATGTTTGTGTTTCTCCAGAATGACAGCACTAGAAACTTACCTGTTGAAAATAGTGATACTTCCCATCTGCTTCTCATGTGAGATCAATCCCTAGAGACTTCTGAAATGCAAACGCTATGCAACTTAACACGAAAACCTAAGACTTGGCAAAACTGCACTTGCCCAAGTAGGTACATGCAGGTGTCAGAGCTCTGTACCAGAAACCACAGCTGGACTTACAAAAACACACACATGCATGGAAATGGATGAAAATTTGAAGTGATTATGTTAGCCAAAATGTGAGTACCATACCTGTATTTAGGATGGCTGCATAACAGAGGTGTCAATATAATTACTTCATATTCACAGGTTGTAACTTCTGCTACTGAAAGAATCTCATGTTTAGCTTCTGGGTGACAGATGTACATCACTGTACTTGATCTGGGCAAGTTCTGCCTCAAGCTACAAGGTGTGCCATTTCCCATCTCTACAGGATAGTAAGGAGTCATCTGCCCTTCTATATTTTTTGTAGGTATCTAGATGAAAGAAAAACAATCACAGTAAAGCTCCTTTGACTCTTCTTAAATGAAAAATATTATTATGCTGTGCAGAGCCAGAATTGCTGGATTGAAACCAGGCCCTGTGCAGTTATTTGGTGTTTCTGCAACATACAAATAAGTTCTGGTTTACTACCACCAGCACAGCACAAATGCCAGCTATGTAAGCTCTGACTACAAAAGCAGCTGGCTGCTCTGCACAGGCTTGCCTGATGTTTCAGTTCTAAGAAACACTTGCCAGCAATGATTTGGAAGAGCACTGTGCCAGTCATATTCACCCTGTAGTCTAGGAGACAGGGAAATACGTGTAGCTCTGCAAGACTCAGCTCAGGGCTGGCCAACCATGTTACCTTCACCATGAAGAATCTGGAATTGCCCCTGCAAAGTCGTCCTGCCCAATACCTGCCCTACATATCTCAGCATATCCAGCCTATCCCATGCTACCTGTTACTGTGACTAATAATGATAACAATTATCTACAAAGCAAATCCCACTTTGTACACTTTAAGTAAGACTTGTTCCTTCATATGTTCCATCCAGCTTCCACTTCAAAGAATTAATTCCCCAGACTGGTAGATGTCCCTCTCCTGGCTTCTCTCTTGGAAGCATCTGAAGTTCCTGAGTACCAACGGTTCTGTTTGTGCCAAAAGCATGATGGAGCCCATAAACTCGACCTTCTTCTGTGTTGCTTGAGCTGGTAATGGGTTTAAGTGCACAGCAAATGAGGCCTAGTGGTACCTTCTGCAGTCAGGACACTAAGCCAGTGAGTCAAGACCCCAGCTGTCACTAAGGGAACTGGAATCTCTGACGTATCTGGAAAAATAACTGTCACTAGACCAGAATGTGGCTCTTCATAGAAGAAGAGTATACAATTAATTTCATTTAAGATCAATGTAACTTTAATGTAAGTAAGTAGAAGGGCAAGAAATTTGCCTAGCTACACTCAATAACCTTTCTGAGCTGGGATTGATAATCAAAAGCGAGAAGAATGCAGGAACAGAGTTTCATTTTTTGATGCCCATTTTGGTAGATAAGATTATTATAACATAGATTACAGAAGCTCATCATATATAAATTGCCTCTGCTATCAACAGCAAAAGTTAAAATAGATGTTCTTTACTTGCCTCTTTTGCACTCTCTTTTGGATTTTCCTTCTCTTCTTGATCTAGGGAATAAAGAATAAGGTAAACAAAGTCTGAGAACTTGAAATTGCAGATAATTCAGGGCTCAGCTACCTAATTTCCACTAAAGTCTCACTTCAGACACTTCAGTATGTCTGCAGATCTGCACCAGGATCCCTAAACCCAGACTCTAGGACAGTTCCAAGGATCAAATCTACCTGCAAAGGCTGTAAGTGTTCCGGTTTGCAGACAACATTTTATTACAGAATAGTAGAGCCCAAGATGTGCTACACACTGTCCTCTGCTTACAGTCTGAAAGACACTTCTTCTCACAGAGGGGAAAAAAAAAAGAGGCAACAGGCTACATTATCAAAATTGTGTCTGGCATACATTGCTTCTATGTCTTATATTATGTATTTTCTTTCTCTGATACGAATTACTGCAGATTAGTGAATCTAGTAAGTTAGACAGCATGGCAAAACTGACAGGATGGAGACAATATGAGGCGCTAGAAGAAATTCATTAACAAGACACTTTGTAAAAAATGAGTCATGTACAAAGTTCTGTTCTGCACTGGGAATCAGTTTTCTATAGCATATTTCTTAGACAGTAATAATTAAGCCCCAAAGAATTAAATTAGCATGAGAAAAATAATCTAAGACAAACCTGGTTCTGATAATGGGTTCTTCATCATCATATTCCCCAGATAGTATTCTTGGATGTTTATTTTCTACAGTCAGAATAAATTAAAACAGTTTTCAGTTACTTTTTCCACACATTTTTAAGCATGCAGGAATTCAAGTTAAGCACAAACATGCCAGAGGATAAGAGGGTTGAGAATACTCAGTTGTAAGAAGCCTACCTGTCCTGTTTCCTTCTCCTCGTGATATTGGCGGATGTGTTTCCCATGGCAGACCTCGTAAGTCCAGTATGATTCAATCTGACAAAAGTAAAAATTCTGTTTAGATGCATTACCCTCCCAAAAAAACCCCAACAACTCCCCCAAAATTTTGGCTTTTGCAGCAAAGAAACACAGCCCATGCAGATGGGCTCGGGCACCCTCAAAAACAATAAATAGCACAGTGTCTCAGTGCTCCCCAAGGTTTTTGATATCAGGAATCCCAACACCTTCAATTATACAGAATTTTACCAGCAATGTTAGGATACAGTCATGAAGTTGTAGAGACCTTATTTTGGATTGAATTAATACCTGAAGTCTGAGACATGTTATGCCCTAATGGACTGGTCTGTAAACTTTTGGTTAGCATTTCAATTATCAACACAGAAGTAACATACTCTGTATGAACAGCTACTTTGCTTAAAAAGAGGTTCCAGCAATTCTCCTGGAGTAGGACCTTTATAGTCTTTTTCTTCTTCCTAGAACAGAAGGGCATTTCATTAAATTAAGATCAACAGTAGCTTGGTTAGTTAATATCTGTTTGCTATAGTAAGAAGCAAAATAGAAATCTTATGCAAAATTAAAAGGTTCAAAACCTCCTTAATTCCTGCCTTGAAGGAGTTGTGTTGTGGTTAGAGGGGAAAAAACAGTAAAAATTTAGTTTAGTAAGAAGGGCCAAATAAAAGTCATAAATAAAATAAGCAAAACAGAAAAGTTTTGTGGTTTAAAAAACACACAGGTGGTAAGAGAGCAGGAGTTCCCAACTTGCTTATATCCAGAGTGGCAGCTTGGGGTGTGAACAGGAAAACAGCATCAATTTGTTAGTCAATGCTGATGCTGTATTGACACAACTGTAACTGGAACATCACACAGCTTTTGTGCATTTAAAAAAAAGCAAAGGATCAAACAAAGTGTAGGTAACACTGTGGAAGTTTATTTCTGCATAATTTTTGCTCTATAAATGAGCATGCTATTGAAGAGATTTCCACACAAACTTCTTCAGTACTCAAGATTTCTCATCTGGGCTGAAGCACTCTGTACAGTTAGCCACCTAAAGGGTGAGGCCTGTGTCAAAATGGAGGCCAAATGACCAATGATAAACCTCATCAAAGCCCTCCTCAATCTACTTTCTCTTGCACAAATTTATACACTTCCTTTGTTTTTAAATTTAAACCCTACACTGTGTTCACATGTGTGTTCACATTTCCAACTGAGGAAGCAATGACAGGGAATAAAAATTACTGGTGGAAGTACTGCTGAATTAATATTTTCAGATCAGTGATCATGACAGCAGTCTTAACAACCTTTATAGTTGTTTACTAGCCTAGAATTTGACAGTAATACTTGAAATACAAGAATTTCCCAATCAGTAACAGACCTAGCAATAAATGGAACACGAGAGGAATCAGTTGTTGCCAAATAAAGACTTCAGGTTGTTCAGACTGGTCCCGCTTAGAATAAAGCTAATATATAATAGAAAGTGAAGGCATCTACCATAAACTGCGAAGCATTCTACAGATGATTTTCCTTTTACAGTAAAAAAAAAAAAAAAAAAAAAGACTTTGTCTGCAGTTTACAATTACAAGAAGATTTGACTGAACTTACCTCATTGCCACTTGCTATCAGTGGAAGAATACATTTATATTTTTCTTTATCCACAGTGGTCATTATAATGTAGTTATCCTCTTTGTAAAGGACACCAGTTGTAGGCTAAGAAAACAACCAATCTATGGATTAGTCAGGTAGGATTTTTAATGCTACTTATTAGAAATATTCCTGATTTCATGAGCAGTACAGTTAATTCATAGGGCAGGTGGTCTAGAATAACATCAAAAGAGCAGGCTTTGGCATTTAAACTTGCTGGTATTCACTTTTCTTCTCCTTTACTTTAATCCTTCTACCTCCAGCCACACTCCTACTCTCCTGCAGGCTCATCTCACTCCTGCTTACTTACATCTAGTTCTTTATTTTAAAAAAAGATACCTCTAACCATCACATTTTACAACCAGCCACTCCCATGGTGACTTTTGGGCCACATTTCTCTGGGATTTTCCCAGCTGCCAGGCTCTGGTCATGGCCTAACACCTTCAGGCTTGGTGTGTTTGTACTTACTGCTTGTCGCCATAGCCAAACCCAGGGCAATGTCTGAGGCAGACACCAGCAAGGTTGTGCAGAGAACAACCCAAACTGAAACACCCTTTCCTGTGGGACTGCAAAAACACCGCCAAACCTAAGGGGGCTCTGGCCGCTGGACCTAACTCCTGCTAACGGGGTTACCTACCAATAACCAAACAGCGAGGGAGACTGTAGAGGAGAGAGCCCCAGAGTCCCCTCGCATCCCCCCACGCTCCCACCGCAACGCCCCGCCCCGGTACCGACCAGGCTGAACTCGGTTCCGGGCCAGTTCACCCTGAAGGGAATGTCGTCGCTGAGCTGAGGAAGAGCGCGACCACCCTCCGCCACGGCCACCGCCGCCAGCAACCCGCAGAGCAGCGCCCGGGGGGCAGCCGGGGCTGACGCCCGCTGCCGGCAGCCCCTCATGCCGGCCGGCAGCTGCGGGGCAGGGCGGGCAGCGCCGCCGCCGCCGCCACGTCTGCTTCCGGCGGGGCGGGGCGGGAAGCATCAACATCCGGGGCACCGTCTGTGGAGGGAGGCGGTCGGTGAGTGACTTAGGGAGGGAGGAGATGGGATGGTGGACAGTATGGAGGGGCTGGAAGCGGTATTTGTCTATGAGAAAAAACCAAAACAACAAAAATCCAAATAGAAAAAGAGAGGGTGGCGGTGGGGTAGAGGAGCGCTGTGAGGCCGTCCCGCGGGTGTGGCATATTCACGCCCGGCTGCCTGAGGGGGAGAGACCCTCTGGGAAGGGATGGCATGGCTGCGGTCGTAGTGCTTCTGTAACCGATTTAAAACCCCGTAGAGTAGGTTCTTCAGAAAACTACCGAGTTCTGCTGTTGTAGTCTCTCTTTTTCTTAGGGCGAGGTGCTCAGTAGCTCCCGCCGCAGCTTCTCTGGATCGAAGCCCGTGGAATTCATTCCAAAAAAGAGGCCCTGCCCTGGGGTATTATTATAGCAAAGCCAGCACCCGCTCTGCAGGTTAGTGGCGCATAAATGGGCTTAGCAGTCTCCGGTGTGGGAGCCCTGTTTTTCACATCAGCAGAGCATGCAGCGGGAGTGATGAGGTACTTCTGTGGGTAGGTTTTGTGGTTTCTTCTCTTTTTTTTCACAAGTTTTTCATGATAGAGTGGTGCTAGCAAAATTTCTGTGGTATAGAATAAGTCTGAGAGACAGAAGAAAGTAGGGAACGGCATTTACTATTGTAGTAAACAAAATGAAGCATTTTTTTATCTCCAGTTAAGAGTGAAGTATAAGTTGAAACACAGATGAAGTGGAGACTCTGAAGGAAGGAGTGAAGGGGGGCAGTTTACTTTGTGGTTGGTGATGGGGTGACCTATGGGGACCGTGGTAATGTTTTGGCAACATATAGTGATTCTTAAAAAGCCCTAATTAGCAGAGTGGGCACTGAAATGGTTAGGGAGAGGAGCATACGAAGGCAAAGGAAGTTGATAACACCAGAAAAAAAATCCCACTCCCAGTGGAGAAAGAGTACTCTGGATGATGTATCATGAGATCAGGTGGTTTGGTTTAAGATGTTTTGCTTCAGGCCTTTCTTCATCACAGTTTTGCTGGTGGCAACATGTGTGCGCACTTTCCTGTTTACATTGGGCAAAAATGGCTGAGCCTGAGCTGTTTAAGTAAATGGTTTGTAATCTGTTGGTTGACATTTGCTTTCATTAGAAGAACCGTTTCTAGATGGGGATAATATAGGTGAGATAGGGTATAAGTTTACTAAATGGCAGCCTTGGCTCTAGACAGTACTTTTGAGCTTTGCTACCATGATTTTCTTGTTTAAGGGTGTAATGTTTTTCTTTTAAACTGGTACCACAGTCGATATAGCTGTTAAGCGTTTGTACAATGAGTGGAAAGTGCCAGAATAGCTGCGGAGAAGAGACCTGCGTTGTAAAAAAAGCTCAGAAGGATGCAGGCAAGACATTTGTTTGAGACAAAGGAGGGTAACAGTTGACGGGAAGCGGAGCAAGGAAATTAACGTATGCATACAGGGGGAGTGTGAAGTTGGAATAAACGGGGCTGTGCTGTGTTCTGTAACAAAGTGAGTGTGAAGTCAGTGTCCAGCTTTTGCAGAAGACTGCCTACTTACTTGAAATCAAGTCTCTTTCTTATCTTGTGACAATTTTGTACTTGCATAGCAGAAAGCCAAGACACGGGGCCCTGCTGGGGGCTTGCTGTCCTAATGGACGTTTGCATCCTTCTGCGAGTCAGTTGGCTTGGCTGGACGGTGGGAAGTAGCCTAGATAGACTTTTTTTGTTACACACAACAGAGATGCAGAAATAGATCAGATGGGGGAGCTGTAGTGTTCGGGTTTTTTCGGCATCCTCAGCTCCTTAGTTTAAGTAAAGCCTGTATCCAGTCATATACCAGAAAGAAGGGAGGGGAGGGGACTGGACACAAATCGGGATTAAACATGATAAACTTCAGGAATAATGACACACAATAATGATATAATACTGATGGGGGAGGCTGAAAGCAATTTTGTAGCTGTGTTGCTTTAGCTGTTAGGGGTAAGTGGTGTTGAAAGTGGGAGGGGGACAGTCCTGCTTGTAAGGAGGTAGTTATACATGATATTTTGAGCAAACAAGTACATTTTTTTTCTAATGCTTCTTAGCAAAAGTTCCTGAAATGTTCAGACTTGTAGAGCTTCTGTTAAGACTCTGTATTTTCCTTTGTTGTTGTTGTCAAAGATTTTCAATATGACACTGCTATTCTTGCATTTTTGTTGAAAAATGTTTTACTGAAAGTGACTTTAAGAATTGCCAAACCTTGCATTCTTCTGCATGACTAAACTGCACTTCAGTAATGCTTGAGAAGAATTTTCATGAAATGGCAGTTTCTAGAAAGCAGCCTTGTTTAGCAGTCTGGTCTTTATGTACCCTTGTGAAAAAAAGAAATTTGAAAGTGGGGCTAAAAATGTAGTGATACCATTAACAGTTCCCCTTTCTGTGTCATGAGGGTGTGACAGACGACTTTGTTTTGTTGTGAAAAAGTCTGTGAGCCTCCAAATATCAGAAATACCTAGCAGTTTTGGAAACAGTTAAGCATCCAGTAGCACTTGAGAGCATGGAGCTTATGGTTATCACTGTGCATCTCTGGTCTGTGAAGTCACTCAGCTCCAGCTCTGGACATCTTAATGACTGTCATTATATATAGACACTAGAAAGTTCTGATCATGCTCCTCTCCCACTGCACAGCTGAATTAGTTGGGTTGCTTTTCTGCTGAGTTATATCAATCTTAAACCAGCACAGTGCAATGGAGAATCAAGACTTTTGAAGGACATTCCATTGGTTTGCAAGTAACCTGTGTATACTAATAGGAAAATGGAGCCTCAGTACATATGATTATTTTGCTCATATGATCAGAGGATTTGCTTCTGCAGTTCAGAGCAATCCATCAATGATAAGGATGAGCAGTACCTCCTCATCAGGTACTCTTTAAAACAGTGGCATTCAACTATTAGTAGTAAAGAGTAGCTTCTAAAAACTAATACATTTTTTTCTCAGTGAATCAATGTTTGAGAGATGCCAGGGGCACTATAAAATTATAATGTGGCATGTAAAAAACCAGAGCTTCCTTGATTAAGTATTTTAACTGGTCTAATTACCTCGAATTTAGGTTTGAATTTTAATACTCATTTCTACTCATCTTGCTGCCTTTCTCAAATGTTTCCTATTAACATTCATTCTTTTCTAGGTGGCCAAGTAAAATAGTAGCAGCTTAGTGTTTTGATAAATGATACTTTCAAGCAATTACAAATATAAACCAGGAAACTATAAAGAAGAGAAAGGGACAACCTGTGTAGTAGAAACATGTTTTTTTGCAATTACCGACACAAAATATAGTCTTCCATGCTGCTAACAAACACGCATTCTCCATCTGAGAAAATGCGATGTTACACAGTGTTTGAAATAGACTCTTTCCTATATTAACATACAAAAATACTCCTTCTTTAAAGTTAACAAAAATAACTTAAATTTTTGAGAAGCAAGTCCTTGTTGGGACAGAAACCGCATTTGCTTGTTTTGCATAAAGTAAGCATACTAAACTGGTGGCTTTCCAACCGTCTGTCCATATGACACGTGTAAGGTTACTGAAAAGAGGGCTCTTTTCTTAATTTTCCTTTGTCTGTGAATACATAAAACAGTGGTTGAAAATTCCTGGCTTAAAATCTCAACTTAAAATCAGAGATTGGTGAGTTTTTTAAGAGGTGGGGTTACAACAGCGTCTAAAGGCAGAAAACAAAGATTAGGGTTTTGGAACATTCTTGCTGCACTGTGACTTCAAGTCATACTCTTAGTTAATTTTAACATTTTGGCTTTTTTCTTTATATTAATCTTAAGGAATAAAATGCACTGATACATTATGGCTTATTTGTGTCAAAGTACCCTGTGCTTCAGTTTTCAGGGCATGACATAATGAGCCAAAGGAAAAAATTACTTATTTACAGTGTAACAATTTATCCTCTGTATTCAAGGACAAACTAACATACAAAGGGTAAATCTTCAAACCAAGAGAAGCTTAAGTTGCTCTCTTGATTTTCATAAAGATGTCTTTGGATAAAAACACAATGTACCAAGTACAAAGCTAAAACACTTCCCCTGCTCCCCTTCCTATAGACTCCTGAAAGAATAATTTCTGTAATGGTATGTTTTAATGACCATCTATTACTTTGAATGCAGTGTTAAAATAAATAAGATGGCATAGTACAGAGAAACATGCCCCCCAGTCATATATCCATTGTGCAACAAAACCATCCCTCTTACAGTGAAGCAAGATCATGAAAAGTAAGAAGCTATTTTATAGGCAATTTAGGTTTTGATGCTTTTCCAAGAGTTCCTTGACTAGTTTCTCTAGTGAGAATAGATGCTCATCTGCATCTTCCGGTACGAGATTTCTGATAGAGTTAGCAAGTTCAAACAGGTATTCTGTGTTTCTTCCACTAGGGCCAACAGCATTAAAAATCTGTTCAGCAATTTCTTCCAGAGGTGCTGGACCAAGGTAGTTGGGGTTGTCACAAGTTCCAATGTATAACACCACATCAAAGGGTTTTACTGACAGGTCTTTTGGATAGAAAATGACAGTTGTACTCCTGTAGCCTCCTTTCTCTCTGAAGTCCAGGTATGCCTTCACTTCACATTCTTGTCCTGCTGGCAATCTGTAAGCAACGCCCCACACACAGCCCTGTTGAAAGACAGATTGTTGAATCCTGGGATAGCTGCCCTAGGCTTCCCCACCCTGCCTTAGCACTTGTGTCCTAGCTGATGAGCACAGAACTCGGAGCTCTCCAGTGGGGAAGATCCCTAAAAAACCCCAACAACCTGCAGGAAGCTGCAAGATAGCTTCTTTACTATTAAACAGAATTTGAAATGGGTGAAATAAAAGTCTAAGTACTTCTATAAATAGAACAAAATCTTGATTTTTTTTTTTTTTTTTTTTTTTTTCCTATAGCCTAGGCCATGTTTCATTTCCCCTCCCTCCTCAGCCCAGACACTCCCCTTGCAAACACTCTAACAAACACTGTCCAAGTGAGACTTGGAAAACAAGAACAGTAGACTCAGGCCAATGACTGTTTTATCTAAACAGAAATTAATTTCACAATATTACATAGAAACCAAAAGCACAGTTGTGGCATTCAATTCCTTAAGCATTTTATCTGTGTAGCAAAAAATAAAGCAAGGCTATCTACTTTTTTATCACTGCAATGTAATATTGATTTGGTTTAGTTTTTATTTTGGGAGGACAAGATTACAGTTCTGACAAAACACCTGGAGTCTGCTATTGGCATATCATCAGCATTATATATATGCTGAAAGTAAAATTCTGCATCTTCTAACTGGATAGCTGAAGTGACTGTTCTGGAAAATATATTAAAGTATACCTTTGGTAATAACAGACTAAACTGCTTCTGGTTTCTTATTGATTTGAAACAATCAAATGTCATTAGCATAACTCCAAGAACTTTTGAGAGAACTTTTAACTGCACTAAAGAGAACTCAATGATTTGCTTGTAGAGAAGCAAAAATCAATAGGGACTTACTACACAGGTTGGGAATGCAACAGGACATTCTATATGCTACAGAGACAGAACAGGAGTACTATACCTCAGGATCTTCAACCAGAGTCACAACTCTTCCAGGCTAAAATTAATAATAATTAAAAAAAAAAAAAACAGTTAGAGGCTTTTACCCTGTATCATAAGCAAAACAACAGCAAAAAAAAACCAAATGAAAGGTAATGAAAGGATCAGAGACCTAATACAGGTCCATCTCAAAGTCTATTTCTTTGAGGTCCAGTGTAAATATTTTCTGAGAATATCTTTTGATCTGTATTAGCTAAGCTGTCATAAAATGTGAAATTCTGAGTAGAAAGTCTCTGCTGCACAGAAGTTAAATTTAAGTCCTAAATGGGGAGGTTTTGTATGCGCTGTCCAGACTCAATTCTGTTCCCGTTTAAAATGTAAATGGAACATAAAACTAACCTCAAGGAATGCACCTTCTTCAGTCATGCTACTTCTCCACAGCACTACACAATGTTTTTATCTCCAGACTGAAAATGAGGTGACCCTTCACACTTGTATTCAAAAAGTTTATACGGAGATATGGAAAAGAATGTAACACGTAATTCTAGCTTGTGTAAAACAAAGCAAGATATTGCCACTTCTGGCTTGGTTTGCACTAACTGCATTTTAACAAATGTTAATTCTGCACTAGGACACATGGCAACTCCTAGCTTTAAAAGCTTCTAATTAATTACATGGTTTTGAAAACATGAAGCAAAGAAATCTGCTAGAAAATTTTAGTAAGCACCATGTTACTCAAAGATTAAAAAAAAAGTTTATTTTGCAAAAGACTGTTGTCCCCTTCTTTTCCCCCTCCCAGCTCATTCTCCCTTCCTGGGCAGAGGGAGGATACCTTGGTAAAAGCTTATTTTTTCCAATGAGTTACTTGTTGCAGGAAGAGTTAAGAAGCCAGTTTGTAAATACTTAAAATTATGTACTTGGATGCATACCTTTCATTTAGCCTTAGCTAATTTTCAAGTCTCTGTCTTTTTATGACTTACCACTACTGTTTTCATTGGCGTGTCCATGCTTTGGTGTTTGACAGTGCAGTGTTTTCTCCTTTGCAAGCCACGTGTTCTTTTGGTAACAAGCCAAACGCAAAATCTAGTTTTTGCAGAGCACTTCATAGATACCATCAAATGTAGATATTATTTATTCAGTGCCAGATCTTTTATAATCTTAAAGGCTGCTTATTTATAAACTGAGGTACTGTGTTTTCATTTTTATGCCAGTTCTTGCCCATCAGCAGCCATCTGTTCCTGATCTGACTGACAAAGTAAGGAAGCAATTTCACTTTTAACAAACTAAAACCCATTACCTTAAAATGATTTAACCTTAAGCTGACCCAGTAATCCTATGCATGCAGAAACTGAAAATTTTGAGTTTTCTGTTTGGACAGTGGCAGCAGACAGCTGGAGCTGGATTAATTATCTCATCAAGTTNTTTTTTTTTTTTTTTTTTTTTTTTTTTCAAACACATCAGAGGGCAGGGCAAGAACAGAGATTCCCAAAAATGCCAGGCCCATTGGTGTGCTGTGCCTGTGCTGGATCAAGGATTGCAGCTAAACCAAGTGTCCCAAAGCTGGAAGACAGGTGGGTTGCAGGGAAAGGAGAGGTCCCAGCTGCCTGTGTTCTCAGCGTATGCTGAGGGAGCCTTTTTGCCTTGCAAGTAGGAGTAACAACTTCAGGACTGCAGGAATCAAAAAGGCATTAACCTGTTGAGGCTGAGAAAGTGTTATTTTTGTTCATGTTTTACATAAACACTTAGCTTTATATAAAACAAAATAAAATGCATTAACCAGTGTACATAACTAATGACCTGTGCCCTCAGTCTGTTCAAACAAGCATCTAAAAAGAAGTAAAACGAAGTACGGGCTTGGGAGGTGTGAGGGGGTGGTGTTCTTTTCAAGGCTCTTTATGCCTGCAGATGATGGTTGTGGTTATGATCTTGATAGGCAGAAATACAAATGTCTAAGCTTTCTGGAACCAGTATGTGCTAGTGGGTTGTAACTTGGTGTGGCCATTTTGCAAGATATTCTCCAGTATCTGCACCAAGACAGTCATTCTGAGTATTCCCCTGAATTTCAGCTATCCCAGCAGCAAAAAAATGCAATCAGGTCACCAAAGAGACTTGCAAAAAGGAAGAACAGCTGGCCTGTGCAGGTTCTATTGCTTTCTGAAGTCCCAAAAGTGAGACTTTCTGTGGCTGATTAGGTTTTTTTAAATCACTACTTTTTTAAAGCCTGGTTTCCTAAGTGGGGATCACACTTTTCTATCTCCTACCCAAACAACTTTTGCATGTGCTTTTCAATTCACTCAAATTCAAGATAACAGAAATTTCCCAATGCTCATCCAAACATATTTGAAAATGAATGACAGACAGATGAGAAATTGTCCCCAAAGAAAGTGAGCAGTGGCTGTCCAGCTGTCCAGGACACTGCATCTCTCCAGCCAGGTGAAGCTGTGGCTGAGCGCAAAACAGGTTTGGAGACAGGAATTGTGTGTACCACAGCATGTAAGCCAGGTGACAAAGCCAGGCTTTGACCTCCATCTTAAAAGCAGGGTGGCAAAGCACTTTGCGCTTGGAGTTCAGAACCTAGACAGCTGCATGTGCACAGCACTGCTCCAACCTGAAAAAAACACCTGCTGAGCCTGAGTCTGCTTGCACACAATTTGCTTCTTTGCAGTAAACTTTCTTTAAATATCAGATGCCCAAACTTGTGCTAGTACCTGAAGCATTGCCATTTGCCTTGCAGGAATCTGAATGCAAGGGGGGTTTTGTATTATCTTTACCATACAAGTATTTTACCAAGTTTGAGGTTCTAACTAGTGCTATTTAGAATGAGATGAACACCTCTTCCATGCTACTTGTGGCCTGCTGTGGTTTTTTTTGTAAATGACTCCTTGTGTCTTTTCTGGAGGAGCTCTTAAAACTGTGTTCCAGTGTTACAGAGTGGAGTTAGCAGGGTGCAAGTTAGACAGTTGCTTTAGGGACATCAGGAAAACATGATGCAAAACCAGCATTCAGTAGGTGACTTGTTTGAGAGCTGTGTGCAGGTATCAGTTCAGTTTGCATTTCTAATGGCTAAATTGTGAGCAGTGTCTGCAGCTGTAAATATGTCCTGCCACATCAAAGTCATTCATCAGACGTTCTGGGTGCTTCTGTAACCTACTGTTTCTTTAATATTTGTTGAGCTATTTAGAATTGTATAAGGGTGATAGCTCTTCTATGGGGAGGGTGGTGTACAGCCTTGCACAGCAGACCAAGACTTTATTATTCTCACTTCTGTGGCTTAAAAATTACCAAATACCAGGTTGGAAGAGACCTCAAGGATCATTTGGTCCAACCTTTCTTGGCAAAAGCAAAAAAAAAACCCCAAAGAACCCCCCTCCGCCATATGTTTGCATGAAATTGGGAATACTCGCTTTTGGAATTTTAGTTTATTTTTCTTGGTGGCTTTTTTTCCCCTTTCCAAACAGTAAGGATTTTCTCCAGAGTTTTCATCTGAAATTAAAAATCTGAAAAACAGTGAGGTAGCTACTCAGATCAACATTTCTGGTCTTTAGTTACTAGCTAGCCTTTCTCTTCAAAGCCTGACACCCACATCGAAATAGTTACCGTAGTTATTTAGATTAGTGCCTATAATAACTATATTCCTGTATACTAATATCTATAACTCAGTTATTAAAATGGCTAGCTATTAAAATGGACTCGTGGTTATTTTTGCTACCATTTGTCTCTTTGAAGCTCACTATGTTGTTGTTTGAGGGGTTTTCTTTAATAGTACAGAAGTACTAATTTAAAGTACCGAAGAAAATAAATTCTTCAACTTCAGGAAACACTTCTTGCCGCAATTTGGTAAATTAGAAGCCAGAGTGGAAATAAACTGGCATCAGTAAGCACTGGTTGCCCATAAGATGTACTTAAAGACTGCAGGAGCGCGATGGAGCTCCCCGCAGCCCGGCTGCTCCGAGGGAGGCCGGCTGGCAGCCGCCGGGCAGCCTCCGCCTCGGGCCGCCGCCTCACGGTGCCCTCACTCGGGCCGCGGGGCTGGAGCTGGGCCCGCTCCCCGCCACAGAACCCTCCGGCGGCAGGGATCGAGGCCGGCCAGCCCACCCCGCAGCCGCCGCCACGGCCTGTAGCCCCGCCTCACCTTGCCCGGCACGCCGCGGTGGTCGGTGCTGCCCTGCCAGAAGCGGCGGCTATAGCCCAGGATGTGTCCCACCATCTTCTCCTCGTAGGGAAAATCCACTTTCCAGATGAGGGAGCCGTAGCCGAACACCCACATACCTGAACCGCTTGCCCGACTGCTACCGGGCGCCCGGTCTTCCTCCTGCCCTAGCCTGGCCTGGCCTGGCCGCCGCGGGCCTGCGCACTGCCGGTGGGGCGGCCCCGCGGCCGGCCGTGGGGCAAAGAGCGCACCCCGGGGCTTTGAAAGGGGGCGCCCCCTCTGTTTCGTCAGAGCGTGGTTCCTGTGGTGCTCCAAGTTCTGTGGGCGAGGTCAGCTTGTTCTCAGAGCTTTGTCATTAAAACTATGTCTGCTGGCCCAGAAAATGATATTCCCGCCCTCTGTTAAGTGTCCCCCAGGGAGCTGCTGGGCAGCCATTACCCCCCCCTAAAGCCCCACAAGCAAACGCACTTCCCCCTCCAGAAACCACCAACCAAACCTCTACAAACAAAACAAACACGTATATGTATAAACCAGGGGAGGTTTAGGTTGGACATTAGGAAAAGCTTCTTCCCTGAAAGGGTCGTCGGGCCCTGGAACAGGTTGCCAAGGGCAGTATTGGAGTCACCATCCCTGGAGGGATTTCAAACACAAGTACATGTGGTGCTGAGGGATGTGGTATAGTGGTTGACCTGGCAGTGCTGGGTCAATGGCTGGGCACGGTGGACTGGAGCACCTCCCCTATGAGGACAGTCTGAGAGTTGGGATTGTTCAGCCTGGAAAAGAGAAGGCTTCTGGGGGACCTTATAGCGGCCTTCCAATACCTAAAGGGAGCCTGGAGCAGAGAAGGCTTCTGGGGGACCTTATAGCATCCTTCCAATACCTAAAGGGGGCCTGTATAAGGGGGAGAGAGAGGCTCTTTACTCCAGTAGAAAGCAATAGGGCAAGAGAGAATGGCTTCAAACTGAAGGAGGGAAGATTTTGATTGGATCTTAGGAAGAAATTCTTTACCAAGAGCATAGTGAAACACTGGAACAGGTTGCCCAGAGAGGTGGTGGCTGCCCCATCCTTGGCTATGTTCAAGGCCAGGTTGGATGTGGCCCTGGGCAGTCTGGTCTAGTGGGTGGGCAGGGGGATTGGAGCTAGATGATCTTTAAGGTTCCTTCCAACCAAGGCCATTCTATCAATCTGTGAGTCTTAAAGATCTCTTCAAACTTAAATGAATCTGACTTGTAATAACAGGCATCTTTTCTTCTTCCCTTTCTTCCACCTGTAGAGTTTGCCACACACAAGGATGGATTTCACGGAAGCGTATTCTGATCGATGTTCTGCTGTGGGGCTTGCAGCAAGAGAAGGAAATGTTAAAATGCTGAGGAAACTAATTAAGCAGGGATACAGCATCGATGTTCCAGATAACAGGGGGTGGGTGCCAATCCACGAAGCAGCAGCTCACAATTCGAGTGAATGTCTGAGGCTGCTAATTCGTGCAGGTAGGGAAATTTTCATATTAAATACTATGATTTTCTGCTAAAATACCCTGTGTTATACAAATTAAATAGATCTGTCATATTCTTACTTGCTCTTTAAATTTCTGTGGCCTTCATAGATACTGACTAGTTATGGTAAAGAGAAATTGTTGTGATGTAGTCTGTAAATGGCATTTGATTTTACTTTAACTTCTCTGTCCAGGGTGATTATCTGCATAGGGCCAGTAATAACAGACACTGCTTTTTGAAGGAGTTGGTAGCAGCATGTTTGTGGATATGCTGTAGGCTACAAATCTCAAATAACTCAGTTAAGAAAATAACTGTTTTGCAATTCATTGCTAAATATAATTTTTCCCCATTATTCTCCATTGTAGCTCCATCTGATGACTACATAAACTCAAAGACATTTGAAGGATTGTGTGCGCTGCACCTTTCTGCTCGTCATGGGTCTCTGGAAACTGTTTGTGTTCTTCTGGAAGCTGGGGCTGACCCCAATGAAGTTACCACTGAGGTTACCACCCCACTGTTCCTAGGTGACATGATCTTTTTTGAAATATCATAACAACTGTTGAGTGGGGAAAAGCTTGTTCTCTGAATTTAAACTCCCCTTATTCACTGTCTACCATGTTTCAAATTTTCGTAGCCTAAGTGCTAGGCTTCAGACTCAGAGACATAGTGGGTCCAGAGTTTACTTTTTTATTGATGGGTAAACCTGCTTCAGACTGTGTTTTAAAACAAAATTGTAAAATCAAAATTTTCTGCATCACCTTTTCTTTCTTTCTAGTACAGAAAAGGCCTGGGAGTATGGGATTATATCTGTTACGAGGGTGTTTAAGTTTGCTTTTTTAATTCCTCCCTAATTCTTACGTGAAGACACCTCATATTCTTTTTGCAATTCTTACTTCAGCAATTAAGGTCCATTATTTTAATACTTTTTCTTCAATTTCTGTTTGACATAATTAAAATGCTGATAACACATCTGCAATCAGATTAAACATCTGATTACATGTGCTTATTGTTTTAAACACCTTGTAGCCAGGCAGCCATCATGGCTGGCACATTATCTTTGTTTACAAGTCTCTTTGCGTTTCATATTTAAGCAACTAAATAGGTGATTTGATTAAAACTGTTGGTAACAGGTAGCACTGGTGGGGAAATAATCAGAAAAAGCATGCTGGATAGCAATAATTAATACTATGTATAAGTGCTGACATAGCTTAGAGCCAAGGAATGGTCCTGGGGCTGCATATCCAAGAGATTTTTAAAACAGAAAACATTTATGCTCAGGTTAGTACAGACTATGAAACAGGGATATGGCTCAGCTCTGTGTTGAACATTGAGTACTACAGGCCAGAGGCATTCCTTTGGGAAGCTCATGCATTAATACTCCAAAAATTACTCAATGCAGGTCATTTATCATCATATCAAGCTTTTACAGTTACACAGTAAATGTGCCTTAGAATTGTCAGTGCAAAAGCTTGAGGATGAATCGGGTTTCTAAAGGAGGCTTTGTCAATGAATGTGTCAGCATAAATTAAATGTACATGTTATAAATTCATTTTACATAAGTGTTTAAAAGAGTTTTAAACTTTTAAGTTTTAAGGTTGGGGGATCTTGTTTTAGCCACTGGGGCTTCACAGATTTGGGAGGCTGTTGAACTGGTCAGGCAGTTTGGTGCCTGCTGCAGAATTGTCTCCATATTCCGTAGGAAAGAAGGAGGAAACTTGCTTTTGTTATCTGTATTAGCACAGCATAGGTGAAATTTTAACAAGTCTAACTAAAAACTTTGTGGATAAAGTTCCATTCTCTAACAGAGTTTTTAGGGGTGTAAATGTAAAAGCATATATAAGGCAAATTTAAAAGAATTATGATTATTGTTTCAAAAACTTAGTGAGACCATTTGAGCCTTCAGTGGGTTCTTTAAATCCATTTAATATGATCTTTTTTTCTTCTTAACTGTTTCATTTGAAGCTGTTGAAAATGGACACACAGACATTGTGAAGTTTCTGCTCCAACATGGAGCAAATGTTGAAGGACCTCATTCTTTGTCTGGATGGAATTCTTTGCATCAAGCTTCATTTCGGGTAACCTCTGTAATACAATTTCCATGTAACTGATGTATTCTGAGTGATAATTTTTCTATTTTTTATCCTTTTTATTGGGCAACTTTTCCTAACCTACCCTAGCAGTCCTAAGGTTGCCTAAATGCTGAAGGGCTTGCAATGCACTGAAGAGTGTATCTGAAACTACACAATATGTTGATATTGTGAAGCAATAGTTACTTAAGTAGTATAAGTATTGCATGTTGTATCACATGTTGTATTTGGGAAGTGAATCTCTTATGACTTTTAGAGAGGGTTCTTTTTAGTATCTTATCAGTGATATATATGACCTATTTCTGGAATAGAAATATGTTAGCTTAGTGCTTTTCATAAATTAATTTAATTTCTATTTTTATGTATCATGTAAGTGAGCAAATGTGAATGAATTAAACTTGCCTGTTTTTTTTCTGCCATTAATTTTTTGGTACATCTTTAGAATGTTGAATATATTGCTTTTTTTCTTATTTCTGTTTGGAAAGTGTAGGAAAACTAGATTATGTCTATTCTTCATTTCTTTGTTGATTAAAAATATTTCTTTAAGGGATTCACTGAGATAATGAAAATACTTCTGGAGAAAGGGGCAAGCAAGGAATGTAAGGATGACTTTGGAATTACACCTTTATTTGTTGCTGCTCAGTATGGAGAGCTGGAGAGTTTAAGACTGCTCGTATCTCATGGTACTGGTGATCATTCACTTATCTTCATTGTTTTTGAACTTGCATCATCCTGTTACCAGATGCAATTTTAGTTCTACTTTTGCATGTTGTAACTTCAAATTTTAGTGTTTGAAGTGTAATTTTAGTTGCAGATAGCTATGCAAAATCATCTCAGTTGCTTAAATCTTTTTTCAGTAATTTAGTGTAGTTTTCAGCAAGTGATGGTAGGAAATAATAAATAAAAACTATGGAAAGATTAAGGATCCTCAGGGTTTTCTAGAAGCCCTTAACAACACTACATTAATGGTCTGATTTTGAGGACATTGCTCTTGTAATAGGATGTTGTTCAGGCTACATGAAGATAGCTCTTTCTGGTCATAAAGTGACAGCAACAGTTTCATTCACATAATGAACAAGTTTTATGTGTCTAATAGCACATGTCCTTACAACCAAACTTAATTGCCATAAAGATTAAGCCTGAGGATGCCATGTCTGGATCAAAGAAATCATACTTGTTAAGATGTTAAAAACGTTTAAACACTGACTACTGAAAAAGTTAGCAACAAGCTAGTAAATGTTGCCTCGTTGCTGCAGGAAACCTGTTGTGTTGTGAAGTCACTCCATGGAAACCAGTTACTGTTTAACATTGATTTGTTCTTTCTTTTGTGTGGAAATGTAAAGTCTTGGCTTTTTTTGTCAGGTGCAGATGTAAACTGTCAAGCCAAGGACAGAGCCACTCCCCTGCTTATTGCTGCGCAGGAGGGCCACACCAAGTGTGTGGAACTGCTGTTATCCAAAGGGGCAAACCCAAATCTCTACTGCAATGAGGATAACTGGCAGTTACCTATTCATGCAGCGGCTGAAATGGGACATGGCAAGTAGGTGGTTGGGAAGGCATTCAGACAGAAGATTCTGAAAGTAAAAATGTAACTGGCAAAGGGGAAGTTCAGCTCTAAAAGGAAGAAAACAAGTTCCCAAGCTGATTTGTAGTTTAGAATTTCTCTTTCCATATTTTAAATGTCTGTTAATAGTTCCAGTAAAGTGACCAACCATTCTGAATTCGACATCTAACCTGGGTCTGATCCATATCCTAAAGAGTTCAAAGTCTTCCACAGTGCTGTGTCAGTAAGTAACTGGTGAGCAGTGCCAGTGAGTTCCAGTAGCAAAAGAATTGTTGTTTGTCACTAATCCTTGACAGTTGGAAAGGATGTAGAGGTGTGAGCTATGTAACAGAATGACTTTTCCATTTCAGTATCTCAGAGAGTGTTGTTGAACAGAAGTAAATACTCCTTTTATTTGCAGCTTACATTTCTGTTTGCTTACAGACTTCACAGAAGCCTGGATTTAATGTTGCAGTGGTACTGTATTGCTGTAAAAAGGGTTGTTGGATTGTAGGAAATATCTGTCCCTGATAGGGATTAAAATATTTATTGCCAGCCTAAGTCCATTGTCCAGGGCATCCACGCCAAAGCACAGTGTTTGTGATGAAGTGATAAAGGAAGTTCTTTTATGCAAACTCAGTAGTGAAAAGACACATTTTTTTTAAGTTGTAATGCTCATATGAAAAATGGCCATACATTTAAAGTCAATTATTGCTTGAGATCACAAAATAAATAATTTTTTAATATTTGCAGGATATTGGAGTTGCTAATACCAGTTACTGATCGGATTTGTGACAAAGGCAAAGACAAAGTGAGCCCTGTGTATTCAGCAGTGTATGGTGGTAATAAAGAATGTTTGGAAATGTTACTCAGAGATGGCTACAGTCCAGATGCTCAAGAGTTCCGTAACTTGAACTGCAGATCACCCATGTGTATGGTCTTCCAAAAAGAGTAGGTATACCTCTTACATTTTGAAACTATTCATAATTATGTTGGCCTTTCTTTGGCTTTTTTAAAATGTGCTATTTTCCTGTCCTCCTTCCTCAATTCTTGAGCCAACATAGCTAACCTCTAAGTTAAACTCTAATTGTGTGTGGGGTTTGGATTGCATGCATAAGCTGAAGAACCTCATGGAAATCTCCAAGGGGAAGCTATGCTCTTTTGAAGAGGAGTCTTGTAGAACAAAATTGCAGGTTTTGTGCTTTCAGAAGGCCTTATCAACATGTCTGTCTTCTGGGAGCATGAGTTGATGTGCTAATTGGATCAAAAGGACTCTTAAGTAGCCAGATTCTTTTCAGGAAGGATGAGTTATTGGAAAAGAGTGTTTTCCTTTTCTATGTGCCAATCTTGCGCATAAGACAAGCAAAGTTAATCAGCTCAACACTGTAGCTGTAAGGAAGACTGGGAAGTGGAATGATACATTCTTTTAGATCATGACCCATTTCTTTTTATGCCTGATGAGTGATGCACGCCCTGGTGTTCACCAGGAAATAAAAAAATGCTGACTTTGTAATGCAAAAGCTGTAATATTGGAGGAAAAATAATAAGGTATAAAAGCCTTACTCCTAAGTATATATCATCCCAGTGACTGTGCCTGTTACAGCCTCTTGTGTCTCTGGTCAGGCTGCAGGTGATTTTGATCCAAAATCCAGATCCAAAACGGCCCATGTGAAATCATGCATTGGTGTACGAGACAGAATGTGCTTTCCCTTAGCTCCATACACAATGCCTAAGGTGTGCAGTGAAGCAGCACCTGGGGTTTGTTATTCATTTTCATCACATGCTCCTAGGAAGTTGCTTTTAAAAATTCTTGGACATCAGTTTTCCCCTTCTGTCCTATTCTCAGTATGTAATAATTTAGCAAGGGTTGCAGACCAGGTGACTACTAAAATGTGCTGTAAGTGAGGTGGGTAACATGTGTAACCTAATTACTAACTAAAAAGCAACACATTAATTATCAGTCATAATCTCATTCATCATAATATTACCATATTATAATTGATAACGATAAAATGATTTTAGTAAAACCATTTTGAAATGGGTACAGTAGTTCAGTGGGTTGCAGAGCTTCCTGCAAATACATCTGGATGTGAATTAAACCCTTAATGAACTGAACATTAGGCTGCTCCCCAAGTGCTGGGATGCGATCATGTAATATATTCATCTATTGCCTGTGGCGTATTTTTTTAAGGCAAAACCAAATCTAGTGGGCCCTGTGCTTTCTGCTCCTAGCAAGCATGTGACAGATCAGCAGTGTGATGAAACCTCTGGGTTACAGAATTTGCTTTCTTGGAGGTAACAAAATAGCTGCTTTCTGGGCTAAAAAATAACTGGATGCCCTGTTCCCTGTGTGCTGTTTGTAGGTTTTTTCATTTCATTGATACTTTCCTGAAATACGGGATCACCTTACTTGGGATTCATTTGGGACATTGCCTGTTCCGTAAGAAGTTTACTTTGTTTCAACGCTTCTTGAAGCTGGGCTGTTCACTACCTTCTGGGGACCAGTTAGTGGAGTTCGCAAGTTATGCAATTGATGTGGAGGAGGAGTACAAGAAATGGCTGCCTTATCTGCTCTTGGCTGGTTTTAATCCAGTGAATTTAATGTTGAGATTCTGGTAAGCAGATGATCTCTTGTTTACTTAAATACTGTATGCTTATCTGCAAAGCTGTTGTCAATGTTATTTAACACATGCTTTCAGAGGATACTACTTGTTCATCAATTACCATGATCAGGAATAGTGAATCTTAGGGAAAGTCTGAAAGAAATAATCCACAGGTAATGTCTGGAGTCAATAAAATAAATTTATTTTAGGAAGAAAGCTAGAATGGAGATTGCTTTGTCACTGCCCTGGAGAAAGGCATCACTTAACAATTTTATATCGTACATCCGTTACTAGCCCCTTAGTTTCAAAATGTGTGTATAATGGTAAGAAGAATTTCAAATACTGGTAAACTGGTTAGGAGGGATGGGAAACAAATGTAAGGTGACACTGAGCCAAGGCTAGGAGGAGAGCAAATATATGCAGTTAGAGATTGTGTTAAACAAAGTAATGGAGAAAAAAATTCCAGACTTAGACTGGGTTTGTTTTGTTTTCTTTTTAAATTCTTCTGCATACAGATAACTGGTTGGAGACATCTTGTATTTAATTAGGCACTACAGAATTCAAATTATATTTAAAATTACAAAGTATTTGTGTTTTCTTCTGGTTTTTTCTTGTCTATGAAGATGATGATTAGACTCTACTACCATGTCTCAGCTGTTAACTACATAATGTGAGATGTATAAACTCACTGCATACATTACTTCACTGTAAGAAAGGAGTAGGATATTAAGGTTTACTTAAACATTGATATATTTCAGATACTGTAAAGATACCATAGTTAATATATCATTGGTATTTTTAAATGCATTTGTTAATGACTTAGTGAGATGCTGTTAATCATTAGCATCCATGACTTTCTGAGCATTAATTAGAGGAGCATATATAAAGCATGGTATGTCTGTGCTTCAGTAGATTGCATTTATTTGTACACTATGTAAGTTATTGCAAAAGCAGCAAGCTGCAGGATTGCAATTCAGTGAGTAAATAAATCTCACTATCCATATATATCATATATGATGGTTTTATAATCCAAAACTTTTATATCAATTACTTCCTTTGTTTAAATATCCACTTTTTAAAATATCACATCCTAATATACAAAACTAATGTTTTTGTAAGCTTAACTTCAATAGTAACTATTCTATCCTGGGAGATAACAGGAGGATAGTAGATGGCAAATGACATTTATGCATACAGTTCATTAACTGTCTCTGGCTTTTTGTCCAAAACAACTGTATAATCAATCATAAACTGGTCAGTCTAGAGCAATGACAATTTTCATTACCAGTGGGAAAGCTAGGCAATCAGATCTCTCTTCTGTAGGGTTTTTGGTGAATGTGTGAAAGTTCAGCCTAATGTGAAAAATGATTAAAAACTAGAAAGGATGTAGAATAATTTTGACAGACTCTTCAGTAAAAAGCAAGTGTATTAAAAATTTTGGGTATGGCATTTTTGTATGTTTAGAGCATTTAGACTTCCATTCCCATGAAAATTCAGGATTCTACACATCTAGCCAAAAAGCTGTTCTTGGAAATTGCCTCGCTCTTCAGCATGCACAATACTAGAAGAGTTGGTTTACTTCTTGTTACTTTAGCCTCCTTAGGCACTTTTCCTGAGGCATTTAAATTTCAGAGAAGATATTTTTCTCTTAGAGTCTAACTTACTTTTTAAAAGAAATGGTAGCTAAAATTAGATTACTAAAGACTTGTCCTGTCAAAATTACTTTGGATTTCTGGTTTTAGGCTTACAATGTAGGTTATTAAGGATTTGTTAGAAAATAGTACAGCTTTCTGTGCATTGTTTCCATTATTATATTTATGCTATTGTGTAAAATAATATATTATGGAAATTTTTGTTACACAGGATTTTCTCTGTGAGCGAGAATGTCCTTAACTTCATGCTGGAGTTCACGAACTGGAAAAGACTTCCTTCAGATGTAGAGCAAAACCTTTCAGAGTACAAAGAGAAGTTCACCTGGACTCCCAAGAGCCATTTTGGTATGCAATGCAACTAGGGATAAAAAGTCTCCGTGTATGCCAGCTTCCAGACTTTAAGCAGATTTGTATTTCTATGAAGTGTCTATCCTGTTGTGTAAGCATTGACAATAATTAAAATACAAACTATATAAACCATCATATTAAATACCTACAAATCTAGCTGTTCATTATTGCTGCTGTAATCAAAAGGTGGTCAGCCAAAAAAGATTCATTAATTGATTGTCTATTAAAACACTAGTGCTCACAGCATTCACTCTTCAGAAAATCAGCTTTAACACAGAGGTCATGCTCTGTGACTTGTGCGTTACATAACTGGAAAACTGGACTTGAGTGTCTTTGTTAGGGACTCATTTCAAAACCTTCTTCTGTAAAAGGGCCTATAACAATTTTAAAAATATCTCAGTGATAATGTTATTAAATAATATTTCCTTTGGAGTATTTGAAGCTAATTATGCTTACCCTGCTGTACTGAAATACAGAAATTATTGCAGTTAATATCACAGATTCCTTGGGAGTAACATAAATGGAGAAGCCACACTGGAGGAGTTTGGAGGCACTAGGGTTCTGTATCGGGACAAGTTGATCTATAACAAGAAATTCTGTGTTTGAGTGAATGCATGCTTACAGGCATGTATCTGTATCTTTTGGCACAGTGCTTATCCTAAGTTGAGTTATTCAGCAACATGTTAGAACATCTGGCATCATAAGCCAGCAGAATTATGCTATCATTTAATACTTATCCTGAAAGTGCTTTCCCTTATGTTTTTTGTTGTTGTTGTTGCTGCATTTACTTCTAGAATTAATATTTAATTTCTTGTAAGGAGGCATGGGCCTCTCTCTCCCTAGGCAGGTGGCTGCTCTGGGCTGCTTACATGAAACTTTCTGATTAAGAATAAAATGATTCTTTGACACTTTGTTTCTAGAAGTTTAAGGTAACTTCTCTAGCTCCTCTCAGGAAATTGCAAAAATGCTGATTATAGCAGGCAGCAGCCCTTCGCTATCGAGAACTCTGCCTTATTACCTGCTTGAGACTGAGATGTTCAGATGGGATCCAGCTAAACCAGCTAACCATAGGCAAGAGATGTAATCCTATGGTGACCTGTTCAGTTGTTGTTTTTATTTTTCAGCCTTCATTCCTTCCCTATCTCATCTTTGTCGTCTTGAGATCCGGTCCATTTTAACAAGTGAATGCCTGCGATCAGACCGCTTTATCCGGGAGTTGCCATTGCCAGCTTGCCTCCAGGACTACCTTCTCTACTTAGATGTCCTGCGAGTCAGTGATATAGCCGAAGCGGAAGATTATCTGAGGCAGAGGGAGGAGGGAGGTCCCTGTACCAGTCACTCCAGCACTGAAGATGCAGAGAGGAGGGATGCCTGCAACTCCCGTGATAGGTGATGGTGCTGCCAGTGACTGAACTCTGCGACTGTGGATTTTGTAATGGCAATTAGCAGACACAGAGAATACTGTAAACAACTGAAATAATTAGTAAGTCTTTTCATGCTGTAGTTTTATACCATATCTAGTGCTTTGTTAGTAATTCATAGGATTTAATTCTTTAAAAAAGCTGTTGTACCTTTCTAAGTCTGTGCACATCTTCTGTTTTTTGAAAGGAAATGTTTAACTCTTAGGAAGTAAAATTAGCTTGTTCAATGAACACAGCTTATATAGTGGTCAAATCTATTTGGTCAGACACTGTTAGTAGATGCTTTATTTTAAGTACTGCATATATCAAATGAAATTATGTGAAAGTAAAATAACACAATATTCTATTATTATGACTTTATGTGTTGGGGAATGATCTAGCTGAACCAGAGATAGGAAAATAATGTAAGAAAGGAAACTGTTTGCTGAAGCTACAGTGGTTTTCTTTTATTTTCCTTTCCTTAGTAGTCTATATTTGGCAGAATGTCGGAGTGGGAGGCTGGCTCAGAGCCTGCAGCTAGTCCCTCCCCTTGTGTAGCCCCATAGGCAAGGCGCAAAATGTCCCCACAAGCGCACTGACATGACAACGCTGTACCAAAATCCCTCCTTCAACAAAGTGAAAAAGCAGCTGCTGTCCCCACGGGGTGGGTGACAGGGCCAGGGCAGGGGCACCTTGGTGGAAAACAGCAGTATCCCTTGTAATGGGAAAGCCCTCATCCTGCAGAGGCGAAGCCAGCACTGCTGAGCTCACTGATAGTGGATGCTGAAGGCATGAAGGATGTACAGGAAGGTCGTGATGAAGGCGAAGAACTGCACAAGAGGAAGAAGAGCAAAAGTTGGGGTCAGCTGGGAGGGTCTAACCCCATCTCCTTTTAGTGCTCTTGACCTGGGGAAGCCTCCTAGCCTAGAGCTCTCTCCAGCCTCAAAGAGGAGGCAAAAGCCCCCACATTTCCCAGGAGGCAGCCATACAAAGCTGTCCATGAGATGCTGGACCCTGAGAAGTCCATGCTGACTGCACAACACAATAGAGACAAGGAGCTGAAGCTCTGACTGGTGTGACATCCAGGCTTCGGATGGCTCTGCTGTGACTTCAACATTTGTCTCTCTGAGGGGAACTGTGGGTGCTCTATCCAGCCTGGGGTTTTCTGGACCAACTCACCGATGCAGCACAGTTGAGCTGGTAGTAGAGCGGCGAGTTGGGGCTGAACTCAGAGCGGATGGTTGCATTGGCTTGCAAGACAGCAGCGCTCATATACAGAATGGCTGTGGCGCCGTGGTACAAACTGTCCTGCAAAACAGGGGAGCAGCAAGGATCAAAGTCTGCCCAGCACCATCGTTTTCTGATTCATTCTGAGGACAAGGTCCATCCTCTGCATGTGTGAGTGCTCAAACAGGACACACATGCCCAGACAAGAGCTGGGACAAAACCCTCATGCCAAGTTGAACCCTCCCCCGTGCTCACACAGCACCCATGGTGTAGCAGAGCTTCCCTTAGCATTTTCAGTCAAGGCAAAAGGATGGAAAAGGGCTGGAGTGCAGAAGGGCCAGAAGCTGGCTGCCTAACCCATTACCAGCCACAGTGGTCTTGTGCCCACACTGCTGCTACCAACATCTGCTGGTGTCCCAGCCCCTCCTTACCAGCACTTTCCATTTCTCGCTGTTTTTGTGAAAGCCGAGGATGTAGGCTAAGAGGAGCAGCAGGGAGATGAGGCAGGAGGTGAGGGACACATACATCACCCATCCCTGCAGCAGTGGGAAGGAGACAGAGGTAGCAGCAACGAGGATCCATACCCAGGTCCCGCAGAGCTGCCAGGAACAAACACAGGTACTTCTGATATGCACAGGATGGGGAAAGCCCATTTTCCCCCTTGTCTCCCTCGGGCCAGCCTGAAGCCCTGCATCTTCAGGCAGTTTGGACTAGCCTCTCAGAGCATCCCAGCATGACAGCAGCACCACAAGGTGGCACAAGTTTCCCTGAACACTTGGAAAAAATTCACAGCCTTTCTTAGAAAAGGGAAAATTTTGCTGCCATGTTTCATGCAAGGAAACATCTCACCCTGAGGGCTTTGGCAGAGAAGCCAGAAAATGTGCTTTATCCAGGAAAAGTGAACGGCTGCATCGTCCCACCCTGCCTGCTTGTAAACCTTCTGAGCTGGAAACTGTGGCACAAGGTAGTCTCCTCTTGACTCCAAACACACCAGCCCAGAGAGAGTCGCTTCCTCTGGATCTAACTAAAATATTAACCCCGTGTACTATTTGTGCATGGTAATCTGGTTGAGTTCATGCTGCACTGTGCCATTCCAGCTCCCAGTTGTGGTGGATGAAACTGCCCCAGATTTGCAGTGGGGAGCTGAGCCTGCCAGTGTGAGCAGCTCACAGCAAAGCCCAGCTGCAGAGATTGTGCATGTGGAGCATGGGTAGTGTGGGTCACTGGTGCTGTGTCATGTGTCAAAGTACACCAGCTGTTATCTCAGGCAGTCCTGCTAGATGCCCTCTGGACTCATAAGCAATTGATAGACTCATGAATACCATGTTACAAGACACCCAATTGCCTTCAAGTGCTTGGAAAGACTTAATTTAGCGAATGAAATTCCCTTGATTTTCAAGCAATTTCTATGTAAAAACTAGAGCTACTTCTGTTCCAGAGATGACAGCAGCTCTTCAGCCTCTCCTAGCTCCGTGGCAGCCAGTGACCACATGGGCTCTGGGATGGAGCTGGAGTGTCCTCAAGCTGTACCAAAAAAACATACCGTGAAGACCACCTTTGTGCATTCAGTATAAGCTAAAAGAAAAGATATTTTTTTCCCATAAATGCTGTCTTCAGGATTGTTTTGTGGGCTGCTCACTGATTTTTAGATTTGCTAGTACTATAAAGCAGCAGAGCTCAGCATACTCACAACCTCCGGTAGGATGAACGCGTAAGGGACAGTTTTGAAGACAGCAATTCCAGAGGGCAAGGCGGGCTGTGTGGAGGCTGCAGGCAGAGACACTGAGGCCATCTCTTCTCAGCTGTCACCACAGTCACTCCTGTCTTGGCTCTGCTCACTTTTGCCTGCATCGTTCTGCTCCAGCACAGGGTTTTAACTGACACACCCGCAGGGACGTAATCACAGAAACCAGCCCAGGCTGGCACCACACCGCTTCCTCCAGCTGAAGGAGCCCTCAGCAGTCCTCTGGTTAATACACTTGGCTTCACACACCCTGCTACCAACACCTGGGCAGGAGAGAATGCGACCCCGGCCCTACCACTGATCTCGGCCCTGCCACTGGCACACAATCAATTCAAAGTCTTTAAAAAGAGAGGAAGGAAAAAAATCCTACACCATGCTGGTGCAGAAATGTTTCCTGCAATCAGTTTTTGTCCTTGGCAGTCTTTCAAGTCTGAAATACTTTTGCTTCCACTGGTGTTGCCTCCTTTCCTTTCTGGTCAGGTTTCTGCTCCGTGTTCACATCAGACTCCCTCACACCCACCAGTTACATCCAGCCTTCAAAAACATGCAGCCAAACATTTCTTTACGGACAACTACACACACCAGTAAAAGATGGGAGGGTTTGCCTGCATGGTCCTCAGTGCCCAGAATAGTCTGAACGAGCTTCTACCAGGACAGCTTTGATTTGTATGTTCTCGCAGATGTGCTTTGGGTTCGACAAGCACACGCTGTTTTTTCCAGAGGACTCGACCTTATGCCATAACTTACCAGTAACTGGTGGGGTGAAAGGCTGAAGATGGCATCTCTGCCTTATGGCACAGAGAAATCATTCTGTCCTCTCTGACTCCATAAATACTCTACAGCAGGAGGAGAATATCCTATTAAGATATCATATCTCTCTGTTAGGAGAGGCAAGTGATGCCCTAGGAATTTAGGTTCTGTGCCAAGCTCTTGCACAATACAGAGCAAAGATCAAACCCATGGTGGTTCTTATTGTCCAAGTGCCTCCTAGGTTGTGGGGAAGTGCTCTGTGGCATTTCTGGAGGCACCAGTTTACAAAAACTGTTAGTGGAGCTGGCTTTAGGCTCCACACAGTGTGCTGTGGTCTTTTAAAGATGTTGTTTTAAAACATTTCACACCAGGCAAAACTAGTGACTGGCTCAGACTTAAATCCACACATGACTCAGTGCCTGTCTACCTCATCAGACACGGAGGCAATGTCCCCATCACCATCCAGACACTCCAGCACGAAAGAGAAATGGGATTAATTACCTTCCCATGGGGAGCAGGCAGCACATGGCCTGTGGGTACAAAATGCTTAAGGGAAAGAAGCCTTTAACCTCCTGGTCCCTCTGATGAACACCCCACAGCTCGTTAGCGTGCCCTAGAAAGGCAGCATGAAGGAAGCTACCATACAGTACAGCCACGCACAGGGGAACCAGCACGACCTGAATTCTCACCAGCTTTTATTTGTGTTAGGTGTGTTGAACACATTCCTACGAAAACCCAACCTTTTCCTGAGTGGGAAAGAAAAACAGTACAACAGTCTAAATACAGAGGAACTTGCTGTCCACAGATTGGACAAGAGATGATTTTTTTTTTCCCCTAACCTGGCTGACCTTGCTCAGCAGCATTCTTAAAGATCTTTGCTGTTTTCCTTGCCTGTTACCAGTCTATGGGGGTATTGGGACAGAGAGTCTCTTGTTAACCCTGATTAAAGCAAAACTGGAAATTAATTGGAAGCTGCCTCAGCATTTGCTAAGGTTTGCCAAAATACAACACTCAGTATGGCTACAACCACAGCCTTGTCCAACATTGCAATGGAGGAAATCAAAAATACAATTTCCATTAGTTAAACTGATAAAATAATTTTAGTCTTTCTCAGTATGTTAAACGCTAAAATATTCATTACAGTTCCAACAGTACAGTTTCTCTTTTGTAAGAATTTATTTATAGTGTTACCCCATTCTTATTATAGCCTAAATTGTTCTTCCATAATCCATTCATACTCCAGGACTGTCTGTCCTCACTTCTCCTAAGAAATCATAAGCCAGCTCTGAGATATCAAAGGCTTTCTGAGTGTTTTCTGATGACAGCAGATACTGAAGGGCACCATCATTCTCTCGGCTCTTCTTCAAGAAATCAGCAATCAACTTCCAGCGAGATCCTTCAGACTCTTCCTCAGCCCACTTGTAGTCAGGGAGGAAAGTGGACTGGAGGAGAGGGAAGACAGAGTCATGGTACACCAGGACAAACAGAGACTTCAGAAATTCTTGATCTCTCTGCAGAGAAGAGTATTGGAAAATACTTCAGTGCAAATATGTGGCATTGCCAAGCACTTTTACAGTATTGTACATAGGAAAAAAAAAAAACCAACCAAAAAAACCCCAAGAAAACATTCAACAAAACCCTAGTAAAAACAGGAAGATATTTGACTTTCTTAAACAAACATCAGTTAGCTTGCACAAGCCTCAAACTCACCACCAAAAACTACACTATATAAATCAGCAAATCTGCTTTCCAACCCATCTACTTTTCCAAATGACAAAGAGCAGCAATCCAAAGCCAAGCCCTGCTGGTGTTAGCACAAAACAATCTGTACAACAGTCACTGAGAGTCCTTTGCTCATGGCGTATTTATATTTCTTCCTAAAAATAACAGCATATGACAACTGTTTCCCACAGAGCCTCTGCAGGTACAGACTGAAACTGTTTGCCATGGCTTCTGGGAAAGCACCACATCCTCCCCTCCCTCCTTGGAAGCCCAAACTCCACTCATTTCTCTACTGCCCTGGGCAGAGAGTTGCAATGATCCCACGCTCCTCGCAGCACATGGCTTCTGGCAGGAGGTAAGGCCGCACTGTGAGTACTGTTATTTCGCACTATAATGGGACATTCTGCGTGTGGCAAGAATTACACTCTCCCCTGTAAAGACCAGTTTGCAAAACCCAGAGACTAAGAATCAGCCTGATCAGTTATCAAATTCTGAAACATCCTGACTGCTTTAACTAGACAAAAGTTGTGTGCCTCATTTTCCACAAGCACACTAGAAAAAAACCCTTTGTGCAAGAAGGACAGAGCGTTGCCTCTGGGAAAACTCATTGACCACTGACACTCTTTCAGAAGTGTCCCAGTAATGTGAGCACTGTGACTGGCATATAACAGTTCACATCTCAGCAGGTTTAGCATCTAAGTGTCATATAACCATGCAAGAAGGAGTAAGAATTTGCCATGCAGCAATCCTACTATGGGAGTGGCACCTGATAAATCAGGTAAAACTGGATAGTTCTGAGATACTGAGGAGTTACTAATTCTTTGAGCAGATCAGCTTTCATTTTGGATGAATGGCCTTGAAAAAGTGATTCTGACTCATCAGTGTTTTGCTTTGTTTGCATGAACGGGGAGATCTCCTTGTCTGTCCAGTATCTGTTCAGAACAGCTATCTGCTCAGCAGCACAAACAGTGAATGAAATATCCTGCTGCTGCTCCCAAGAAGTGAGGGGTACTGGATCAAAAGCCAATGCCATTCTTATTTAGTTATCTACAGCTTCTCTTTGTCCAGAAGACAGGAGGTAGGACAAGGTATGGGTAAGCATGGTGAGATGGCCAATTCAGTTCTCCAGCTGCCTATACAGCAAAATGGGAAGTTACTGTCTGAGGCAGGGAGATGTGCAGAATTTGGGGGTCCTTGTTCCAAGCAGATTGTGGGAGGACTGGAGCTCAGAGTAGGAGAGATTATTTTGTGGACATACACAGCACTTTTTGTACCAGTGGAATGCTTTTACCAGTCAAGTACTGGAAGCACACCATGAAAGGGAGCCACACTTTGTGTGTGAACCTGTAATAGCTTCCCACTAACAACCACAGATAAACACCAAGACAAGAAGTTACAGTTTTGTATTCCTCCATCTCCTAGTTTACCATTATAAATGTGGACAAGAAATGTTAAGAACTGCACTTAGCATATCTGTATTTTCTAAAGAAATGTAGGGTGAAAGGATAAGTTAACTAGCAGTGACACTAGAGAAAGCTTCTAGTTCAAATCAGGTTGAATACATGTCAAAGAAAAATCTGTAATTTATTACCTTCTCAGATCTCTTCAATGTTCTTTCTCTATCTGCCCAAGCACTCTAAAATGATATGAAATGTAAAATCAGACTGAGATTGCAGAGATCTAAAACAATTCTAGTTTTAGCTTACTGCAATCCCTCAGTAGTTGAAGTTCCAGTCCCACTTTCCCCACACTCCTCATTCCTTGCTTGTGCCAGTTTAGTTGATTAAGTAAACAGCCATTCAAACACATTTTACAGGTGCAAGGATTGGGAGCTTTTAATCTATCAGAGCCATAAAGAAGAAATCAAGGGCATCCACTTTTCAGAAAAATCAGTCACAACTGAGATTGTTTTCCACCCTACAAGCATGGAGAAATACAGCCTAACACCAAGGGGTACTTGAAACAATTACAGAATTCTTCTGCTGTTTGGCTTTCCCATTTATCTTTTCACAGGATAAAAAACCCCTCAGATTTTGCAAACTATCTGGAAATACTAACACATCAGATGGAATTGAATGCTGTGTAGGTAACATACCCGAAGTGCATCCATCAGGTCTGGCTGATCCATGAGTTGAGGGAAAGTTGCTAAAATAGGATTACAAATTAAATCTGAAACAGAAAAGGAGCGCATTCAAGGCTAAGGAAGAAACGCGATGCTTTTCAAGGTATATCAAGGTATTCAAGCATATCAAGGTATTCAGCACACCCACTCCTCTCAGATTATTTCAAAGGGAAAATTAGCTGTAATAGTACTGTAGAGCAACAGGGAAGGTAGAAGAGCTCTCTAACAACTGCATTCTCTGACAGTAGCAAACTCTCAGTCACTGGGAGACAGTTAACCTGAGAGGAGACATACAAAAATGGATTGCTGGTTTATTAGAAGCCAGCAAGCAGGAGACCTTACCGATTTAACCTCAGGGTAAACTGAGGTGGTTTTCCTCACTTCTGCACCTGTCTTTTTCATAAACATCTGAAACTGTGCTGCCTGACTAGGATGTTATGAATAAACAGGCTTTCATTCCACCTTAATCTGTCTTGTGTTCTGTGCAATTTTAAGATAACCAGGCAACAAGTGGCGGAATAGATTTAACAAATAGGGCACATCATCAGGCTGCGTAGGTCTTCTGCACTTTCAGGTTGGCTCTATATAGAGGCATTTTGTTGAAGTCTTTTCTTTCTCTTGTGATTTTCAGTATTTAATGTACACTGTTGTTTCTTCATGTTGAAGTTGATGGAAAGTTTAGTAAACACTAACCATTTACTAATAACAAAAGATTTCACAGAAGCAAACCAGAACTGACTGCTTTTGTGAAATATAACTGGCATTTTAAGTTGCCCGTTTCTAAGGTGATAGTTGATTTTGAAATAAGAAAAATTTTCTTTTGTTACACAATGGCTACCAAAACAACTTCTGAAATGCCAGGGTAAAGCCTTTTAATCATTTCAAATGAAGTCTGAATCCAAATGGAAGCAATTTAGCTCCAGGAGAGGTAATCAGCCTAATCTACTGTCCTACCTTATAAACATCAAACCAAGTAAGTATGGCAGCTCTCAGCTGGCCTTTAGAAACTAAGTATTTTATTTCTCTGTTGTAAGTTTATTAAATAAATCAATAATTTATGAAGGAGTCTGACTTTTAGATACTGATATCATTATGCTCAGAATGTATATTAAAGTTCAAGGGAGTTAAATTCTGAGCACCTCTGAAAGATGAAACTGTAATTGAGATGCCTACATATGGCTAATGATTATAAGTTAAAATGTTAGCAAATGCACAAACAAATTTATTTGCCATAGGAACAGATGATACATAATTCAGTCTGCAAAAAGAGACAGGAGAAAACAGAAGAAAATCACTTCACAGTACCAATATAAATTCACCTGCAGTACTGTCAAGAAATGTAATTTTTCCATATTTCAAATTGATTTTAAAATGACAGGACTCTAAACTACTACAGTTCTGTTGAAGAAAGAATAAAAGACAGAGTTGTAAAACAAGAGCTACATACTGAGTTCTAAAAATGGAACTCCTCCACTTCTGCTTCTCTCTGCTGCATTAGCCAGTAAGTAAATAACTTAAAAAAAGGATGACAACTTCAATGACAAAAACATCTGCCTAATCTCTTCTGTAACTCAGAGAACACATACACTAGAAATGAATGAGTAAACCTCTGTGCATGCCTGATCTCTCGTTGCACGAGTGGTGAAAATGTATCTTCCAAACAATCCTTTATCTTTAGTTGCTTTTAGTTTATTGTAATGAGTTTATTTATTTAAAAATAACTCTTTACATGTCTATATAGGGGTTTTTTTAAATGAGAATTACACTGAAAGCACTTCATTCATACTTCACAGAAAACAAAACTATTCTTGTGGGGTTTGCATTGTGCGATGAGAGCTGATGTCAAACAAGGCAACATGTTAGATGCGAGTTGAAATATTACTAGTTTGCAATACAAACACCCCAGGGGGTGGTATTCACAGCAAGAGGCTGTTCACTTTTATCAACAGAACAGCTCTCTGTTTGTCCCCACAACACCTGCAGACTGAAAGTTAAAGCACTGAAATCCTCTGCAAAGGGAGTGTGACTCCCTAACCTTGTGAGATGGTTGCTCAGTGCCAGCACTACCAGGGAACAAAATCCTATGGGTACCCTGTACAAATGGGAGAGTAATTCTCTTTAGGAACCTGATCTTTCCACAGCATGCTCTCCATTACTGAGTTCTTCTCCACAGCAGCAATTCTTACCTGTGCTTTGTGTGCTTATTCTGTCTTTCAGGAGTGCATCACCAAGTATTTGTCGATAAAATCCCAAGAGGTGGATGTAGCACATGCTGCCAATTAACGTCTGTGGGAGCAAACTATTGGGACAATAAAAAGAGCATGCAGTTGAGATTTTTATTGAAAACTGCTCCTGCAAAGCATTCTTCACCAGAACTTGAGGGTAATACAGCTTCATGGAAATTATGATTAGTTCATATTGGCATCTCCATAAATCTGTCATAACTTTTGGAGGTGGACATTGATAAAGCTATTAACAGCTGGACTCCTGCTGTTGCAGGTTTCAGTCTTATCTAAACTTAAAAAACTTTTTCCTTGTTTCCAACAAAATAGCTCTAGGTGTCAAACAGAGATCAAGTACAATACATAGGTGACACAACCCTTAGATTTTTCCATAGCCAGTGTTCCAGGGCAAGGGAACACCTTAGATCTCTGGGACCATTCTGGGCTTAATGGAATACTGTTTCATTTTATGGCAGCACACATGCATACTTACTTCAGGTGGTCTTTTGACTGGGCACTTAATGACCTCAGCTTCATTACAAGCACAGGCTGTTTCTTGAGTGTCATAAACTGATGAAAAACACCAGTGCCTGCTTAAGAAAGAAATAACTGATGTGAAATAAGTAATTTTGAAAGAACATTAATAATTATACTGCAGGAATGGACACTTAAATTTGGCAAGACTGTAATAGCTTAAGGATGGTCTAAAAACAAGGAGGAATTAACATTTGAAAATATCAACATTTGGTCTAACATAAGCTACTATCTCTCTAGGGTGCTGGATTCATAATATACATGGAGTAATGTGAAGGTAAGCATCCAAACCCAAAAAGTAAAGGCTTTCTGTACCTTGCAGCATGTGTCTGCAGCAAACTGATATTATATATTTAAAACATAAGTGGTCTATTGCCTGAATCAATGCTTACTGAAGCTTTATTCAGCCCCACATGAAAGAACCAGCACAGATATTCTGCAGTTAAAGCAAGTGCAGTTAAAGAAATAATACATTTCTCAGAACTAAGCTGCAAACTGCAGACACTGGAAATTATAGGAATGTTAGCACTGGCAGTTAAGTTCTGAATCCCACCAGTCCTAACAATCAATTCTCTCTTATGCAAAACAAGAACACACAAAACCAAACCAGGCTGTGGTGACTGCATGCTAATGGGAGATAATGACAGCATATGGTAAAACAGAGACAGCATTTGTTGTTATCATTTCACTTCTATGATGTTTAGGAGAAACCACACCTCTTCTTGATATTGATGGGTCAACCTCAACACCTCTCTCATAAGGAGTACCACCATTTAATAGCAGCTCATACATCCTGTGAAAGAAGAGTAGCATAGTTGAAAATAACAGTAAAACGAAGATATGCAAAATATGTGAGAACAGCATAACTGCTTTCTGAGAAAGAAAGAAACCTGTTATCTCTTACTTTGACTAACTGCACCTAACTACTAAGTAATCAAAACTCACATGATAAATTTGAAACTTGTACTATATTGGGAAACTAGCCAAATATTTTAAAAGAAATTAGCAACACTGATTCTTTTCCACATGACTCCAATATTTTTCTTAAATAAAATTTAGCAATTGTTTCACTAAAATGTTTCTGAGGAGTCATCAAATTTTAGATATGGAAGAATCAAAACATTGAAGACTAATACAATCAAGAGTAAGTCACTGCTGAAGCAGTCATGCAATTTCACTCTCTAGATACCATCTTTAACGTAAGGGAATCCAAATATATTAGGAATACACATATCTATATGCCTACATTTGGTAAAAAATGAAGTATTCCAAGTCTGATCCACAATTAATCATTTCTGTAAATAACAGAAAGCTTTTCCACTTTTAATAAAATAGAAATACATACATTATCTTTTAAGATAGTTGGACCCAGGAACTAGAAGTCACCTGCAAAATACAAGCTTGTTCACACCGTCCACGTGAACAGTAAGAAATTCACTCACAACAACTCTTACCTGCTCCCAAGTCTTAGAAATCAATCTGCTAACTTTTAAATGGGAATGGGATATAGAGCCAAGTGCACATAAAGAAGCAGCCAGAATCAAAAAAAGACATTGTCACCTTCAATTTAGGTAACAATTCTATTTTGTGTCAACAGAACTCTAAATAACTTCCTATTACCTCATACATTTCCATAGTTTTAAAATTCCACTGAAAAACATTTTAAAATAAAATGTTTAAATTAAACATTTAAGTAAATAGAGATAAAGAGAGAGAGAGAGAAAAGGAAAAGATAATAAACTTACTTTGATGGAAAAGGCATTCCGTTACAAGTAAAAAGCTTCTGAAATGACCAGCCACAGCTTAGCTCTCCTCTTTCACCTGTTGACTAGCAAAAGAGAAACTTGAGCAGCTAAACCAGAAAGAGTGTAACTGAACCACAATAATTATTTAGAATAAGCACATAAAAATTGTAAAAGCCCCAGATTTCTGCTAAGCAAACATTGACTATGTCACATTTGCAGGTGTTTGAAGATGTTAGCGCACACAGTTATGCTGAAGTTGATCCTCCGTGAATATATTTAAGAGACAAGGATTTATAAAGAAAATACATACACATTTAAAGGAAACTGAAGTATATCAAGCTCCTGAAAAAGAAATGCACAAATACAAAAGGTAAAGAACTCCAAACCTGCACTGATGCTCTAAAGAATTCAGGACAGAAATGAGGGGAAAAAAAAGTAACCAGAGGATTTACCCATCTGATTCTAGAGTCAGCGGTTTCCAAGCCAGTGACATTGTGCATTGGAAGGCTTTATTCACAGTACCAGAGACAGTGCCTGGGAAAAGGAGCTGATACTGCATGCCAGCCCATCTGTTTCTAGACCCCAAAAGCACTAGTAACAGGTAGGAACTTGTTCACACTTCAGCTTTCACTTAAACCTACCCCGTAAACAGAAACAGACAGCTTTGCATGAACTTGACTACTCCAATTAGCATGAGGGCCATTACACCCCATCAGGTCCCTGTGAACTGTTAATTGCCAACATACTGTTCACCCCCAGGACTTACATAGTCCAGTTCCCTACAGGTGTACGCTCTACTTATCTCCCCACACAACAGTTCTGCATTCTCACCACACTATGGGCTTGTCTCATCCATATCTCCACAGGCTCTGCACTCTTGCCTCCAAAGTTCACAGAGTCACCTGTTCCAAAAAGCCACTGTATCCTCCAAATATTAGTGTTTCTTATGCTCCTGCATGCATCCACCTTCTGTTACGGTAGTTCTTATAGGCTTTATCATCTATTGTGTCACTACCCGTTGTACTTTTTAGTAGCATATCCTAGATGGGTAGGATGTATCAGTATCAATTGCAGCTAGAAAACACTGCCCATACTACTTAAACTGTTCAAATTTTAGTTTTCAAACTATGTAGCACAATAGTCTGAAACAAATCACAGAGACAGAAAAAGAATGCAGGATTGAAGAGACAATGATCACATTACATGAGATCTTTGGCAAACTAACAGAAGTCATGTCAGTGTAAGCAAAGGTACATTCACGCCCACTAGTCAGAAAGCCTTTTATTCTCTAAATATTGACTACAACTAAAAGTTCCAAACCCCAACATATCTCTCCTCCCTCCCAGATGCCAAAAGGAAGCCAAACTTATAGTAATCTAGGAAAAGTTCAGCTAAATTTCCATTTGGGTCTCACAGCTGGTTGCTGGGATATTGCAGCTTAACATTGAATATTGGTTCACTTCAGAAACCTGAGCTTGGAACAATGTATGCTGCAACATTAGACACTTACATTGCGAATATAAGTGATGCCAAGTTCAAACAATATACCAATGTCTGCAGACAGAGAGTTAGACCTGACGAAACAGTCACCATCGAGCAAGCTGGGCAGAATGCCTGTTACCTAATACAGAGAGATGGGGCAAAAAATAGTAAATGTACCTTTAAAAAAAACCACCTTCTGATTTGTAAAGGCCATTGAACACATCACTCATTCACAGAAGATCTCGGACCCAATCCCATCACATATAAAAGAAAATGATGATTAGAGAGCCCTTTTCAGTTGAAACCTCACTCCCCTTATTCTTTATCTTGCTATAAAGCACAGTTGTGATACCAAGGTACCTTTCCTGTGTCTGATAAGCTATTAAAGAGCTTTGGATGTCAGAAAGCACTTAATTTCCTTCAAGAACACAGCAACAACTGGGGTAAAACATGACAACAGTACAAAGTAAAAGCTCACATGCAAAGTGGCTGTTCTCCTCCCTTCTCCATGAACAGCAGGCACCTAATATTGATTTAGAGTTAACCAGTGCCAGGGGCTGTATCACCAGTCCCTCCTGCTACTTCTCCTTACCCTAAACTCTTTCCTCCAAGGTATTTTTGCTAAAATATTTGGTTAGGTTTGAATTCATGCACTTCAGCAAGTGTTTTCTTGTCTGCATGTTCATTTTAGTTACAGTACATTTTATTTCAACACAAGCACTAAAAGTAATAGATGCTGTAAACAGAGAGTTACTGGCAATGTTACTCCCCAAGCAAGATGCCTACCTTTGGAGAAAAGGTCCACGTGTGAGGATTTTTAGGTTGCCACGTAGCTCTCACTGTGTGAATGTTACTCAGTGGCTAAAGAATGATAGTGGTGAAAAAAGATAAGACAAGCTTTTCGGAAAGCTATACAGCTTTAAGAAAATGCAGTACAATCCAGATTAATCCAACACTGCACACCACAAAGATAAAATTGCACTTTCTCTTCAACTTTATCAGCTGGTTTCAGTTTAAAGGACTACAGAGAAGTTTTCTCTGAAGCCACAGAGCACTTTCCAACCATCCTTGCTTCATATAGACCAGTAATAGTCCCTTTGACCCCAAAGCATTCAGTGCAGCTGAAAGAAAACCACCAGATTGTCAGATTACATTTAAAAAAGCTGTTCTACGCATACACATGGAGGATGGGAGAATCTGAACATCTGACCATCTGTGATGGTCTCCCAGGACTATCACAGGACAGAAATCAACCCAGAAAAGGCTCATTTTGAAAAACATAAAGAAGCAAAGAGGCATAATGGCAGGTGGGGGAACCAAAATTGTGGACTCCAGAGAAAATGGAGGCCTCACCCCTACCCCTCCCAGGTCTGCTCACAACAGCCATCAGCCCCAGGAGCTGGGTGTGACTCTCATCATGATGCATCAACAGGAGTGGCTCACTGGATCACCTAGACTGCTCAGAGGTATGAGACACTGATATGCAGGGGAAAGGCATTTTGGGACTGCACGTGACTTACTACAGGATGCTCAAGAGAGAAACCCAAGGCAGAAAAAGGGAGGAATCAAGGTGCTTTGTGTAGTAGCAAGGGTGGGAAAACAAAGGGATAAGTGGAGATGCCTGGCCATGCCCAGCACCTGATCAATGCAGTCCATCCTGTTTTCGCATTAAACTCCATTTATAACTATTCTCTGGCTGAACAGGCTCTCTATTCTGAATACATGTGTGCCTGTATATCTAGCTGCCAGCAACTAGCCAGACCACAGGTCACTGGGGACCTACCTGTTTGTGGTGACTGCAAATGAGAGCGTCAGGGTACATACATCAGTCTGTGAGCACAGGCAAGTATCAAGGCAGACTCATCGGAGAGTAACTTAAGCAGCTTGGGAGGAAGATTGCATGTGTCTCTCTGAGTGAGACAGTTGGAGGAGATGGCTACAGAGTAACTACAGCATGAAATATCCTGAAAGACCCTCACTTCATCAAGGCTTTTTCTGCTAGCCCAACAACTCACCCGATTGCCGTCGAAGAGACAGAGTCGAACATGCCTACTGAGAACCTGTATAGTGACTCTTGGGAGAGGAATCCTTTTACAGCTACACAATGTTACAATCAAGGACACTCGAGTTGGTCTAGGATAAATCTGAAACACAGAAAAGAGAAGGATTCAATCTACAGGCTCCTTCTGCACATGGTATTATTTTGTGCTTATTTACAGAGGTGATCAAGCGTGGCGTTCACTAGACTGGATTCTGCTAACCACAAAGCTTGGGCAGTATTAGCAACAGCAGCAAAATTTCTTTTAAGACTTCAGCTCTCTTCTAAGGAAATCACTACAAATATTTTAGTTTGACAGACAGAAGGTCCTGTGAAAGTTCCAGGAGAAAAAAATACTATAAAAGTTGTGCAAATGAAAATATAATTGTTAGCCAAAATGAAAGAAGACAAATTAAATTCGTGATTTCACAGTGCTTAGCAGAAGTTGATGGTTTAATAATTCAGACTAGTCACCCACACAGATCTGCTTCACGTCCCAGACAGAGGAGGAACTCACAAACTTAAGATGAAACATGACTCTTAAAACATACCCAACATGACAGTCTCTACCAATTTTTTGCCTGTTAGAGAGCAGGACGTGATAAAATCTACCACCTCCAGAGCCTGGATTGACACTGAAATCCATCACCTGTTTCACAGGAGTATTTACCCACCAATATGAATTACTGATGGCAATTCACACCTAGAGCTCTCTCAGACCAAAAGCATCAGAGTTTTCATATACTCACAGTGTTTTTTTCAGCGTTCCACACCAAGTCTTTGAAAGCCAACTGTGATGGAGTAAGTTCCGGCTGCAGAAAGTAACTTGCTCGAAACCGATTGCCTACAACAAGAGTAATTTTTAAAACTCTTAACATTTTTTATCACCCTTATTGCTGCAAAATGAACAATACCCAAAATTCAGATGTGGTTCATGTCCATTTGAATGTCTAACTGGCCCAAACAAAACTATGAGGGAATCCACCCTAAGCACCCTTTAAAAAGGGTACTTTTACTCTTCGTTCTGCAGTATTTCACCTCAGAAGCACAGTAATTGATCAACAAATTTGATTAGTTTAATTTGACTTGTAAGAGTTTTAAACAAAAAGACTAACAAAACATGAAATCTGTAATGTATAGACTCTAAAAGATCTCTAAGAAAAAGGAAAGATTGAAAATAAAAAATCATCATTTTCTGCAATATCAACAGGAATTACCTTCTAAAGAGGAAAATCTTTGAAAGCATTAGGGAATTTGTGATTGTCTCCATGTGGCCAGGACTTCACACAATTAAATTAAAACTTTAACTGAAGAGGAAAAAACTCCTTTCTACATTATTTCATAAGTCAAATGTAGCCTGTACAGATTACCATTTATAATTAAGCAATACTGATTTCTGTACAATAGGCCAGTAACCAGGATAAGAAACTCACCATTGACACCTAAGAATCCTGCATTGCAATGATGATGATAAAACCTTACCTTCCCCTAAAAGCTGGAAAAGTGTAGATAAGCGGAATCCTGCAGGAATAGCTCCTGTGGTTGTCAGTACCTCTACTGTGTCATTCTATTACCAAGAAAAAGAAAAAGGATGAAAGTGTTCCTGCTGTATAACAGCTAACTCTATTCTCATTTAGCTAACACAACCAATATCAGAGACCTGAGTCTGAAGTCAGCTTCCTGAATCCTCAGGAAGTTTTGCTCTATTTCATGTGTGAGCACAGCCAGATTGCCATATTGTTAAATCCCCCTTCCCTTCCATTTCAGAGCAGCAGCAGAGGAGCCAGTTACTGAACAAAAATCACACCCTTGAAAAATGCTATAGTACTACTGTGGTAAACAAAAGGCATCTTATTTTCATCTTCGTTCACCACACTGGCTGGGCTGCAGCCTAGTTCCAAAGTGTTAGAGAACATTTCTGTAACAATTCTTGCTACAAAATAACCCACGGTCTGTAATATGAGAAACAGTGTTTGGTAAAAGGAAAACTTTGCTTACAAAATAATTAACATTATCGTAGATGAAGCTGCTACATAAGAGATATACCCACCTCTGTGATAGCTCTTCTTACAGCACCCCAGTGATAATCTGTTCTGGAGGAAAAATAATGTATTTTTTATGTCATTCTTCTGTGGACAAAAATTAAACACTAAATATTGGGTTGTTTTCAACAAAAGCACAAAGAACCAAATACCCTCGTGAGGTATTCTCACTGTATGAAATGTACTGCCAGGTTTAAGGAGCAGGAATAATACTCATACTTATTTGCTTTCATATCCCTTACTTTACCTTTTCTTAATTTCAGTTCCATCTGCTGTTTCATCCATCTCTTCTGTGTGTTCTTCACCTTGCTCTTGGCTTTCAGCATCTTCACTGTGGACCTGTAATTCAGATTCAGAATGGCAAAGTGCTTGAGTTCTCCACAGTTCTGTTCTTAAAACTGCTTTCTCCAACCATACCACACGTAAGTGCCTAAGTACATAAACTAACATGTGTAAGCAACTCTAAAAATTAAAAAAACCCCAAACTTTAAAGTCCATTTTTACAAGGTTCTTCCATGTTGATTTACGAAATACTCAAACATTTTCATGGACTGGCATTTCTGTAACTTATAAAAGGCATGAATTAATCCACAGCACTTTGGAGTCTTCAGAGTTGACCTCTACAGACAAAGATTATGACTTTCATATTCAGGAGACTTATCTGCACTTAAATGTCACATCTTCACAAGGCACAAAAATACTGCTTTTGCTAGGCATCTCCATATGCACATAAACAAACATGGTCTTACTGCCAAATAACTGGCAAAATACTGTTGCATGTCCCCATCCAAGCACTGTGATCAGTATTATGCAGCTATATTATCATTAATGTATACAAAATAACAGAGGTGAGGCTAGAAGAGAAGCAGGTTGCAGCACACTAACCACAAGGTAGGTTCTAGGAACAAGGCCTCTCTCCCCTTTGGAGTTTTCGGCTAACCACCAGCCATCTGCCTTCTTGTCATGTATAAGTAGGACTTCACCTTTCTTTGCAGTTAGAAAGAAGACAAAAGACAACCACACATTTCAAAATGGCTTCAGGCACAGCTAAAAAAAACAAAACACAAAAGCTTAAGTTTTCCCACCACAGAAATCAGAGATTACTGTGATGGACCCTGCCACTACAGAGGGCAGCAAAAGGACACTGGACTCCACCAAGCCAAACATACACCGGGAAAAGACACTTCTCCCTGAACTGTCTGAATCCCAGAAGCACAGGATTTCATTATACTTATTGCGTAATCTGAATGATCTGCAGATGAAAAACTTTACAGAGATGTATTAACCGTAAATGTGAGATCCCCTTCCTGCTGTGCCTTAAAGTTCCCAACTGCAACACATTCTTTAACATTTGGATCATCCAACAGTTTATCCTCCTCATCATCATCTGATTCTTCACTGTCTTCCTCCTCACTACTTTCTTCATCTTCTCTCTCATCCTCTTCTCCATTTTCATCTTCTTTTTCAGCATCTTTCTCATGTTCCTCATTCCTACCCAAAATAAATGATTTTCTTTATTATTATTATTTTAACAAAACCTCTTGAAATAGCTGTAAAGCTTTGCAGTATGGGCTTCTCTGCAAGGACATTGTTCAGATACAGATTTTTTATTCTTGTGTTTTACTCTCTGTCCTCATCTGAAAAAACCTCTTTAAGACCCTGTGGTGTTTCCTCCCTAAGTGTAGAGACCACATACCATCTTCCCAACAGCCACATTACATTTCAGACATTAACCAACACCCTAGAAAATTCCAGCAAGTTGTTCAGAGCTGCATCAAGAAGACAAGACCTGTAAAAGCTAGCTCATCAACACTTCTTTTTTAACTGTGTTAATAAAGGGGACAAGGTAACAATTTTCCAGGGTCCTTTCTCACTATAAATGTACAACTCTATAAAGCACAGATTGTATTTGTTTAAGCTACTTACACTGTGTAACTCGCAGTCACATTATCCTGATCCAAGACAAGAGCAAGTTTCTGCAGCTGCTGAGAGAGCTTTAGCAATAGCTTTTCTTCTTCTTCTTTCCTCTGATTGTAATTCCCCACAGGCGCAGGCTCGTCAGCCTGAGAAAGAAGGCAGCAACAAATAACTCAGAGTTCAAGTTTCCCCATGAAGTTAGTTTTCCAGAGGTGTCTTACAAGCTTTCACCTTCCTGGGCTGCTCTCACCCCCCATTTAGTGACACCTTTCTGCCTAGATGAAGTTCCCTATTTGAAACCTGCATTCTCCACTCCCAATACAATGCATTGGGTTGAGAAAGTTTTTAAGGACAGTAAGGTATTCCAAATATGCTTTAAAATAATATAAAAGGGTGTCAGAGATCCCAATCAGGGACTGTGCAGTGCTAGGCATTGCTCTTGTCCTGAGGCGATCAAAAGAGCCTTGTGTTCTTTATCATAAAAAGGGACTTTTCTTTATCATATAAAGGGACTCTTTACTGGGGAGCATAATGACAGGACAAGGAATGATGATTTTAAACTAAAAGAGGATAGATTTAGATTAGATATAAGGAAGACATTTTTGTGGTGAGGGTGGTGAGACACTGGCACAGGTTACCCAGAGAGGTTGTTGATGCCCCCCCCCCGGAAGCATTCAAGGCCAAGTTGGACAGGGTTCTGAGCTACCTGATCTAGTTGAAGATGTCGCTGCTCATGGCAGGGAGTCTGGATCTAGATGGTCTTTAAAGTCCTTTCCAACCCAAACCATACTGTGGTTCTGTGATTCTCTAAACACTTTCCATGATGCACTTTGGAGAAAACCATTAACAAATTTGTCTCCACACTTACTTTTTTCAATTTGTGAAGAGCATTTGTATTCTCATCCACCAGTTTCTTCAGCTGCATACATCTGCATTGAAAGCAAGACAGATAGATAGCATTTCCTTAAAATTCAGATGGACAGATGATTCAAATCACACATGCATACTGAAACTTGTCAGTTTAGATACCAGACCTTCACCTAGCTCTATGTATACGCAGCTTGACAAATACCAGTAACAGTCCCAAATGGCAGCTTAGCTAATTATTACTAGTAATGTGCAAGTGCCCACTTAAAACTATTTCAGCTCCTGAGGACCAGGAAGCATCTAGCCTGTTGTTTCCAGCTGGAAAACAGAGGGAGAAGGGGCTGGGAAGAGATCTGTACAATTAGGAGGAAAATGGAAAAGTGTACTGGGAACTGTCTGCTCCTTCTTCTGATGTAAAGGTGACGAGAACAGAGTGAACCTGCCCTGGGCTTTGCTCAGAGCAACCAGGAGATTGTTCTTTCCACAAGCTATGCAACTCCTGGCCACGGAACTGAAGTTAATAGCGGGAGGAAGGTTGAAGGCAGGGGCCAGGCAGTGGGAGCGAAGCCGGGTCCCCGCGAGGGACCCTTCGGACGCTGCCTCACCTCTGCGAAAGGCCCTTCCGCTGCCAAGGGGCCAAGGCCACGCTCTCTTCCCGCAGAGCCTCCACCTACAACGCAGAACAAGGTGCTGTCAACGACTGGCGGGGCGGAGCCGAGCCAAGCCGGGCCGGGCCGCCCAGCACCGTTACCTGCGCCTGCAACTCCCGACTCCGCCGCTGCACCCTCTGCAAGGGACTTCGCGCCCGCCGCCCCGACATGGTTGCTAAGCAACGTGTGCCGTGGCGCTGACAGACGCCGTCACTTCCGAAACGCGCGGCATGCCGGGAGGCGTAGGCCTCGGCGGCGAACCCTTCTGAAGGGGTGAGAATCGGGGGCTGGTTGCCGGGCCTTTTCGCCCCGTCTGGCGATCGCCGAGACCGCGTTGGCCATGGCCTGACCGTCTTCGGGACTATCCCGCAGTGAGGGGCACCCGCTGGGCCCCGAAGGACTCTAAGAAGGAGTCAGAAGGGCCTCGCTCACCACCAGCTCAGCAGGCAGGGCCCAGCCTGGAGACTGACAAGACGGTCAGCCTGCAACCGCCCTGGGGTAAATCCTGTGCGTGCCCTCCGCAGGCCAATCTGTAAGGCTGTCGTACATCAGCATCTGTTTTGTGCCGGAAAATGTGCATGAGCATAAGCGCATTTACTGGCAATCACTACCCTCACATCGACAAAACGATGCCTGAATGCAAACCAGGCCATGGTGTGCAGAAACCCATCCCTAACTGTCTGCAAGTCTCAAGGTTAAAAACTCCAAAAGGTCCATTATGAAAAGGTATCAGAACTGCACGGGTAAGGGAGTACAACTTAGGCTGAGCTGACTTAGTTTTAGCCACATGCTCCAGTAAACAGCAGCCCTGCAGAACAGAGGTGCTTGATACTGCACACCCTAGTGTTTGCATTTTAAGAACTTCCAAGGCTGTGAAACCTTGTTTCTACCAAAAAGCCACAGGACTTCTGCAGATGATAATTTCATGATCTTTAGAGGCATTGGGCAGAACTTCTACAGTTCAGTAATACAGATGAAAACCAGCAGCCTGCCCAGCATACAGTAAATCCTCCAGTGCAAAGCAGGAGACCCCACTTCTCAGACTCCAGGAAATATCCTTCTGGAATTTACTAGTGATGCGAGGGAAAGGAAGCAAGTGCTTGCACAAGCATCCTTCATTTCATTTGCTCATTCATCTTACCAATGCACGCTGCTATTTCACCACTTAACTCTCCCCACAGGTTTTTTTCTCCACATGCATACCTTCATAATGAGATTTGCGCTCATTACACATGCCCATAAGATACGTTTTCACTTGTCAGAGAAATTAATGCATCTAGGAACATCATGACATGATTTTTGCTAGTTTAATGTATCAGCAGCACCTCTTGGCCAAGGCAGAGCAGCACACCTCAGCAGCAGACTTAAAACAAACACAGATAACGTACTGAAATACAGAAATACATTTGGTGGCGTCGTTCCTATATCCTCAGTGTTCTGTTAAGTCAGCCTGTCACAGCTCAGCATCTTGTCTTCTGAAGGTCCTGGAATTCCACAGATGCTGTCCTTTTCCAGCAGTGCTTCCATGTCATCATCACCAGCCCTTTTCAAACTTGGCTCCAACAGCTGCGCGGGACAAATCCACTCCTGCTCCTGCAGCGTCCGTGGAGACCAGGTTTCTGGAGGATAGAACCGGAGAGTCGCGTTGACCTTCCTAAACCCGCCGCCAGCGCAGGGAGGCCGGCTTCCCGCAGAAGGGACGCACCGAAGGGTTCTCCCGGGCTCAGGCCGCCTCCAGCTGCTCCTTGGTGGCGGCGAGTCGGCGCTGAAGCCAGCGCTGGCGCCAGCGGAGGAACCGGCGACGGGCACTGTTGGCCTGCCAGCCTACCAGCACCCCGACCGCGAAGGCGGCCAACAACGCCCAGCGTACGGCCCGCGGCCGCAACGCCTCCGGCCCCATCCAGCCTCCGGTCGAGGGGCTCGGTGCCACCTCCCGCCCCTTCCGCCAAAGCGGGGGCGGACCACGTTAAAAGCGGCGGGACCTGAGAGGCTAAGCGTCTGTCTGTGCCATGGCGGAGGCGGTTTCGCAGGTAGCGGAGCGGGGAGGGTCCTGCTAGGGAGCATGGGTGTTTCCACCGAGAAAGAGTGAGGCCCTCTGGGAGGGTGCGGTGTCCTCGCTAGCAGAAGGGGGACGCGGATGTGCGAAGCTGCAGCATCCCTCTTACCGCTTCTCGTCTCTATGGTGTGTCCTTCTTTGAATAGCTGCCTTGAATTTATTTCAGGCTCCAGCACCCGCTGATGAGCCGTCTTTGTTTTTCCCTTTTTGACAGGATCTCCTGCTGGCAGCAGCGTTTGTCTCTGATGCCCAGTACAACAGAAATATTCCTTTTAAGACCTCCCCAGAGGCAGTCAGGTAAAGAGGTCTGCCAACCGCAGCTGTGGAGAACCAAATGCAACGCTGGTCAAAGAGCAACAGCTAAAAAATTCTGGGGACCTCGGTTTTACCGGCTGTGTGCTGACAACGGTGGGATGCAGGGAACTGGGCTTAGGCTGAAATACATGTGTTGAACAGGGCTCAGTGTATATGTATGTTGAAGATGGGAAAGGAAATATAAAACTGGGTTTTGCTGGAGCAAAATTAATTAAAATCTTTGAAGAGTGAAGCTGCAGCACTCTGTGGGGATGAAGGGAGTGGAAAGCTTGATGTAGTCCTTGTTTGTGGAAGCAGGTGCTGGAGTGTATCTGTGCTGGGTTTAAGCAGTGGGGTTTGGTAGCAGGGGACTCCATAGTTGAGAGAACAATTCTGTGCCAGGTGGTCACAGTTGTTACCAGCTGGTTTGGCAGTAGGTGACACCAACCCACCACACACCAAAACTTCAGTTAATCAAAGGAGCATATTGTGCCTCTGCTCAGGTGTCCTTGAGAAGGGGTGGTAGGTGCTAGGGACGTGAGTAATTGAAACGTTATGTTAATTGGTGATGACTTGGGGAATTTCACTGTTTTGCCTGCAACAGTGTCTCGTAGCTTTTAGCTGATGGTAAGAGGCCAAACAACTTCAGAGAGGTGATTTTTCCCTCAAGCTTTGGACTGCTTTAGGCAAACTATTTCTATGTGTAGAACTTGAGTGAAGAGAATCTTGCCCTGCCCACGTCTGCTAAGTATAAATAGTAGGAATGATCAAGTTTTACATGTTTGTGCCCTGATGGTGTTATTAGGGACATAATATCATGTCACCTGTATAATTGCCTGCCCTGGAGCCTTTATGCAGCTGGATTATGCAGATGAGATGACAGTTTAGCAATATGGGCAGAGGAACTATATGTTCTGTAGATCTCTGCATCTCCCCAAAGGAGCCGAAGTTGTGTGCCAGTGTTTGAAAGCTTAGAGCTGGATGTGTGCATGATTATTCACCAGAGGTTTTGCTGCTGTAGGGGATTGAATACTAATTAAGCTCTGTGTAAAATCCTGCAATTCTATACTTTCTGATAGCTTTTCTTATCTCTTTGTTCTTCAACCTGCAAATAAAAGGTGTTGGATAACTAATCAGACTTAGTTTGTGGGTTATGTGGATACCTGAACCTAGCAGAAGTTTTCACTCAAATTAAGGAACAAGGTAATTGTAAAAAGAAAACAGCTTTACCAAATCTGTATGTTGCAGTCATAAACTGAACTGAAAAATGCCTGTGTTCCACCTTCCCTGTTTTTTTTGCTCCCTGAAAGGGAGTATAGTCTCCATCAGCTATGAGACTATAGAGAAGGGCCAGGAAAAAAGCTGCCAAATCCTTGGCTGGCAAAAATTGTGCTGTTGTTACCCTCCTTCCCCAGTAACTATTTGGGGCAGCATGTGCTGTTCTTCCAAGATGTTTGCTGAGCCCATAGTGCACTGAATCTATTATGCTGCCACTGCCTTCTTTCTACAGGCTTTATTATCTCTATAACCACTGGATTATGCAAACAGCTACTTACTTCTTCATCTTCCTCAACCTGTCTCTTGCGGTGTTTGAAGAACCTGCTGTGTATCCACTCCCCTTCCTGGTAAGTTTTCAGTGTAGAAGCAGTAATGAAACTGCAGGCAAGCAAAGATTTCTTCCTTGAAGAAATTTGTGAGAGAGGTGCTCCTTGAATCCTAAGAAAATACAAATTTACTGACTTTATTCTTCCTGTGACAGGGAGTTTTACAAAAGGGAGCCTGAAATTGTTGCTCAGTATCAGATATGTGAGCCTGTAAAACAGCCAACAGCAAAACCCTCTGGAAAAACTCTTTATGCTGACTCTGCCTGCATTTTCTTTGTCTGTACCCCAGCATGAACATCCTTATCTGTGCAAAGAGGGCTAGTGCTGCTCTTGGTTGTCCTGACTTGGGCCCCTCCCTCTCTCTGCAGGTCACCTCTCTGGTTGAGGTGTTGTGCCTCCTGGTGTTCTTTGGCCGACTGACACATTTTGCAAAGGTCACCCTTCGCAACGTGTTCTGGAAGGACACCAAGAACATCTGCATCATGGTTGCAATCCTGGTGAGTTAGGCTTAGGGGAGCCTCCAAGGTTGAGGTGGGTTTTTCCTCCTGTTGCTTTCCCAGTAACATGGGCCTGATTCACAAGGGCTTTACAAGAGCTGTGGCCAAATCAACAAGTGGGCCTGTTCTCAGACACCTGTTGTGCGTGCATCTGTCTTGTATTGACTAACCCTATTGTCTTCATCATCCAGACACATTTCCAACATGACTTCTGGGAATTTTCCTTCTTTCTTCTACAGTTATCCCTAACAGACTTGGCCATATATGGGGCCCTCAGGATATATGATGTGAAGAGCATTCGGTGGTCAAGAATTGTAAGGCCCATCTTCCTGATCAACTTTGCAGAGAGTCGCCAGGTGAGGAAGAAGTCTGCTGGAATGTACCTCTGTTGCAGGGTCCTACTTTTAGACAGCCTGCTGCCTTCTTAGACCCAGGGGATTTAGTAGAAAGGGTGTTGTGCAGAATTCAGGTTCCTGTGAATGAAGGTTCCTCTAAGAGGAGGCCTGAAGCAAGATTTTGAGGTGGAGAAAAGGGTGTGTTAGCACTGGTGCTGCCTGGGCTATGTGCAAAGTACCAAAAGGCTTCTCTCTGTACCTGTGAGCTGGGTTATTGCTGTCCAAACAAACACCAAACACGGTGCTATGATGCTCCCATGTGGAGGAGCAGCCTCTGTTTGCAAGCAGAGTTAGATGCTGTCCTCGGGGTGTGTGAATGTGAACAGCACTGCAGACAAGAAAACTGTTTCTCCCTGGGTCAGGGGCCAGGTTACTTATTCCTGGAAATCTCCAAGGCAAACAAGCATGAGTGTCATACTGTTCTCAGAAACTGAACTTGTAGCCTAGATGGATGGTTTGGACTCTGATTCTTCTTGTCAAGGGGAAGATCTTTGTCCTGCTGCCTAAGACCATTCTGATCCTGACTCACAAATGAATAAACTACTGTGGTCTGGAGGCCTGGGGAGGAAGCAGTTCAAGTCACAGGCTCAGAGCATGTGTTTTGTTGCCTGGAGTGATGGGCTTCTGTCCCTGACCAGTCCCCCATGTCAAGAGCATCTCATCAGTGCCACAGAGTCCCCTTCCCCTTGGCTAGCTGAGTTCACAATGGTCTTTAGGTTGGGTCTCTCCTTTGAGCATCACGTCTGGGAAATGAGGACGAAAAGCCTGGTGCTCTTGCACAGGTTTTAGCAGAAAAGACCTGGCACATTTGGGGAAGAATCAATCCTACCAGATGACATGCAAGTACCAGTGTCCCACTTTGCCTATTCCTGTGTAGCTGTTTGATCCAGATGGGATAGGGAGTGGGAAAACTGTACCACCTTGCTTCTAAATGCTTCCCTTCTCCCTGGCAGATTCGGAGAGCCTTCCGCAGCATCCGCAACACGCTGCCAGAGATCACCTACGTCTTCTTGCTCTTCATGTTTAGCCTTCTTATGTTCTCCCTCATGGCTTTGAAGCTGTTTGGAGAGAGGTGTGAATACTTTTTTTGCTCAGAGCTGAATGGGAAAAATATACGTGTTACTTTCAGGGAGGAGGGAATCTGGCAACTCCAAACAATTGCTAGTGAATACAAGCACTGCTGATATGTGCGATTCCTGTGGTGGGGCATGTGATCTCTGTGCTTAACTTCAGGTTGTCTTTTTCCTGCTAGGAATCTCCAGACAGCAGAAGGCCTGCCATATTTCAAAAACTACCTAGAAATTGTATTTGACCTCTATGTGCTGGTGACAACAGCAAACAGCCCGGATGTCATGTATGTATGCTGAGCTTGCAGTCTTTCTGTTGTGAGTGCTGATGTCCTGCTCCTAGCGGCAGGATCTCTGGTTAGAACAATACTGTATTTTGCGCTGAGACTGGCAACAGGGCTTTTACTTTTCCAGCCTGCAGGGGTTTCGTGAATTCTCAGCCATCTGTTCTGTGAATGGCTCTGAATCAGAATCTGAGGTCAGGAAGACTTAGAAAAGATGCATTAAAAATACTGCTTTCCAAGTGACCCAGTAGCTGATAAAGGCTTAAACAGGAGGGACAAATGTGCGCACACTGACTAAAAACCCTTCCTGAAAAGGAAGTGTGTGCTGTAGTGATTAGATGGTTTTCTCTCTTCTAACATTTGCAGGGCTTTCTATAGAGACTCTAAAAATCTGGACAACTGTGTCAAACTTATGCAAGGATTGGGCTTTCCATCCTCATTTGTTCTCACTGGATTCCCATTTTGGTTTGTACTGTGAAGGTGCTATCAGAGGAGCAGGGAGGAATGGCACACTCATCTGTTTGCTAGGGATGTACTGAACAGAACTGGGATGTTACGGGACCCTGGGCTGAGGCTGAGAAATGCAGGTAGTCCTCCTACAGTGAGTAAAAAAGGAGGTTTGAGTGAATTGAGGGTCTGCAAAGCTAATAATCAGCTTTTGACCAAAACATTATCTCAAGACTCTACACTTAAACTTAGCCATGCTGGCAGGTCAGTCCCTGTGCTTTTTCTTCTGCATCCCTTCTTCCAGAGTGTGATAAATTAGGATGAAAACCTAGTAGAAGAAAACTATTCTCTTAACGGAACTCATACACAATTCTTAGTTTGGGTGTTATCTGACTATCCAAAACAGTACTTAGAAATCCATCTGGAAGACTGTTTTCTCATTGTGTCCTGTATTTCCCTGTTTGTCTGCCTAGCAAGAAGCAATCTCTCTCCCCTCCTCTAGGATGCCAGCATTTGACTTCAGCTCATGGTATGCACTGTTCTTCATTGCCTTTGTCATCGTCAACACTTACATCTTCATGTCTCTCTTCCTGGCTGTTGTGTACAACAACTACAAAAAACACCTGAAGGTAATATCTGGAGGAGTGAATTATGATTGGTGACTGCCTGCTGTTCTGGTTCTGCACACTTTCTGCCCCTGCATCTGCTCTTAAAGCAAAGGAAATGTAAAGGGGGGTATGAGTAAACTGGAACTCCTGCTGCTTCTACCCAAACTGAGTAGGTGCAATTTGGTACTTGTGATTAAAGGATGAGAGCTGGAAATTCCTGGATGCTCCCATGAGGGCACTGGCTCTTTCTCAGTAAGCAATGTGCTAGATGTTTGCAGAGGCTGAGATAAGGGTATAAGGTTCTTTAGCCTGCTTGTAATCATGCACAGAAGAGGATCTCCACCCTGATCTCAGCAGTATTCATTTATGTATGGGAGGCATATGTGGACACATCCTCTTTGCTTCTGTCATCTGTGGACATGCAGATCCTGTGATCTTTGTCATCTCCTTCCTGTTAGACACTACCTTTTGCCTCTGTGTCCTCTGTCTAGACACTATCCTGTCCTTTTTACTCTCTCTAGAATGAGATCCGTAAGCTTGCTTACATGAAGCACCGCAAGATGATAGAGGCCTTCAACCTCCTGAAGGAAGAGGAAGGAGCACAGTTTGTGGTTAGAGAAGCCCGGTGGAAACAGCTTGTCAAGCTGGTGGCTCCTGATATCAGCAATTCCCACCGAGAGCTGCTGCTACACATCTCAGATGATGAGCAGAAGGGTTTTGTAGGTGAGCAGTAGGGCACCACTAAGCATAAGGGATTAGAGAGGAGTCTGGAGTCAGGAGCCTGATGCTTTGAGGGTATCGGCTATGGGATTTGGGGTCTGTAATGGACCCAAAGGGCCTCCAAGCATCTCTTCCTGCTTCCTTCCAGTCACTTAAGCCCTGAAAGCTTATCCTTTCTGCCTGTGTTGTAGCCTGTTTCACGTATGCTGTGGGCAGCTCTTCATGGCAATTTGACGTCAAGGTAAGTTTGCTAGAAAGAATGTGGCCTTCTTTGCTTAAGGGCAGGACAAGGAAAGCCTCCCTTTTGTCAGGTTCCTCCAAGCAATGTGGCTTCCCACACAGTCCACTGGAGCCTCTTGTTCTGCTCCTGCTGGAGATGAGGTATGAAGAGAGATAGGTCAGTCTCCCCATGCTAGATTGTGTCCATCCCGATCATTAAAGGTTTGTGTTGGTTGTTGGTCTAGGACTTGAATCATTCCAGCAGTGGGGCAGAGGAGCTGCATGAGTACTGAGTTCAGCCTGTTTTGTGGTGGATACCTCTGTGTGTGTGTTGGCTGCTGCTATGAACAAATAACATTTAGGTTGGAAAATATCTTTAAGATCATTGTGTCTATTAATCCAGCACTGCCAAGTCCACCACTAAACCATGTCTCTCAGCACCACATCTACACGTCCTTGAAGTCCCTTCAGGGATGGTGACTCCACCACTTCCCTGGGCAGCCTGTCAGTTGAGATATTGAGCTCAGCTTTCTTCAACTCATGTGCATATAGGTTCGCATTTGCCACACGCTGTCTTTCTTTTTAATGATATGTAATGCTCTCCTCTACTACAGACAAGAAGTCCTTTGTACAACTGGCAGATCTTCTCAACATCCAAGTGATTACCCTGAAAATACGCAGCCATCCTCTGGGGCAGTGGATGCCTCGTGTATACAAGTCAGCGGTGAGTCGGTTTCTGCGCAGCATGGTTAGGCACAGGTAAGTCTCTGCTGGTGGTGCAAGCAGCTCTTAACATTCAAAGGGCTGTAGAGGAGCAGTGTTGCAAGCAAATGCTCATCTGGCTGTTGTAAAGTGCAGACATTAGGGCTTCTGTTTTTAAAAGTGTTCTGTGGACCAGCTCTGCTCCTAGCATACCTTGAGTGCAGAGAAAGTAGACTTAGCTATTAGTGGATCTGTACTTCCAGTCCTACTTGTTCAGATCTTCTATAGGTGCTGAATGTAAATAGCTTTTACTGAAAGCAAATAGTACTTCATGGCCTCCATTGAAGGACCAGACTAAATGCTTCACTTAAGGGTGATCTTACTTTAGCAGTTTCTGGTGCAAAGCTGCATTGTGTTGCTTTATCAGCCCTTACCAAGTTGGTACTATGAGCTATTAGTGCTCTGTTTCACATCTGAGTCTGTGCAGAACTGCAAAATCACTAAGACTGGAAGGAACATCTAGAGATGGTCTAGTGTAAACCCCCTGCTCAAAGCAAGGTCAGCTAGAGTAGGGTACTCGGGGCCATGTCCAGCTGGATTTTGAGTATCTCTAAGGATGGAGATTCCATAACCTCTCTGCAACCTGTTCCATTGTTTGACCACCCACCCTAAGTTTAGGGGGGAGGGGAAAAAAGCTTTTTCTTTAAGTGGAAGATCCTGTATTTCAACTTGTGCCCCTTGCCTCTTGTGCTTTCACTGGATACCACTGAGAAGAGTTTCGTTCCATCTTCTCTACACCTTCCCGTAAGGTATTTATACTTCTTGAGATCCCCCAACTCTTAACCTGTTCAGGCTGAACAGTCTCCACTCTCTCAACATGTTATGTGTCAGACTATCCCATCCTTGAATTGTTTTTGTGACCTTTTGAGACTCTCTATACTATATTTGTAGCTCTTCTGTACTGGGGAGCCTGATTGCAGACACAGCAGTCCAAATGTGGCCTTAACAGTACTGAGTAGATGTGGGGGGAAAATCACTTCCCTTGACCTCTTCAGCACTTCCTAATGTAGCCCAGGATACTGTTGGTTTTCTTTGCCACCAGGATGTACTGCTGGCTCATGTTCAACTTGACAGCCAAAACACTCACCCCACTCCACCCCTGATACTCTCTACAGTGCTGCTTTTCAAGATGGTTGACCCCCAGTGTGCACTGGTGCCCAAGGTTATTTTTCCCTAGGAGCAGGACTGCATTTTGTTTTGAACATGGTGGGATTCTATCTATTTCCAAGCCTGTCTAGGTCCCTCTGACAACAGCATGCCCATCTGGTGTACTGAACACCACTTGCAAGTCTAGTCCTTGCTTTTACTTGTCTGATCTTCCTGTTTGAGAAATGCTGCATGACTTTTTGGAAACTCAGTTGCAGTCAGAGTTTAACACTGAGCATTGGCCGTGGTGTACCTTGAAGGCCTGTGCTCTGCTTTGTGTTGGACTCCAAGGGCAAAGCTAAACTCTGCAGTAACTTTTCTAAACTCTCAGATTTGGGGAGAACTGATGGGCAAAGGTAGTTTCCTAAATGGAAATGTTTGAGAGGAGGCAAAGAACTCCTGAAATAAGTGTATGCCTTCTTGGAAGTGGTAAATTGATGTCTTTCTTTTTTTGCAGGGGATTTGTCTGGACTTACGATGTGATCATTTTAATAAATGCAATCTTCATTGCTCTCGATGAGGAAACCCCTTATATTTCCTATGCGGAGTGGGTCTTCCTTGCTTTGTATATAATTGAGATACTCCTGAAAGTGTACACTTATGAACCAAGGGCATTCTTTGGCAAAAATCAGTTTTGGAACTGGTGAGTGGGAAGAGCATTTGTGTCAAGTGCTGTGAAGTGTGATGAGATGTGTTCAGTTCCTCAAGAACTGAAAGTATCTTGGAGAGATGAGCTAACTCATGTGCCAGTGTGTTATTAAAATGATTATATGCATTAGAGGTCATTGTGCTCTTTCCTGGACTGATGTGGCTCTGACAGACTACTGTTCTCTGCCCCACTTTGCGCTCTCAGTCAAAAGTGACTCTACAGCATGTGAAGATGGTGACTACACAGGGGAAAGCATTTTGCTAATCAAAACTTTCTCATCTTCCCACACTGCAAATAGTTTGAGATGATGCAGGGCTACCTGGCACAGATGTGAGGAAGAAGGGTCACTGCTGTTGTGTCATGTGGCAGCTTAAGTGCCTGTTCTCTGTTGCTTAGAAATCTGACAGCACTGCTTTCCCTCAAACTAGGTTTGATACCCTCATCATCTTTGCTGCCTTGACTGCAACGATTCTCAATACCACCTTGAAATCAAGTAAGTGCAGCTTGAGCAGTCTGCATGCATCTGGGAAACTCAGTCGTCTTGACTTGCCTTTTGCCATCACCTGGGCTTGGGAGGCTTTTTGACAAGACAATGAATTTCCTGAAGGGTTTCTAAGAACTGAGTCTTTCTTTTTTATAGCTATCTGTTATAAAAAGTCTTTAAAAAAGACAAACTTGTAGCAAATGTAAGAACATGCTTTACCTCTAAGCCTCTCTTTGTTTATCATAACAAAAGAATATTTTTTCCTGTGTCAGCCACAAAGTACAACAGCCAACAGATCCTGGACATTGTCTTCATCTTAAGGGTTCTCAGGCTGATAAGGATTGTTGACAGCTTTCAAAGGTAATGAATGAGATATGGGAGGTTTTGAGGACAGACTATTAGAGGCTATCTGAGACAATGCCTTGAGTTGCTCTGCATGGCTACTTTGGACTGACCATGGCCACCCAACAAAGCAACTCAAGTCCTTGTCCCAGTGTACCTGGGATAAGCCCAGTTGCTGCAGACTCTCTGGAGGCTTATTTGTAAATGAGAACATGTGGGGAGCACCTGTTGGGTGGGCTGTGACAATAAGCATGAGCTCCTCACAGCAGGTGTTTTGATGAATCATTTGCTGTAGGTTCCGGGTCATCATGAACACGCTGATAAACATCGTACCGACAATGTTGACATTTGGTGGGCTGACTCTGGTAAGAAATCCTGGTATCTTAGCTCAAAGAACTCCAGTTTTACAGGAATGTATCTTAAGTCTCATGCCTGTGCTGTTTCCAAGAGGATAAATGCAATACTCTGGATGGTGGGCCTTTGAAACTGTAAGTGTCCATTTGGTTCTTAATCATTACCCATGTAAATGTATGCAAAGGGGTTGGGTTCCTTCTGGTTGTCAGGTCAGGACATCCCCCTTTGCTTCACAGGGCAGTGAGGACATTCTGTGCAGTCTGGGCTTTACACTGTAAGGAATCAAATTATGGTTTGGGCAAGAAGCTGAATGAGAAACCTTTTTCTCAAATAACTTGCCAAAAATAGTTTCTATTATGATTAAGAATACTTCACTTCCATGTGTTTGAGCTGTAGTCCTTGGCATACTATTCCTGCCTGCTAACTGCTCTAGAGTGGCTTGGATCTCTTGGACTGTATGCTGCTCCTCAGCAGCTTGCAGTGTCTGTAAAAACCGTAAAACCTGCTGGAACTCTAAAGTTGCCACAGAGCTTGCTGCTTACTGGAGAAGCAGGTAACAGAGCTTCTTTTCCCAGGTTGTGTACTGTGTATTTGCTATCATTGGCATGGAGTTATTTCATGGGAAAATCCAGTTCTTCCCTGCAAATGCAAATGTTCCTCATGCCCTGGAATGTGGAAACCCAGCTCTCAAGGATTCTCTGTTTGCCCGTGGGAAATACTGCAAGAACAACTTCAACAATTTTGCATCGTCCTTCATTGTCCTGATGGAGCTCACTGTAGTCAACCAGTGGCATGATATCCTTTGTGTTGGAAGATCCAAACTAGAGCTTGATGATCCATGTTCTTCCCTGACTCTGCTCTTCCCCATGTATTGCATGCATCTGTGCACGTAGTGCCAGACAACAGAGAAATGGTCTCTGCAAAGGACTTTGTTCAGAAGGTGGTTGCTGGGCAGTACTGTCTGGTTCCTCCCTTAGCACTACTCTACAGCAAGATGTTCTCCTCTAGCGCTCTTGCCCTTAACTCACATTATACTCTTTGCCAATGGATTTGCCAACGTGACAGTTCAGCCTGCAAAGCTCTATTTCATTGCCTTCCACATTGTGATGGTGATAATTATTGTCAAGTAAGTTGTTTTGGTTTGCTCTTGTCCATTTCAGAGGGACAAGGGGCTCTGTCCTCTGCCAGGGCATTGCATAGGGTCCCAGGGTCACATGTGGTATATCTCTTAGAGACAGGCAGGATGTGGAGTATGCCTAAAGAAGTGCAATGAAGCTAATGAGAGATCTAGAGCACAAGTTCTGTGTGGAGCAGCTGAGGGAACTGGGGTTGTCTAGCCTGGACAAAAGGAGGCTCAGGAGAGATCTTCTCACTCTCTACAACCACCTTAAAGGAGGTTGTAGCTATGTGAGGGTCTATCTTCTCCCAAGTAACAAGTGATAAGATAGGAGGAAACTACTTGAAGTTGTGCTGGTCAAGGTTTAGGTTGGATGCTGGGAAACATTTTTTCCCAGAAAGACTTGTCAAGCCCTGGAACAGGCTGCCCAGGGAAGTTGTAGATGTGGTGCTGAGGGACGTGGTTTAGTGACGACTTGGCTGTGATGTGTTACTGATTGGAGTTGATGATCTTAAAGATCTTTTCCAGCCTAAATGGTTCTATGTGCTGCGAGGGAGCCTACTGCAGCTATTCGTATCTCCACTAAGTGCTGCTCTGACTCAGAGCTCCCCATCTCTGACAGAGGAGGTGACAGAGCACTGAGGAGTGAGCCTGGAAATAACTGAGACAGTAGTTGGTGCCCAGAAGCAGGGGGTGCGCCCATAAGGAAATGCTGCTTTGTAATTCTGCTCATAATTTCTTTCAGTATCTTTGTGTCATTCATCTTGGAAGCTTTCTTTGTGGAGTACTCGCTGGAGAAGAGTGAAGTAGAAACAGCCATTGAACAGAAAATCCAAGAGCTGGGAATGGGAGTTCAAGAGTAAGACCCTCAAAAGGGTTGTACTGGGTGTGGTTGACTTGGCACAGTTGACGAGGGCTATGGGGAAGGAAAAGCTAGCCTCTGTCCCTAGATGTGAGCTGAGACTCTTCCTTGTCAGAAAGTTCTTGCTGATCTGTCCTGACCACATACACTTGGTCTAGATGTTAGCAGAAGGCTGCTTATGTTGGCCTTGTGGCTGCCTTGTTGAACTCTTCCACCTCAGAGGACAAGAGGGATGCTGGAAACTGACACTGACTGGTGCTTGCCCTTTGACAGAATCTACTGCTGCTGGGTACATGTGGGTCCCTGGAGTAGGATGTTTTGGCCCCCAGGGTAACCTCTTTTCCTTCTTGTGTAGGGATGAGCTCCAGAATGAACAGCTTCTTGAGAACATGGAGAGTGCTGAGCATGACCTCGAGGAGGAAGGTGGAACAAAGCCACAGTCTAAAGGACTGGTGTTTAAAATTGCGTCCAAACGTAAGTGCAGCCTTCCAGTGTGCCCAGTGTCTTGTTTAAGAGCCCATGGCTCTGAACTATCCCTCCTCATAGCCCTCTCTATGAGGAAGTTCCCAAGCACATCTGTTTCCTTTGGGCTATAAAAAGCAGCTAAAACTCAGCTGGAGATTTTGAGAGATGTATGGACACTAATATTTCCTCTTTCTTATTACTTCTGTAGCAACTTCTTTTCCTCTCTTCTACCTCAACTCTTCTTCAGTAGCCAGTCTATGAAGACACTGCTATGGTAGCTGAGGTCCTGCTGTGGCTGAGAAGTCTGGTTTCCTCCTATATGCACTTTGCATTCCTCCTGGCTTGATCTTAGGGTGACTATATGCTCCTTTCCTCTAGCTTAATGACTACTTTTTCCTTTTTTGGCATTCTTGCTGGACTTCAGCAGTTCCCCAACCTTGTGCTTCATGGCATGGCAGCTGATTGGGATCACAAATCCATTGAAGGACACACGTGACTAGTTAAAATCTTAAAATAAGAATCCTTTAAGTGCTCACAATGCTTCAAAGTGTATTGTGTAAGATACCAGGGAACAGCTTTTAGGGCATTTATCTTGCCTATTTAAGTGTAAAACATAGGGAGCTGCCTTAGGGTAGCCACCACCTAAGTTTTGCTGAAGAACAGGGCTGTATGCTTATGGTGACTTTTTTTTGCCACCTGCAGGGTACAGGACAGTTGATGCTCTGCTCCAGCGTATGTTTGAGGCAGAGATACCCCTTGAGGATGAAGGCCCTTCCTTTGAAGAGATCTTAAACTTGTCATCCACTACTGCCATACCCAGTAATCTGACTTCAGAGAGTGCAGCGTAACAGGGAAATCCAGTGGGTGATGAGGAGCAGCTCATTCTCAGTTGCCTGGGTCTCAAATATGCTCCCTGGCTGGCTCACATAGCTGGGGGCCGGATGACATTAGTGGAAGGGGCAGCTGACACCAGAAACAGCTTCATCACGTAAAGGAGCTTTATCTCATGTAAAGTCTCATAATGGTTGAAACTGGAAGTATTCTCGCGGGAGAGCAGAGGGAGAGTTTGTGTATCTGTTGAGTAATGGTGCCATATTCAGTATCTTATGAAATATCTATTTCTTGTAACTGGAATATTGTATTACAGCACTTCTATATGCATATATGGACCAGTGTAAGCTGTTAAACAGCATTTTACATTAAATTCAGCAATCTGAAAAAATGACTGGTTATCCTAGAGTTAATGATGGTGTGCTGCATCATCTCCTCACCCTGGTGGGGTGTCAGCAGGTGTAAAGAGGACAGATCTTGCTCACCCAGGTCGAAGTGCGGTGTGACTAGCGCTGCCCTATGCAAGGCTTAGCTTTGCTAAACCTCAGTTTACTAGTCTAGGTATTGATTTGTTTTGACAGGGGGAGTCGCTCCCGCGGCACTCCGCCCAGAGGTGTGACCGGGCAGATTCTACCCAGTAGGATGTTAGCGGAGACGTAGCCTCCGGCGGTGTTGGCTGCCAATGGGAAGGCGGCGCGAGGCGGCGGCGCGCCTGCGCGGCGGGTTTGAATCGGCTGCGGCCGTTGGGGCGGGCTTGTGGGCCATGGAGGGCACAGGGCGGTGAGCGGACAGCCGGGACACGGCGGGGCTGCTGGGTCCGGGGAGGGTGCTGGGTCACCCGAGCTTGAGACGGGGCGGGGGGAGCGTTCAGGCCTGGGGGTCGGGTGATGGAGAGGTCTCGGTGTGTGCAGGGGAGAGAGAGGTCTAGGCCACGGTTTTCGCGCCGGAGATGTGAGAGGTTTAACGCCGCGGAGGTGCCAAGAGTGGTCAGCCCCTCCGTTCTTCCCTCGGCCCAGCCTGACCAGCCCCTTGCCTTGCAGAAACTACGAGGCTCAGATACGGAACTACCAAGGACCGGACCCGCTGGAGCCATGGGACAGGTTAGTGTGCCTCGGACTCGGATGTAGTCATCGCTGCTGGGGCACGGCGGGATTGTAACCGGTCTGAGTGTGTTTCAGGTACATACAGTGGGTAGAAGGATGTCTTCCCCTTCAAGAAAAACGAAACCGCCTGCCCAGTCTTCTGGAGCAGCTTGTGAAGATGTTCTTAAGTGACAAGAGGTACCACCAAGATCCAAGATTTGTTAACTACTGCATTAAGCTGGTAGGTATATGCAGGTTTGGGTAGTTCTGTGACTAAAGAGCAGTGGGAGGAAAAGATGCAGGTCGAGGGAAGGACATGAAAATGATCTGAGGGCTGGAGCATCTCTGCTATGTGGACTGGCTGGGAGAGTTGGGGTGTACAGCCTGGAGAAGAGAAAGCTCTGGGAGACCTTATTGTGGCCTTCTACTACTTAAAGGGGACCTGCAAGAAAGATGTGTACAGACTTTTTAGCAAGGCCTGTTGTGATGGAGAGATTCAGATTAGTTACAAGAAATTTATTACACTGAAAGTAGTAAAACACTGGCACAGGTTGCCCAGAGAGGTGTCCTCCTCACTGCAGGGGGGTTGGACTAGCTCACCTTTGGAAGTTCCTTCCAGCCTAAACTGTTCTGTGATGTGGCATGGAATTTAGAAGTATTGCTTCCTGCAGGAGCTCCGAGAACTTTTTACTTCCTGAAGGCTAGCATATTGAGGTTTATTTAAGAGGCATTTTGTCTACTAGCTGGTTTTGTCTTTAGAAAATTATGCTTTCCTAATGATGGTAACTGACAAATAGTTATTCAGTTTTTTGCCTACAACTTCCTTCTATATTTTTGAAAGTACTTAAGGCTTCTGCATCCTTATCTCATGCAGGCAGAGTTCATCACTTCTCCTTGCCAGTACTTCGACTACCTGCATGCACAGGGAATTGGTGCAAAGGCATCTAACTTCTATGTTGCTTGGGCTCAGCAGCTTGTAAATGAAGGCAATGTGCAGTGTGCAGGAGCTGTCCTTCAAAAAGGACTTCACAACCAGGCACAGCCACGAGAGAACTTGCAACAGCTGTATTGGTAATTCTGATGTCTTTCTTATTCACTGAGTTCTTCAGGTAGCATATGGTTAACTTTTTTTTTCTTGTGTGTGTTAGCAGAGAGTTCAATTCTTGTTAAAGGCAGGTATAAGCCTAATGACACTTTGTTCAGTGTGCGTGTATTGAGAAACTGTACTAGAGTGCCTTCAGTGAAGAAAGGCACAGAAAGAAAATCCCTTGATTAATTGATTTATTTCCTATCTAGGATCTATTAAGTTGATCCAGGATATAAAGATCCTTAGCCTGGCCTGTTTCAGACAGACTACCCTGGAAATACTGTGTGTGAGCTTCATTACTTGGAAGCTCAAGAAAGTTGGCCATACTAATGACAGCCAGTTTTTCAAGTGAGGGACATCTGTATGTTTTCCAGAGTGTATTAACTGGCTGTAGCTCATCCTGTAGCTGCCTTGTACTCCTGTCGATGCAGCCAGTTGAACACAGACTTTAGCTGCCATTTGATTTGGACCCTCTTTGATTTTGGTTTTTGGCCATAGTTGGCACTGCAGTGGGATCAGGTGTCAGTTCCTGATCTGAGCTGGGTTTTGGGGGCATGATGATATGTCCAGTTTTTTTGTGCTTGGCACTTAGCTGAGAGCTGTTGGAGTTTAGTATTTAGCTATTGGAAGCACTAGAGTTGGTCCTTAAAACAAATTTCTATATACTGCCTGTTGCAGGCTCTTTTGTTTTTGCAAATGTGAAGCTAGCAGGATATGTCCATGCACAGTAATAAGTGTCCTGTAGTGAACTTGAGTTCTTTGGTGTTACATTTCATGATATGATAACTGTACAGGGAAATCAAAGGTTTCTGGAGGTGGGAAGAATGAGGGACAGGTGATTTAATGATAATAACTAACACTTCTTTCAATTTAGCTGCCTGCAGAATTATGATCCTCGGAATCCTCCTTTGCAAGGTGAGGCTAAAGATATCCATCTGTGAGCTGTAGCTCTAGTAGGTGAATCTTTTACCTCAATCAGTGAGATTTGTCTCTGAAGAAAATAAGTTTCTTGTAGAAATAGGTTGCTAGGGGTTTTTTTCTCCTCTTTTCCTGGTCATATTTGTAATTCTTAAAATGAGTGTATTCAAAATGAGAGAATTAGTTTCCCAATGCTTAAAGTTGATAGAAATTCATAAATGAGAATTATTTGTACTCATTAATGCAAACCTGTATTATCTGTCCCAGGTGCTGCCGTTATAAGACCGCTTCAAACTTCACATGCTACAAATCAAATGGCTCCTCAAAAAGGCATTTCAAATCTTAGTGACTCAGGTTATGCTTGCAAAAATCAGGTAAATGATTATTAATGAGCAGCTTAGACCCTGTGGAGAAAATGTGGAGCCCTCACAAAGTTTAGATTGGTGGTTAGTGTTTTGTTTCTTGGGTTTTGTGTTTTGTTTGGGGGGGGTGAGGGTGGTTTATCTTTTTTAAGCTTTTTTTTTTTTAAGCATTTACTTTTGTTTCCCCTTCCCTGCTTTAGGGTCTCGGTTCTGGTACTCAGTCCTGTTCTTCTGGTGGAAGAGAAGAAGTGTGAGTGTTTGTGGGTTATTTGAAGTCACACTGTAGGAAAATTAAGATGCTCCCAGAGTAAATCAAATAAACTTGAATAGAGCTTTTTCTTCTTTTTCCTTACAGGAAGTATGTTACATACATCTCCAAATCTGAAGTTGTTCCTAAGTCATCCTCTGCTGTTGTTGAATGTGAACAGGTTGCAATGTACGATAAAAACCTGCTCATATGTGAAGGCTCTGAACTTTCATTTGAGGAGCTAAGAGCCAAAAGATACCTCAAGAAATATGAGCACCTCAGAAGACAGCAAGAATGGGGTATTCTGCTCTTTCCATCTAGCTGTTTAAGAAACATTTTCATATTCTTGGAAAACTAGCGCTTGGCTGCAGTAATTTCTTTTCAGCCTCTCTACTGAAGCCTGAAAACTTTCTGAAAGAAACAGGGTGGGGTGGGCTTGTAAATACCAAGTAACATGCCAAATGACTGACATCAATATTTACTGCTTAAGCTCATCCCTTGCGTTTGTCTTTTCAAATGTACATTTTCATAGTGGTATTTCTTCTGAGGAAAGCGTGAGTAGCTCTTAGCAGTACTAGTGACCCTGATGTGTGGTCTAGCTGTGGTACTCTGCCATCTCTAATTCAAGATAAGAGTATCTTGGTTCCTCTCAGTAGGCTGTGATCAGGGAGAGCCCCTTAAATTGTCATGTGGTTATGTATGATGCCACACTTTGTCCTTGGCCACAGTCAATCAAAGGTGTGCTGCAGCCAACAGTCTCCCCTTGCCTTCACTTGGCCTTCTGTGCCCTGGCAGTGCTGTGTTAATGGTTGGACTTGTTGATCTTAAAGGTCTTTCCCAACCAAAACAATTCTATGATTCTCAACAAACATAGATGTGGGATGCCCCTTGTATAGTCAGCAATGGCACGCTTGTAGCTGGAGTGGTCTCCAAGCACAGAAAAGGCAAAGTCTGTAGTTAGAGGTAATAGCTTTGTTTACTGAATGGAGAAATTGAGGAAAATCAAACAGACAGATTAGGTCTTGGAAGCAAAACCAAAATGGCCAGTGCTGAAGCAGTGTTGTGTAGCCCTCCTTGGAGGGATCAGGATAGAGAGATTAGAGAGGTGGGAAATAATCTGCATCTCCTAAACTTATACGTGCAGAGCTGAGTGTCATCCTATTGTTATACAGACTATATATCTAAATTTGAAAGTCAAGCAGCTTGTAAAGTCTGTTGAGAAAGTCATTTGAATACTGAATGTTTCATTTAATACAACTGTTTAATCCTCAGAAGAAGAGGAGAAAAACTCCAGAAGGAAGAAAGAGTCAGCTGTCCTTGAACTGCAAGCCATGCAGCAGAAGCTGGAACAGCTCACCAAAAGTTTGGAGGAAACTAGACTGGAATCAGGATCTACAACATTAGCTGAACCAAATGAGACAGTGGTAAGCATGTGATCCATAGGAGCACTCTTCATGAACTTAACTCTCAAAATTTAGGCAGTAACCAGAGTAGATTGTTAAAGGAATCTGGAAGTTATAGATACTTGGCATAAAACAAATACTTGATGTACATTTTGTTAAACCCAAAAGTTCATTTTTTGTTTCTCTTAATTGTTTTTCTCAGTGTAGTTTAGATTTAGTTGCATAAGGAAGTCCTCATGCATGAAAACCTGTTCTAGTTATGCTGAAAAAAGGGGGAAAATGGCAATGGCTATACTTGTGTGGGAGTGTTTGAGTGTAAAAGAATATTTCTCATCCCTAAAGGTGCATCCACATGTAACACCTAGTGCAGCCCTACAGCAGAACTGGATGGCATCTTGTCAAAGTTCAGATCTGCAAAACCCTCAGGGTCTGGTGCCAGACCAGCCTCCATCAAGTACTTTATCATTCACTGCTCTCCCACTGCAGTCAGTGAAACCCGTTGGCCATCGGATGACATCAACCTCCCAGTGGGAAGCAGCATATGAGAAGGATGGAGCCAAAACTCAGTTAGAGCTTGGAGAAGTCCAGAAGAGTTTGTTACACCCTCCATTCAGTAGTGTCAGCGCTTCGGAACGGGCACGTCCTGACTCAGCTCTGGATTGGAGCACTGGAGAACAGTATGTTTAAACAGGCTAATTCTTGCTCTGCAAGCTGTGCAGTCTTCAGTAGCTATGCTTCAGCTGAGAAATAACTGAGGGGAAAAAAGTCTCCTTCTTTCTCTTCTGAAAAAAAAAATCTGAAGTAGCACATGGAAACAGATAAAACTTAACACAACTTAGTCCTCATTTCAGTTTTCAATTTTCTTAACCCTGTGTTTTAGTTGTAATAACTGAGAGGAAATTCAGTGTGTAACTAAAGAAATTTTTCAGTGTTGCTGTCCCTGGCATGCCTGAAATAAACAGCAGGATGTGCTTAGTTCATGCAGATCCCATATTGGCCAAGCCTACTCAGCCATGCTTGCTTTGTCAACAAGAAGAAATGGAACCAGTTGCCATTTGTTTTGGAAGCAAACTGTAAGAAGGGTGTTTAATGTCTGCCTTTTAACCTTTGTAAAGGACTTTGCCTTTCAGGCTTTATACCTCTTGGCAACTGTAGGAGAAACTTTCAAGGGGACAGTCTCTAATAATATTCTAAAGGATCTCTTGCGTGCTACAGTTGTGTGACTAGAGAGGCATTTGTGGTGGGGGGAATAGAGTCGCTACTTGCTGTCTAGGATGTTTCCTTTGTTCTAGACTGGGAATGGCCTCCTTACTGCTTAGAGTGCAGTACTGATAAGGCTTGAATTGAAGCTGGAATTTAAATCTCTAATTTCAAACTAATGTTCTTAATCTTTCCTTGGAAGGCATCCTAACAAGAGAGCCACTCGACTAACCTCTTCTGTGGAAGAAGGTAATAAGCCCAACTTTGAAAAAGACTGATGCTGTTAGTATGGCTTACTGGCATGTGGCTACTAGTTCCAACCATAGCTAAGCCTTTTGACTTTCCTAACTCTATCCCCCTTGTTTGGGCAATGTCTCTTTCCATGCAGCCCATCCCTGTTTCCACTTTCTATGCAATTCCTTTTTGTTTGAGCTTGGTTAGGAGCTTGCTGTTTGTCCTTGTTGGTTTCCTGTCTGCTTGACTTTGTGTCAGAATAGATCATTCCTGTGAGTTGAAGGTGGAGTCTTCAGAAGCCACCCAGCTGCCGAAGGGCCCTCTTGCCCTTCAGGACAGTCTCCCTTGGGAACCTGCCAAGCAGATCTCTGAACAAGCCAAAATTTCTCCCAAAATTCAGGGTTGTAATTCTGCTACTCATCTTGTTTACTTCTCTTACTAACATTTTGCTGGCTACTGAAATGTTAATAAACAATCCCAGGGTGCTTCAGAAATGATCTCCCTTTTCTCTTTTCTAGCATCTAGAGTTGGAAATTCTTCCTTTGCTTCTGGAAATGCTTCTCAAGCTACACCAAACACCTCAGTGGGAGGAGTGACGCAGGCAACACCATTCAAAGTACAGCCTTCACCTACAGTTCATACGAAGGAAGCGTTGGGTAAGCATCTGGCATAATGTGCTAGTTCAACTGGGGTTTATGGGATCTTGCCTATGATTTTAGTGGGGCCAAATATACAAGGAGACCATCTAGTGGTGGGCACGTGCACCATGCTGTCAAAGAGGAAAATAAAATCAAATTGATACTCAGCTGTCTGGAAGAACCAAAGCTTTTGACCAGAAATAGATGCTTTAATAACTTCCCAGCAGCCACATCCTGTGAACTCCCACATAAGTCACTGGTGATACACCTGCCAGGCTTCTAAGAGCAGCACATTCTCTGAGCTGCTCTTGTCAGCACTATCAGGGACTCCTGTTTGAGATGAAGACCTACAGCAGAGTAATGTGGAAGAATGTCAGAAACTTAAGTCAGCCCTGGTTGATGCTGAGCTTCTTCAAAAGCTGAAACAAGGGTGACACCCAAGATCTTTGATTATTTAATGGACATTGTCCATTCTAAACATTGCTTTTTCAAAATCCTAAAAGGGAAATTGCAGTTGTGCTTCTGATGTCAGATGTGGAATAATAATATCCTGATGCTATTTTATCCCTTTTGTACTCCTCTGCCATGTTGTGTTTTGATAGTAAACCCTTTAACCACAACCATGTGGCAAACCGCTGCAGCTGGATATAGATCTGTAAAAAGAAAAAACCAAAAAGCTTGTGGTATTCATTAGTTTTTCCAAATATCTAAGGAGATAAAGGAGAATTGCTCCTTTAGGCAAACCTGAAATTCATCCTAGACAGAAAAAAATAACTGGGGAAAAAAAAAAAGCCCATGACATCAACAAGTATGCGCTGGCCAGGTCAGATCTTCCTGTGTTTGTTCAGTTGGAGTGTTTCCATGCAATATGAAGTAATAATCAGTTATTGACATTTAATAAATGGTAAGAATATTATCATTAATTGGCATTTGATTTGACTACCATGCAATGGGAGAATCTGTGAATACTTCTTTTACTGGAGGTGATATTCTTGTAGGTTTTCTCTCTCTCTTTTAAGGATTTCTCATGGATATGTTTCAAACACCCATCTTGCCTGAACCATCTACTCTGGATGAAAGTGAGGAGCAATTTGAAGTCTTCTGCAGAAAAAGTGGTAAGTACTACTTATTTTTTTCAATCCATGATATTTTACTCCTTTATTTCCCCTTTACCCTTCCCACCAGTCCTCTTAATTTTGAGATAAGTTGTTTGATTAGTTGTGGAATGAAGCCTCTTCTTTCCTGATAATGAATTTAATTTACTGGCAGGTTCTAAATTTTGATGCACAATCTGAGAATGGCAGAAGCACTTTACTTATTAACAAGCCCATTAATGTGTGTATTGAACATTTTGCTTCTCTGTAGAGACCTTTCTGGTATTTAAATCCTGACTTTGAAGAGGGCACAGCTGGTACTCATGGGAGTAAAGCTTTTTTCTAAAACACTTTCAGACTGAGTATTAGTGTCTGAATCACCAGCTTATCGTGACAGTTACAGTTGTCTTAAAACCAGGCAATAGCAGTGGTTTACAAGAGTGAGTGCAGAGATATTTCACAACTGGTGAGAGGCAGCCAAGAAAGCATTTGTACTCTGGCCAGGCTTGGTTTTGGGATGGAAAAATCTTTCCCATTTCCAAGAGCTTATAGGAAAGATGAATAGAGTGATAATTCTGAAGAGATTTCTTGTCTAGCTGGATGCTGCCATGACCATCGATTGCCTGGTTATGGGTAAAAAATGACTATTTATATAATCCCTGCTGGGTGAAGATAATACTGCTTATCTCTTATTTTTAAGAGCCTGATGGAGGTCTGAAACTTGATGTTGTTGCCCCTGTCGCACCCGCATTTTCCATCTTTGAAGACGAGAATGAAAAAGAGAACAGCAGGTAATGAGGGAAAGAACTGTCTGCTGAGTTCAGTGTATTAAGAATTACATATAGGATTGAGTCTACTCCATAGAATTTCACTGTGACTCTATCTGCAGTATCAGAATCAGCTTGAATACAGTTGCTAGCAGCTGTGTGGAAGTGGCATGAGAAAGCTGTAGTTGTTTCTCTGTGGAATTGCGCAACTTCCCTGTTTGGACAATGTGCTTGAGAGGCTTAATTTTCCAAATACCTGTGGATAGCTTGTTTCTTTGAGCTACTGCAACTTCTCTAAGCATCTGCAAATGGGTTTTTTTAAAAAAACTAACAAGAAAACAAAACAAACAAAAGACCCCCACAAAACAAACAAAAAAACCCCCAACAAACCAAGAAGTCTTTGTTATGATCAGTCTGCCTGGGAAAATTTCTGGGGTAAAGCTATTCTAAACTACTTGTTTTGTCAGGATCCCACAGCATAAAAACAAGCCAGGAGAGCCCAGAACTATTGGAGAACGTGCCTTGACTGACTGTGCAGCGGGTACAGAAGTGAGTCAACTTACTGCAAGAATTAGGCTTGAAAATGGGTTAGGTAATTTTAGGGGATATTGAAGGTGGTTGTATTTACCTTTGTTGTATCCCAATCCTGCAATATTCTTAGGAATGAGACCTAGCTGAAGTCCAGATACCCTTTCCCAATTCCTGTTTTTCAATAGGATGAACTTGATTTCAATTGTTAAATTTCACAAAACCTTTTGCAGCTTGATAGTGGAGGCCTCTTTTCCCAGAACAAAATCTGACTGCAGCTGATGTGTGGATTTGGCATCTTTTTGGGGGAGAAAAAGAAAGAAGACAAGGGAGCAAGAGGCACTTCATGTTCTAATAACCACCTAACAGTTTTTATAGCCAAGGACTGTGAAAGTAGTCCAAGCATAAAACTTGGGTGCTGGGCTTTAAGTGATGACTAAGTAGTGAGATGGGCTTTTTCAGACTTATGGCAATGTTTTGTCATCTAACATTTTGCTGTGCTGTTGATTATTGCCAAGATTTAGATCAGATGCAAAACCATGTAAACCTACGATTTAGGTTATTGCCATTCCTTTGTTTTTCTAATACAGTAAGTTGACACAGACTCAACATTATTGAAACTAACTGCAGGGGCTGCTGGTTGGTTACAGGGCAACTCTTGCAACATAGTTCTGATGGTTTAGTTTTAAATCTTTATTTTTTTCCCATCTAGGAAGAAACAGGGACACCAGAATTCTTGAAGGATGATTATACAGTGTGGAATGTACCAAGTACTAATAAAACATTAGCTCCCAGTCCAAACAACACCAGAGACTTTGCACGAGCCGCCCAGCTCGTATCAACGCCATTCAATTACCTGTCAGCACGTTCACGCCAGGCTTTGGAGGACAAAGGTAAAATGGTGAATGCTTGAGGTCGAGAGTTGATTCAGTCTGGCATAATTGCATTTCTGTGCCCTGGTTTCCTTGCAGGCCTTGCCAAAATACCACACAGGTACAGCTCCCACTGCTGCTGCTTCCAAGTACACATTCCTTGGAGAAGAGCAGCTGGGAGCATAGGCTGACCCAGCACAAAGCGTTCCAAGAATTTTTAATTGGAGGAATAAGAGAAGGTGTTAAGGGACAAGAAAGGCTTGGGCTGTGCTTGTGAGCTGCTGCTCTGCACTGTTCCAAGAGGTTGTTAATGGCCTAGAAAGTTACTGAAGTCCCAGCATAACCACCTTCTAGGGGCACCTTTACGCTTGTCTGCTCCTCTTTAGTCTTGGAATACACTCTAAAGGAATCAAGCTATTATCTTCACTCTGTTTTTAAATGGGCTTGTTCAATTCATCTTTCTGTCACACCTGAGCAGCTTGCACAGCTGCAGTGACACTTAACTTTCTTGTCTCAGTAAAAATACTCTTACATGTGCTTGCCTTTGGGGGAAAATAAACATTTTCTATTGTTGCTATTCCCTTTGCTTAGCCTGTGGGAATGACGCACTGCAAATGGATTTGGAGTTTTCTGAAGAACTGCACAAGCTGACAAAAACTAAGAAATTAGGGTATGTCACAACATGCTAAGATTTTTAAGGTGTGGGGGCACTGGACAAATCTCTGCCAGAGCAGGCAGGTCTGCTATACTGCTTGTGGTTTAAGCTTTCCAAGTCATAGAGGGCTGATGTATGTCAGACTGACTCTGCTTAGCATACATCTCAGCACTTTGTGGAGTTGAAGCTGGGAATGGTGATAATGCTCCTAAGTTTTTTGGACACAATTAAAACTTAACAATCCAGGAAGTTTTAATGGTTGCATATGTAAAACTACTAATTTCTTTTCAATATTGACTCAACTTGTTGGCCAGTGAGCTTGAAAGTTACTAGGATATAGGTAGCAGAATATGACCTAATCCTGTTTTCTTAAGAAATGTCCATTTTACTCATCTTACTGTTGGTTATAGCCAAGGTTGCAAGTGTGGGAATTTGACACAGTTTTTCTTACTGAACATGCAAAAATACCATTGCAGTACTGTCAATAATATTTTGTTTTAAATACATAGCCCTGCTCTTGAACACATTGCAGAAGAAGGAGAGCTTCAGCGAACTATCTTGAAACAAGGAAAAGGAATTGCTACAGCTGCTTCTCAAAGATTACCTGAGCAAATTGGCACAAGCAGAGCTGAATATTCTACCTCTCTTGGTGTGGCTAAAGCTTCCCACAAAAAGCTGTCTGGAGCTGAGCAGGACAGGACAGTCCAGAATGTTAGACCTGCAGGTACAGAGCATTGCCTGTGATTTTATTCCATCAAATCTGAGACCAGAGCTGTCATGTTCTTGCAGCAGTGCTTTTTTTTCCAGCATGAAGGTGGTTACTGAAGTGAGCACACTGTCTTGTGGCTCCTGCAAGGGGATCACTGCATATGGACAAGTGATGTAAGGAAGGATAACCTTGGGTCATATCTTTATTACAGGATGCCAAAGATTTCCTGAAGTACAGGAATACTTGGGGAGTGCCTAATGGTTCCCCGCTAGTTGAGCCTCAAATACATCAGAAACTTCTGTCTTAATGGACAGGGAAGCCATAGGTATAAAAATTGGATTGTCAAAATTGAGGAATACTTAATTTATACCTCTTGGATCTTTGTGCTGAGGTTTTTGGGGTTTGTTTTTTTTAATAGGTGATACTCATTCAAGTATAACTTGGTGCCCCTTTGACAGTTTTCTTATAGCTTAAATATTTTTCTTTTTTCCATTAAGTTCTTGTTGAGAACCCTTGGGATAAGGAATTGATTTGCAAATTTCTCTCAGAGCTTCCTAAACCACTCCACACCTATGCCAGCTACTTTGAATGGAAAATGACTCTTCCATCCATCAGACTGAAGACTGAACTCCCACTGGGTAGGAGCTACCTCCAACATTCTACTTTAAAGCATTTCTTGATGTTTTTCTAATTCAAATTTCTTGTGTGTATACTCAGCTTCTAGATTATCTAAACCTCAGATTTGAAATTAGACCTGTTGTATTTTTCTTTTTGTTGCATTTGTAAGCATTTTTAATTGGACACCCTGTGTAGGGAATTTTCCTGTTTTCCTTTCCTAGTAGTCATCTGTGACACAACTCTCAAAGTTTTTACAGAGCAGCAGCCGTTCTGTGTCAACAAACTCTGTTCAACTGTAGTTGCAACACACTTGTATGACTTAAACACCAGTGTTTACTTTTTAAGGAGTGCACTTTGGAATTTGATTACTTCCAGGGAGTCAGACTAAAATAGAAACACTGATTTTTAGCATGTGGCACTTTGCAGCACTCTTGCTCTCAAGAGTGTACAGAGCCTCTCCTGTGGAAAGGCTGAGTACCAAGAAGAGACCTGTAGAGGAAGACTAGCATGAGGGTTAAAGGAGTAACTAAGGCTGGTGCTTTTTTCTTTTCTTTTTTCTTGAGTGGTGATGTCTCTTCAGTGAAGTTTACAAGCAGGACTTAATGTCACTAATCTCTTGAAGGTTCCAGCTCATACCATGTGGACTGCTTGATTGGAGAGGGAGCTTTTGCCCAAGTCTATCAAGCTTCCATTCTGGATGAACGTAACCCTAGAAACAATCAGAAAGTAATATTCAAGGTAAGTAGTGTTGATTTGGAATAGCTCTGGTGGAAAACTTGTGAGCCTTGCAGTAATCACACCCACCCTGGGTGGATTCTGCTGAGTTTTCCTATTTATTAAATACAAAGCATGTTGGTCTATCCTCAAAACTTTGTTCAGGCTGAGTGCTGCGATGACTGATTCATTCTGCATGGAAAGTTATTTATCCTCTTGACACGACCTGCCTCTTCATTGTTTCTTTATAAGCTAGTCACAAGTATCCCAAGGAGTAAGGGTTACAGCCAAGCTGTGTCTCAGCTGAACAAAGGCAGCTGCTCATTTCAAGTGCTTTTAGTCCACAGCAAATTAAAATGTATGTGGATTGATGATAAAATTGGGTCACTCTTTGTTCCAGGTATGTACCTGCAAGATGTCCCCATGCATTCTTGCACTTTGTGCAGCCAGCTTGTTTGGCAGCAGGCTACTATGTCAACTTTGCTGGGTGGCACCTCTCTGGTGCAGTTTTATTAATAAACGCATTTGTCTGAATGGCAATTGCAGATTGAGCAGCTTCCTCTCAGCTCTGCCCTGTGCTCCTCAGTGCAGGAATGAGCAACAGATGATAGCATGTGTTTACATCAGAGCTGCTGCCAAAAGGAAAGTCTGTGCAACTGTGAGGTCAGCTTAGGCCAGAGGGTTGTGTGAGGTCACACATCCCTGCATCTGCTGCTGGCTGAGAGGGCATGTGTGCACTTACTGCAGACTGGCTGAAGCGTGGTTGTGTGATTGTGTTCACACCCACACACCCTTAGCCTTTCCACATCAGATCTACCTTGGAATCTTTTTGTGGATCTCCTCTGCAACATTTAACCTTTCCTGAAAAATCTTTGTAGTGTTGCACCTTAACTGAGAGCTTTCTAGTATGTAAAGGTGATTTAAGGTGTTGGGGTTTTTTGAGCATCAGTTATTCAACACAGCAGGGGAAATAGCAGGGAAAGGAATTGGAAGGGATTTCCTGTTTTGACTTCAAAAGCCTTCTCTCTGACAAAAAATGTCTGTTGCCAGCAGAAACATCAATGTTCTGGAAAGACTGACACTTTAAATAACACAAAAGAGTATATAAGCCACAATGGAATTGTCATGTGTAACTAGAGTCTTAATTCATGAGGAGCAATCATCAAATGTATCAACCCGATGTTAATTACTGTAGATATAAGTATTTGTTTATGAGCAAAAATGCCTAGTCTGCCATGAAAAAACAACAACAAACTCCAACCTGATAAGAATTTCTGCTTTAGTGGTGGTAGGTTTTCCTAGTGAATCAAGTTTTTGGTTATAGGTCCAGAAGCCTGCCAACCCTTGGGAGTTCTACATAGCAACACAACTGGAGGAAAGGCTCAGTCCAAGTATACACCATCTCTACATCCACTTTTATTCTGCTCATTTCTTTCAAAATGGAAGCATTTTGGTTGGTGAGCTCTACAGCTATGGAACATTGCTGGTAAGTGTGGTCAGCTTGTGTCATGAAACACCTATCTTCTTTCTGGAGTGCTATTACAGCACCAATATTCAGATGACTCCTCTGCTCTCTGCTTTATGGACCTTTGTTGTGACCCTATTCCTGGTTTATCAAAATGGACCAGTAATCCGTACCAGGCTGTTTCTGTGTAGATGATGACTCTTCCCTATCTTTTTGTTTACAGAATGCCATAAACATTTACAAAAAGCTTCCAGAGAAGGTGATGCCTCAAGCACTTGTTATCTATTTTGCTGTAAAAATTCTTTATATGGTGGAAGAGCTTCACAACTGCAAAATCATTCATGGTGACATTAAACCTGACAATTTCATACTTGGAGAAAGGCAAGTATTTCCCTTTTCTGCCTGAGATGCCAACATATTAAGGATGTTGTATCTTTAACACTTGTATGATTGTTTCTTGTTGTCATGAAGGTTTCTGGACAATGATACATGTGACATAGACGGTGTCTCTCATGGCTTGACACTCATTGACTTAGGTCAGAGTATAGACATGAATCTATTCCCTGAAGGGACAGCATTTACTGCAAAGTGTGAAACATCTGGATTTCAGTGTATTGAAATGCTGACACAGAAACCGTGGAACTACCAGGTAGGAGATTGCGTAGCCTGGACATTTGGAGCTTACCATGTGCAGCCAGCATGAATAGACAGAATCTAGAAATATTAAACTGTTGCAATACAGTTGTAGCTTCATGTTGTAGCTTTAAAAAAAAAAAAAACCAGCCCTGAACCCTCTTCTTACAGAGCTTGTCCTGTTGGGTCCTCAGTGTCTTTCAGTTAATTTTTAGTGGTCTCAATGCATTTTTTTTAAATACAACACTTGTTTATACTTTGTTTTTAGACAGACTTCTTCGGCATTGCAGCAACAGTCTACTGCATGCTCTTTGGTTCCTACATGCACGTGAAGAATGAAAATGGTGTCTGGAAGCCTGAGGGAGCTTTCAGAAGGTTGGTGTCAAATCTTTTCAAAACCTTACCTAGAAAGATGATGCATCATTAATACCAGCTTTGAGGTTAGTTTCTGTCACAGCTTTCAGTGCTGCTTGTGCATACTTCTTGATGCCCTAAAAACTGGTGGGTGTTCAGCACATGGGAACTGCTTCATAAAATTCACTGCCTTGCGCACAGGAAGTGTTTCAGCAGTGCACGTGGTAAGTTGCAGTGTCCTCAGCTTCTTGCTGCCTGGGAGGAGGAAATGACAACTAAGGAGGAAAAATTCCACTGCTTCACTAAGAAGCATGCCACAAGAGCAGCTGCATATTACAGCAGTGCCTGCAGTTGCTCCAGCCTCTGACTGAGGAGGGAGCAGGGTAAATGTAGGTAATAGTATTTTAACAGCTTGACTGTAGAGTTACTTTTGATGCCTTTTTGTTCCTTTGCAGGCTTGCCAATGCTGACCTGTGGAAAGAGTTCTTTGAGAGCATGCTGAACATCCCCAGCTGCCACAGCCTGCCTTCTCTAGGAGTCCTGCGCCAGCGGCTGAAGGACTTGTTTTGCAAGTCATATGCAAAGGAAATAAAATTCCTTCGGAACAGACTTGTTGTGTTGCTCATAGAGCACAAGCGGTCACGAAAATGAGCGTTTGGTTTGCACAGTTCATGAGGACTGGCATTTTATTGATGTGAAGCCCTTGTACTAACTTGTTTTAGAAGTAAATGTTCTTGGTTAACTTCAGGAGTGATAACTTGTCTCTTTTTATGCTTTTGTGGAAAAAAGTTACAACAAAATTACTGGTTAATCTGTAGGTCTCTTCTCCCAACAAGGCCACTGCTGATAATTAATGAATGAATACTAGAAAACACTGTTTTGAGTTGGGGATGAGATGAATGTGCACATGAGTGTTGCTGTTGTGGCTCTTTGAGGATCCAGCTCTCCTGCTCTACATTTTCTCTCAGGAGTTTCTAGGCTGAAGGAAACCAAGGTTCAGAGATTAGATTTAGATTAGATAGGACATGCCACTTGTGTTAAATTCAGTTCTGACCAGCTACAACAGTTGTTAGAGACAAGGAAAACCAATGACTTCTTTGCCTCAGTCTTTAGTATTAGGACAAACTATATAGAGGGAACTCATACCCTAAAGCTACGAAACAAGGACTGGGAACAGAATAACCCCTCCACAATCCAGGAGGGGATGGTCAGTGACCTGCTTTATCATCTGGATGTGCACAAATCCGTGGGGCTGGACAGGATGCACCCAAGAGTATTGGAAGAGCTAGCAGGGGTGATTGCCAAACCACTTTCCATCATTTTCCAGCAGTCCTGGCTGAGGGGGGAGGTGCCATCAAACTGGAAATCAGCCAGTGTTATCCCCATGAAGGGAAGGAAGGATGATCTGGGAAATTACAGACCTGTTAGCTGATGGAGCAGATCATCCTGAGTACAGTTCTGTGGCACATGCAGAACAACCAGGGGATCAGGCCCAGTCAGCATGGATTTATGAAGGGCAGGTCCTGGTTTACTAACCTGATCTTCTATGACACCGTGACATGGTTACTGGACAAAGGAAGGGCTGTGGATGTTGTCTACTTTGACTTTAGAAGGCATCTGACACTGTTTCCCATAGCATTCTCCTAGAGAAGCTGGCTGCTTATGGCTTGGATGTGCATACGGTTTGCTAGATAAAAAATTGCCTGGATGGCCAAGTCCAAAGAGTTGTGCCCCATGGAGTCAAATCCAGTTGACAGCCGGTCACGAGTGGTGTCTCCCAGGGACCACTCCTGTTCAATATCTTTATTGATGACTTGGATGAGGGGATAGAGTGCATCCTTAGTAAGTTTGCAGATGACACTAAACTGGGTGGAAGTGTCAATCTGCTTGAGGGTAGGGGGACTCTGCAGAGGGACCTAGAGAGGCTGGATCCATGGGCAAAGGCCAGAGTTTTAATAAGGCTGAGTGTCTGGTCCTGCATTTTGGTCACAACAACCTCCAGCAGCACTGCAGGCTTAGGGAGGAGTGGCTGGAGAGCTGCCTAGCAGAGAAGGACCTGGGGGTGTTGACTGACAGCTGGCTGAACAGGAGCCAGCAGTGTGCCCAGGTGGCTAAGAAGGCCAACGGCATCCTGGCTTGTATCAGGAATCATGTGGCCAGCAGGAGCAGGGAGGTGATCTTGCCCCTGTACTTGGCGCTGATGGGGCCGCGCCTTGAGTACTGTGTGCAGTTTTGGGCACCGTAGTATAGGAAGGACATGGAGGTACTGGAGAGGGTGCAGAGAAGGGCAACTAGGCAGCTCAGGGGTCTGGAGAACAAGCCTTACAAGGAGAGGCTTAGGGAGCTGGGGCTGTTCAGCCTGGAGAAGAGGAGGCTGAGGGGAGACCTTATCGCTCTCGTCAGTTACCTTAAAGGAGGCTGTAGAGAGGCAAGTGTTGGCCTCTTCTCCCTTGTGACTAGCAATGGGACTAGAGGGAATGGGCTCAAGTTGTGCCAGGGCAGGTTTAGACTAGATATTAGGAAAAATGTCTTCACTGAAAGAGTGGTGAAGTATTGGAATAGGCTGCCCAGGGAAGTGGTGGAGTCACCATCCCTGGAGGTTTTCAAAAAACAGGTAGATGTGGCACTTGGGGGATGGTTTAGGGATAGCAGTAGTGTAGGGCTTTTGGTTGGACTTGATCTTGAATGTCCTTTCTAATCATGATATGTTTCTAAGAGGCAAGTCTCTTTCCTGACTGGAATTGAAAAGGTTTTCTGTTCATGAGGAGGTTTTGTTCCTTTACTGTGGCAATGTATTGTGAAAATACTCTGGGAGAATGCCAAGAAAACTTACTTTAAAAGTACCCTCTATTCCTTTATCTGTTTTTACGTTTCTTTATTATAGCAGCTGTATTGTGCTGTGTTGTGCTGCCTATGCAAGTCACTCACTCATGTTTGCATGAGCTTGCCTTGACTTTTTAGCATTTTACAAAATATATGTCAAAATAATGTGAATTACACAATCTCCAAAGAAATCTGGCAGGCACCTTGAACACAGCAGCTCCACATCTGTGCTCAGCTTTGCTCCTTACAGGCTGGCAGTGGTTTGCATTGATGCTTTACAAATGGTGAATAAGGGTTGGCTGGCGGGGCAGCATGCTGCCAAGAAGCCAGGATTGCTGGAATGATCCCAGCACCTCTAAGGACCTTCTTCCCATCTGTGGATAAAATGAGCTCTAACAGGAGATATAGGACCTGGAGTGATTTGTAAAGATAATGTATGGGGGAAAGGAGAGACAGCAGCCCTGCAAAGGGAGATTAGCGCTCAGCGTGCACAGCATGCAAAAATACAGCATTTGGACTCGGTCAGCCTGGCTTTGCTGCCTGCAACTCCTCGTTCAAACTGCATACAAGTGATGTGTGGACTTGATTGAGAAGCTGGAGAGCACTCTCATAGTAGCACGCTTAACAGCAGTTATTCTGATGCTGCTCACAGTTCTTTTCATGCAATGCCCAGGTTTATAATTCTCTTAAACAGATAGAAAAAAGGATCTATGATTCTATGTTTCCTCAGCTGAGCCCCGGGCATTAATTTTGTTTGTGCATCTATCCACAGGAGGGAGACAAACAACAGACTTTCCTGAATCTCCCTGCCTCTCTGTGTGTCTCAGGGGTATTTTTCCTCTACTTCAACTGTTCAACTTGAAAAAGGGCCAGTAGAGAAGAACCTGAAAGTCCTGGTGGACAACAAGTTCATCATCAGCCAGCAATATGCCCTTGTGGCCAAGAAGGACAGTGGTGGCCTGGGGCACATCGAAGAGACAGTGGCCAGCAGGTCAGGGAAGGTTCCCCCTCCAGCAGAGGCTGTGAACATGATGAGGGGCCTGGAATCTCTGTCTGACAATGAAAGGCTGAAAGACCTGTGGCTCGTTAGCCTGGAGAAGACTGACAGGGGATCCCATCAGTGCTTATCAGTATTTAAAGGTCAAGAGGATGGGACCAGACTCTTGTGGCACCCAATGACAGCACAACGGGCAACAGGCACAAACTGTAATGCAGGAAGTTCTGTCTGAACATGGGGGAAAACCTTTCCTGTGAGGTGAGGGTGCTGGAGCACTGGAACAGGCTGCCCAGAGAGGTGGTGAAGTCTCCTCTGGAGAGATTCCAAACCCACCTGGCTGCAGTCTTGGGCAACCTGATCTAAGTGACCCTGCTTTAGCAGGGAAGTTGTACTAGATGATTTCCAGAGGTCCCTTCCAACCCCTGCCATGCTGGGATTCTGTGGCTGAGTCGGTGGCCAAAGTCAAGGCCAGGTGAAACAGCCCTGGATGCTGAGGAAGGGCAAGTATGCTGGGTTTGCTGCAAGCAGGGGTGGATGTGATGGGTTTCGTAGGGTTTGTTGTCCTTTACCACATCATGCAGCAATGCTAGCTGTTTCCTTCCCTGCAGCTGAGGCTTCTCTGTCTGCCTTTATAGCAAATATTTCTTGGATTACCCCTTAAAGCAGCCTGCTTTGCCTCTTGTTAGGCTTTCTTCAGCATGTGGAAAGCCTTTGGGATTGATGTGAAGCAGCTGGTTAACAAGTCAGCTGTAGCAAGTTGCAGGGTGAGGCAGATCAGCTGGAGAAACCTCCTTGTAGCTAGTGGAAACATAAACATTCAATGCTAGGGCTGCTTTCCCCCTCCACCCCCTTCCTCTGTTTAATTTTCACATGAACTGAGCTGGGACTAGCTGTTCTCTGTCCAGGAAAAAATCACTGACAGGCTCAAGTTTTTAAATATATCATAAATATATGGAGTTTCTCATCTCATACTGCAGAGTCATATGATGTTCCAGAAAGCGAGAGGCACATTTTGGAGCACTGTATGACTCTGCATTATGAGCATGATGGAGTTTTTGCCTGCAGGGTTTGCCCCTACTTTCTGCCTGCCCCACCTCAGCGTAGTGATTTTTCTTTTTCAGCTGCAGTGCAGATGTATCCCTGCCAGCTGTGCCACCAGCCGGGTGAGAGCTTCTGCAGCTTAAATGTCAGTGAAGAACGAGCTAGTGTGGGTGGAAGAGTTTCACATCATTCTCTATAGCAGATATAGATGTTGGCCATAACTCACTGTGCATCCCTCCTCCCTTGGCAGGCATCCCACCTGTCTCCAAGCACTGCTCATGCTAAGAGCATCCCAGGGATGTCCGGTATGGGTGTGAGCTCCCAGGATGCCTGTAGGAATACACTGGGTGTGATTTCTGCTTGGAACTGCCTTGATTGTATTATTCTGGGCTCTGTAAGTGATTATAGCTGAGACCTGGTGAGGAGTAGAGGTCTGAAATGAGGCGTGGGGTCAGGTTCAGGCTGCCTGTGCCCTGTTAGTTTCCACTAAATGACCTTAAAGGGAAGCACCTGTGCCAGGCACCTGCTCCTGCCATGCCCTCACGTGAGCATCATATGGGGAAACAGGAGGGATAAAGGGTAAAGCCATTCCAGGAGGGGCCAAAGGATGCAACCACTGTGACAACGGGTCCACAGAGAAACAATCTGGGCAGGGTGAAAACTCCTATTTTCTAATTGATTTTAAAATGAGCTGTTAAATAAGGACTTTGAAAAAAACAACACAAAGGCCCAAAGCCCCAGCTGGTGATGGTGATATTTCCTCCCCAGTGTGCGCCAAATCCACGCTGATGAAGATCTCTAGGTATCCCCAGAGTCGCCCTTTAGAGATAACTCATCTTGGGGCCTCCACCACCCACATGGAGAGGAGAGATTTCCTGGTGTGTGGGTGGCTTGCTTTTTCTTTTGCAGCAAAGCCAAGTTTACTTGCTTCTTACCCTTTACCATTGTGCCATGCCTTAGGGGCAAGCAGGGGTCTGGGGCTTGCTCGCTCACGTGTCCTCCATTGCTTGCTGGTAGCAACCCATCACCAAGCACCCTTGGGTGAGTCCCTCCTGTTGGCAACATCTCCCTACCATCACTCCTCAGAGGTCAATTTTATTAATTGCAGTATATAAGCCATTAAAAAAAAAACACTTTGAGGTTGTTAAAGGTTGCAGGCATCTCACTAATTAATTAGGTGTACACTAATGAAGCAGTGGTCCTGGTTCCTGTCCAGGTGAGGTATTAATGTCGCCCAAGGCAATGTCACTCAGCCTCAACGGGAACAGCAAATAATTTCACCCGGCCAGAAATACCCATCAACCGGGTAACAAATTACCCCAAGCCAGTAGTGAATCCAAGTGCCACCCCCTGGGGGATGCCCCAGCCCTTATCTCAGGGACCACTTGGGTCAAAACAGGACCATTCTCAGCTACCACCGCCTCCAGGAAAGGATGTTGCTGCTGAGGGACTGTTCCTTGGTCCATCACCCCATCACCATCACCACTGTGAGAAGAACAGCGACAGCTCCCTTCAATTGGAGGGGAGGTTAGGGTAGACATCGTTTGAGGCTTTTTCAGCACTGGTGACATCACCTGCAGGTGCCTGAGCCCTGTGCTCAATGCACATCCCACTGCTGCTCTCACCACATCTGTGCCCAGCTGTCTTCCCCGGTGCAGGCTGCCATAGCCCACGTGTAGCACAGTCCATCCATCCCCGGGTCCCTGGCCAGGAAAACCTTCTCTCTCCTCTTCCTTTTTCCCTGGTCCTTGTGCCACCTTGGAGGGAGCTCTGGCGCTGTGTCTCCTCCTGGCACTGAAACCATCGGTGCTCAGCAGAAGAGTGTGGCACTGCACCGTGGTAAAGGTCAGGCTCCAAACCCAGCTTAGATAAAGCCTCGTATTTAAGGCGTGTGGCTTAAACTTGATTTTTATCTGCCAGTGTCGAGTGAAATAACATTTATGTCAATGGGTTGGAGAAGAAGCAGTCAATTTTTTCCCGTATTGTATTGTATAGTCAAAAAAGGGTTTGGTGAGCACGTTGCTTGTTGTGGGGGGCAGATGTCCTGGGAGTGTTTTTTCTCGGTGATTCTGGGGGATTTTCATTTCACTGACAGGGTCAGGGGTCCTTCCACTCCAGCCAGGCACAGTCTCCTTTCCTCCATCCCTTCTCTCTGCATGATTCCTAGTGGGAGACTAGGATGATAATACAGTCCACAAGATCCTCACCATCCCCATAATTCATCCTTCTCCACCTCCCCTCTAATTCATCCTTTCTCATTTCCATCTGGGAGACCAGAAAGCGCCCGATGGCTGGTGGCATCTCTGTGACACAGATGCCAGTGGGAGCTTCACTAATTGGCTGTTAGCACGTGCTGGTGCCGTGGGATGAGGGCTGAGATGTGGCATCCCCAACCTGGTGTCCCCAGGGGGCTGGGGGATGGATGTTGCGTAGGCAGAGGCAGTAGAGAGAGGAGAGTTTGCAAACTCTACCTCTCTCCATCCACATCCACTGATGGCTGCTGTGCTAGATTTCCGAAAAATAGGTGACCTTTGGGATGTGGCTTCGGTGCAAATACCTCTTAGATGGTTCACAACAATAGGAACTAGGACAAAGTCGAAACAGATTTGTTCCAGGAGGCTGGTGCTGTGATTCACAGGTGAAAAATATGCCTGGAGAAAGAAGGGGTGAAGCCAACAGCAGTCGCAGCTCTCCAAAAAATTGTGGGCACCCATCAGCCCTGCAAGCACCCTGAAATTGCCAGCTTAAATTTAGGTGTTTAAAAGGACAGGCTGTTCTTGCTCAATGCTTTCCCCATCACCTTTCTGTTCACATGAGCCACCCACACAGAAACCAAAATGAACAAGGAGAAGAAAATAGATGCAGCATCTGCCCACCAGCCTTGTGCCCCCTGACAGCCCCAGTGCTTCTGCCAGCGACCCCTCTGCCACAGCACCATGGGCTCTTGGGATGCTCTGCAGAGCCTGATGGAGGGGCAAATCCTAGTGGCTCCTGGATTTGAGGGGAAGTGCATGGGAAGTGAGCGGTGCCTCGCAGAGCTAGGGGTACCACGAGTGGAGGGCTGGGAAAGGAGGCATGAGCTTAATTTTCTGCCTCACTGGTGGGACCCCAGCATGCAAAGGTGACAGTGCTACCAAGCTGGCAGGGGAGATCATAGAGCTGTTCTCTTCTACTGCCTGTCCCTGCCTTCAAATTTTTCCCTAATGCATTTTCCTAATTTCCCAATTTATTTTTCCCTGCATGTTCTGTTTTCCTTGTCATCCCATCGGAGCGGTGCAAAAGCGATGGGAACCATCCAAGCTGCTGGAGCTGGGACGGCTACCAAGAAAGCAGACAGGGATGCTCCAGTAGCAGGCAGGATCGGCCTGTTGGGTTCTTCTGGGCCGTTGTACATCAGGCACATGCAGAGCTGCTTTTGGGGATTTTATGGGGATTTTAGCCCTGGGACCTCCTGCAAGGGATGATTTACAAGACCAGTGCAAGATTTTGGGGAGCCAGGGCCACTTTCCAGGCTCGCTCCAAACCAGTTTTGCAATCCATCTAGAAAAATGGATGGTGGCAAAGTGGTGGCAGCGCCAGCAGACCAAGCAGCATCCATCAGAGAGGGCAGGGTCACCCTGAAAGCCAGGAGCATATTTATCATCTGGGCATTTGGGCAGCACACAACATCAGTGGCAAGGATGCCACTGATGTTGTGTGCTTTTTAGCAAGGCTAACAAGCCCCACCGAGGATGGGTTCCCGAAGGTTTGCAGCCCTTCTCAGTGACAATGGCCTCAGTGGTGGCAGCAGGGCAGGACAGCCCCAGCTTTGGCTGATAAAGGCACACCCTCACCATCACCATAGCAGCTGGAGGGCAAGATGTCCCCAGGCACTGCAGGCTGCTTGCTGAGATCTTGTTGAAGAAGATCACAGTTGAATTTCTTCATCAGGGCTCCTCAGGGTTTTGCTGGGGCTTATTTTAATTTCCCTGATAAAATTCTCTCCATTGCAGTGGAGGGAGGTGGGCAGCACCAGTGACCCCCAGAGTTACCAACAGTGTGGGATGATTGGTTTTATAAGGGTGTTTATTGTCTCACAGAATCCTTGAATGCCAACATGTTAGGGGTTGGAAGGAACCTCTGGAGATCATCTAGTCCAATCCCCCTTCTAAAGGTGGGTCACCCAGAGCAGGTCGCTCAGGATCACATTCAGGTGAATTTTGAAAATCTCAGAGAGGGAGACTCCACAACCTCTCTGAGGAGCCTGTTCCAATGCTCCATCACCCTCACAGGAAATAAGTTTTTCCTTATGTTCAGATGGAACCTCCTGGATTCCAGTTTCTGCCCATTGCCCCTTGTCTTGTGACTGGGCACCACTGGAAAGAGTCTGGCGCCATCCTCTTGATCCCTCCCCTTTACATATTGATCATCATTGAGAAGATCACCTCTCAATCTTCTCTTCTTCAGGCTAAAGAGCCCCAGATCTCTCAGCCTTTCCCTATCAGAGAGATGCTCCAGGCCCCTCATGATCTTCCTAGCTTCTGCTGGACTCTCTCCAGTAGTTCCTTGTCTCTCTTGAACTGGGAAGCCCAGAACTGGACCTAGTACTCCAGATGTGACCTCACTAGAGCAAAGTAGAAGCGGAGGAGAAGCTCCCTCAACCTGCTGGTCACAGTCTTTCTAATGCACCCCAGGACACCATTGTCCTTCTTGACTGTGATGGCACATTGCTGGCTGATGGTGAACCTGTTGTACACCAGGACTCTAAGGTCCTTCTCCACAGAGCTGAGCTCACACGAGTGTTAGATGCCAAAACAGACACTAGCACTATCCTTGGGCTTCACTCATGAGTCAACATTTGCACAGTTGATGGAGCGAGATGTCGAAAGGCAAGGTGTTGGCTGGAGACAACAGTCCTCACAGTATGGGGCTGGTGAAGCACCACTGCCTGCTCATGGCTGGGATGGGGTGGACACTGGGTGGGGTGGGGGACCCATGTGCCACCCCAGCATCTGCTCTATTGTCAAAGCTCAGCATCACATCTACAAGTCTTTTAAATCCTTCCAGGAATAGTGACTCCACCACTTCTCTGGGCAACCTGTTCCAGGGCATGACAACCTTTTCAGGGAAGAAAGTTCAGAGCTTTGTCCCCTGTCTCGCTCCCCAGTGTGGGCGGTGAGGCCAGAGGCTGTGGTTGGCAGCTCCTGGCTGCCAGGATGCAGGTTTGAGTTTGTCACCACAAGATAATGTTGTGATTGTTCATGCAAAACATATCATAAAGGAGGCTGCTGGGGTTGGGGTTTTTTTCTTCCACATTAAATTGGGGGCTGCTGGGTGACAGTGATTGCCAGAGCCACTGGCCTTCCTCCTGTCCCAGGACACCAAGGTGGACCCTGAGCAAGCACAGCCTAGCGCTGAGGTGGGGAGCAGGGGGTGGCAGGGGTTGTGTGTGCACACGTGTGTGCAAGGGGCTGTGTACAGGCGTGTGTAATGTGTATATGCCCGTGCACAGGACTGCATGTGTGCACGGAGCAGTGTCTGTGCAAGGGGTTGAGTGTGTGCACCTAGGATTGTGTACGGGGAGAGTGTGCAACACGTTTGTGAAAGGCACTCTGCATAGGTTTGTGCAATGTTTATGGTCACAGAGCAAGCCAGTGGATGTCAGGGGTGCATACACAACGTGTGGTGTGGGTAATATATGTGTGTGTGCACGCACACTGGGTGTGCAACAAGGTGTGCCTGTGGGTAACGTGCGTCAGCAAGTGCGTGTACGTAAGGGATCTGAACATGATGTACTGCGTACGGTTGTGAGTGCACAGTGCAAGGGGGTTCTGTGATTGTGTGTGTAAAGGTGTAAGCGCACAGTTGCCGGGGTCTGCGTAGAGAGGCGGGAGGGATTCTGCGGGGGCCGTATCGTCCCGGCCCGGTGCAAGCCCTTGCCGGTCGGTGTTGCGGTCCATGCCGCGCCGACCCGACCCGACCCCTGCCGTGCCGTGCCATGCCATGCCATGCCATTCCATTCCATTCCATTCAATTCCATGCCGGAGAAGGGCGGCCGCTCTGTCGGTGGGCCGTGCCAAGGCATGCCGTGCCCTGCCTGGGGGAGGGAGGTCGGTCTGTCGGCCGCCAGGGCGGTCCGTGCCGGTGCTGTAAACACGGGGCGGGGCCGGCGGCAGAGGAGGTGGCGGAGGCGGTGCAGGGCCCGG
>VWZX01008356.1:136238-152610 GCA_013399015.1 Galbula dea | reverse complement strand
GGTGGAGGGGCCGGGCCCGGCCGCGCAGCAGCTGCGCCCCGGAGCTCCCGCCGCCCTGCCCGGCTCCTCCGCCACCGCCACGGCGGGGCCTCCGCCGCGGGGCCCGCCTGCCAGCCCCGGGCCCTTCGCCACACGCTCGCCCCTCTTCATCTTCGTGCGGAGATCACCGCTGCTGTCGCGCTCCTCCAGCGGGTACTTCTCCTTCGACGCTGAGCGAAGCCCTGCGCCCCTTAGCTGCGACAAGGCCACGCAGACCCCCAGCCCACCCTGCCAGGCCCTCAGCCACTGCCTCAGCGCCATGGGTAAGGTCTTGGGGGGAACGCGGGACAGGGGGCTGCGTTGGTCAGAGTGCACAAAACCAGCCCAGTGGACTCCCATCGTCATCCTCTGCTCCAGGGCTGTTGCTCTTCAAAGTGCACAAAACCAGCCCTCTAGACTCCCATCATCATCCCCTGTCTGGCAGCAACACTTTCCACTCCTCGCTGTGTTTGTTTTTCCTTGAAATGTGGCTTTTTACAGCTGCTGCACACCTTCAGTGACACCTCCTGCATCCCACCTGTCTGTTTTTTGGGATGCTGAGCTGTTGAACACCCTACTGCCATCCTGGAGGAGCACCCTGCTGCACCCTTACCCAGTGCAGACCTGCCTTAGTGCCTGCTGTACCTGCAGAACGGTTGCGAAATGTCTTGCTAGGGCCTTGAGCCCGTGCCAGGGCAAGCTGCAGGGCATGTGGATGGCTAGCAGTAAGGGGTTTGGGGGATTTGAGGCTGGTGGCAGGCAACCTGACTGATTCAGGGCAACTCAGCTGCTTCAGAGCTGTTGGCAGGTGGCTTGGCTGATTCAGGGAGACCTGGCCAGTTCAGAGCCAGTAGTGCATGACCTGGCCAGTTTTGGGGATCCTGGCCACTTTGGCGCTGTAGGCAGGTGATCTGGCCAATTAGAGACAATCTGGCTGGTCCAGGGCCAGTTCAGGCGTTCTGGCCAATTTAAGACTGTTTGCAAGCTGGACACTCACTTGCACAGCCAGGGCTGTGAGATTTTTGCAAGCTGGCTGGGCCCGCCAAGCAAACGTGCTCCTGGGGAACACCCACTCATCCAGCGCTTTTTATTCTTATTTTTATTCTTTTCCGGGATGGGTCAGTCCCTGCTTGTGGAGGAGGGAACAAAGTTATTTAATCAGCTTCCTAGTCAGGGTTCACTTCTCACAAGGCTTGATGTGCCATTTCTTTGCCAAGGTTTGTGTGAGGTAAGTGGCTTTCTCACTCGTTTTTTTGCTCCTGTTTCTCCCTCCACAAGCTGCATGGTGTCACAGGCGCTGGGGTCACACAACTCCCGCCTGTTTTGGCAGAACCTAAAACTGGCGCTTGAGAGCAGTGTGGTGACAGGCGGGCGTGTGTTTACATGTGGCTTACCAGGTAAAGCTGAGTTGGAAGCCTCTAGTGGTGGGGGAAACGTGCCTGCCGGAGCTGGTCGGGCTGTCCAGCTGTGCCTTCCCCCTCTCGTGATTAATTCCCGTTAATTGGAGGAAACCTTTTAACATCTGCCAGGTGAAGCTGGTGGAAGGTGCGAGCATGGCAGGTAACGCTCCTTGGGGGACAACAAACAGCAGCTCCAAGCTTTACATGATCAAAACATCATCTTTTTGTTGTTGTTTGGGGTTTTTTCCCTCCCTGGTTAATGGCTGTGGTTACAGCTGCAGAGGGCTTACTGTATTATGCCCTTAGGAAAGATTTTCTGACATTATTGCAGTAATTACAGCTTAATGCAGGTTTCACAACCCCACGTAGCACAAACACACGTGGCTGAGCCAGGAACCAGGGATGCTGGAGTTCCTTGGCTTTTTTCTTTTTTTCTTGCAGGGAAAGCTGCAGCCAGTGTTACAGCAGCAAGGGGGTTTTTTTTGGTTTGGGGTGGTTTGGGGGTTTTTTTCAGTGCTCCAGGACAAAATTGAAGTTTTCCCTGCTTTTTCAGAGCTCCTGATTTTTCATCACTGTAGGAAAGCTGTTGAAATGCTGGTTTTACTACAGCCTTTGTTCTGTTATTGTTGCTAGAAGCATCATCCTAAACAACTATAAGCAAATGGAAAATACTCCAGCTATTTAAATGGGACCCTTGGCTCCTCTCAAACAGGATTAAGCTAGGAGTGTGAATCTGTGGAGCTGTTTTATGCTCGGTCAGGAACTGCAACTCTTAGGCTGTGACTTACCATGCAGCTTGCCTTGAGGAAGGGCTTTGCCCTGTGCACCAAATCCTCAGTCCCCTTGCCTTGGCGGTGTCCTGCCGGATGCGTGCTGTTAAGTTTTCCGCACGGAAACGGGTCGGGCCCTCTGCAAGGAAGCAAAGGGTATAATGTTTTGTTGTGGTTTTTATGTGCTGATTTTTATCTGTTGCACTGACTGCAGGCTAAGAGATGGAGAGCTGCTCTAGGAAGCGTAAGCAAGTGACCTTTAATAATAATAATAATAATAAACAACAGGCGTTTCCTGTAAGCAAGAGCAGTTTGTGTGCAATAGGTGCTCTCAGCCTCTCCTGTGGGCAGTGGTGGACTCTTTCCAAGTCTGGTGGAGCAAAGCAAGCTCATGCTCAGCCCTGAAGCTGCCTCTTCTAAAACCTTCCCCAAAGTTTTCAGTGATGACAGCTCAAATACTAATTAAGCTGCTAGATCAAAAAGGTGGAGGCAGCTCTGGGGAATTACAGGATGCCTTTGGGTGTACAAGCAAGCGCTAATTGCTGGAGGAAGAGTAGTTCCTGGCATGGGAGGTGGTGGGCAGCAGTGCTTTGGGGTACAGCTGGCTGCCTTCAAAGGGAAATGAAATAAGATGAAAGCAACAAGGAGAGGTTCTTGAATGAAGATGGGAAGGGTGGCTGGGCATATCTGATAAGATGCTTTTGGGGTTTAGTAGGAGAGGAGCAGGGATGAGTTTATTCAGGAAGGTATGAAGAAAAAAGATGAGCTTGTGTTTTGTGGAAGAGAATGACAGACACTGTGGTGGTTGCCCTGCCCCACCATTAGGTCACCCAAGGCAAGAAACCCAACCATCCTTTGCTGGGGTTGTGTGACTCTTAGACTCTTAGTTCAAGTCTTTGGGCTGAAAATTTCTTCTGTTGTTTTTTTGATCAAAGAGCAGCTCTCTGTCTAAAAGCATGTGAGTGCAGTGTTTGCACACAGGTTGCTGGAATGTGTTAGGAGCAGGCACGTGTGAGTGCTCTAAATGGATTTTCTCAGCGCTGTTTTGATCCTGGTGTATTTTCCTGCACTGTGGACAAAGGGAGAGAAGCAGCAGAAGAGGGAGCAGTACCGCTTCCCCATGTAGTTTTCTCTGCCATCCCCAGAAGCTGCTTCTGCAAAGGAGATCCTCCAGGTGTAATAGGTGAGATCAGGGGGAAACTTCGAGATGAGAAGCTGGCAGTGTTCCTGTTGCTTTCATTTTGGAGCTGCTGCTTTCTCCTTGAGCTTCGTACATAGTTCGTTTGAAGCTCTTAACCTGAGGGGGCTTTGGATGATCAAACTTGGGAGGTGGAGGTGCAGTTTGAGGTTGTGGGTTTCCTTTTCCTTCTAATCAGGGACTGCAGTGTCGTCGTGCCAGTCCCTGACTGGAGCATCCCGTGGGCTAGAGTGAGACATGCCGGGGGTGTTGGTGGCCTCTCAGCTTGTCCTTGTCTCTGTGGCATCTGTCTCGAAGTCTTTGGCAGGCGCTGACTCAGTATGACAGGCCCCCCCCCGAAAGCACCTCTGACTGTTTTTGGGACCAGTTATGACTGGACCCTTTTGACGCTGCCATTTGGCAGCACCACAGAAAGTCCTTTCTGAAAACCTCAGCCCAATTTCACTCTCAGCCACCAACACCAGCCTTCATCTCTTGAGCGGATGAGCTTTTGGGTGCAGTGCAGGGACAGGGAGGAGAAGGGGGGGGAAAAAGATGGAGAAGTGGGGAAAAAGGTTGGAGAGGGAGCAGTACCGCTTCCCCATCTAGTTTTCTCTGCCGTCCCCAGGTGTCCTTGCACCTTTGTGTCCCATCTCCCTCTTCTTTCCTAGCTTAGATCTTGCTGGGTGAAGACGCCCAGGGCTGACTCTGGTGACGGTATTGGGATTTCGGATGGTTGCCCCGCCCCAGCTGAAATCCTGTTTGCGTTCCCAGAGTGCCGGGGTGGAGTATCGCGAGGGCCGTGCCGCGTTTCATTCACCAGCAAGAAAAATAAATACGCTGGGGCAGTCCCTGGCCAGGCGTCGGGTACTACTCTTGTGCTACTACAGTGTGAAAACAAAACAGATTGCTGACCCAAGCAGTGCTAGTTTGGCTCGGATATGTATTTTCCAGTCAGGTTGGAGCCAGGCTTTTATTTTTTTTTTTTTACTTTTTTTTTCCTTTTTACTGCCCCACTAATCCTTTGAATATTTTGAGATTGGAAGCAATTTCTATTCCCTTGTGATTCCTTCTAAGCTGTCATGCCAAAACGCTCTGTTTTGTTTTGTGCAGTGGTTTGGTTTTTGGGCTTTTGTTTTTGCTTGGTTGGTGTTTTGTTGTTTTTGGTTGAGATGTTGTTTTGAAATTTTTTGTTGTTGTTGTTTAGTTGTTGGTTGGCTTTTTTCCTGAAGGCTGTGATTCTTTCTCAGATCCTGCCCTTGTGTTTGCAGGAGGGAGAAGAGGTGGAGCAGGTACAATATGGGATCCTGCCCAGGTCACAGGCTGCTCCTTTCTCCTTCGGCTATTTGGGGGATTACGTGGTGGCTGTCAATAACTCCTTAAATTAGAGTCTGAAATAGTTATGTGTAGTACAGTATAATTGATGCATTAGCTCTTTTTTTTCTCTTACAAGCCAGCACTGTTTACTTGCATTGTGTTTATTTTCTGCTGAAGGGCAGGTAGATGCTGTTTGAGCAGTGAGCATCCCAGTTCCCTTCTTCCAGTGTAAAGTCCTCCACTTGGCTGGAAACACGACTTCTTGGCATACAAATCCAACTGTGGCTTTCTTCTCAGTACGACAAAGCCAAGTGTTTCCCTTGTCTTGTTGGAGGCACTTCAGAACTGTTTGAGGAAAAAATGTGAGAGTTCAATTAAACTATCCAGACAGAGGTTTTTTAAGGTTAGAGGAGTTGTTGTTGCGGTGCCCACAAGAAAATAAAATTATTTAGAAAGAAGGGGAAGAAGAGGTTTTGCTAGGGAAAGAAATTGAAGAGTGGCATCCTGCCTTTCCAAGAGGGGACCAAAGCATGGGTAAGCCAGAGGAGATGCTCCTAAGGGAAACGTAAATTAAAACATAAATTCATAAAAGCATAATAAGAATCATATAAAAATAACAAGGCATAAAAGCCTCTCCTGCAATGCACATCTTATGCAACAAGTCTCATTTGCACTGTGATCAGTGTGCAGGCACCAGCAGCCTGTTATGTGCACAGCTCCTAGAACTGCAGAAGCACTCTAAAAATAGTAACAATAATAAAAAAATAGTAGTAGTCCATCGACTCTTGCTAGATTTAATAGAGTATTTATTTATGTTGTTGCTCACCTGTTTCAAATGCTCTGGTTTTGTTCCGTGCAGCTTCCCGGTGGCAGTCTCACTCGCTAGCAGAAGACGTACAGCCTGAAATCTGGATTGCACAGGAGCTGCGGCGCATTGGCGACGAGTTCAATGCCTCCTATTGTCCGAGAAGGGTAACTTTCATCTTTTTTACTTTCCATTTCTTTTACGCATGGCCTCTAAAAGGGAAAAGCTTAATCATCTCTGGAAACTAGCTCTGCGGTGAACGTTTCGTTCACTCAAATGTAGAAGAGGATGCGCGCGGGTGGTTGTGTTCTCCTGGATGTAGAGTTGTGCTGCCAGTGAGTCGTACGCTGCTGCAGCGTCATTGAATCAATTAACAATAACCTTTAAACTGGATCTTGAGGCTTTCGGGGACGAAGTTCACACTGTCTTTCATAGCACCCAGGGCCAATAGTGTGTTGCTGGATTGGGACTAGACCTGACAGTAATGAGGAAGAAACTTCTAAAAGCTAAGAAGCAGGGAAATTTTGGGTGTGTTGGAGTGTTTTGGGGATGGTGTTGGGAATAGTTGCTCTGAAGTGGTGCTGAGGCAGGAGTCAGGGAGCAACCAGACACCAGCAGTGCTGTTCTTAGGGAAATGCAGGGAGAGAATGCAGCAGGTTTTTGCGCCCAGCTCCCAGTTTCCTGCTGCTGAGGATTGCGTGCGTGTAAGTTAATTACAAATAACAAACAAGGATGGACTTGGTGTGATAACTTATTTTTCTTACAAAGAATCTTTCAGCGCTATTTTGAAACTCATGTATTTATAAGACTGTAAACTCTCTCACCGTCGAGTGTTGCAACAAAAATAGGTGGCACTAATGAAAAAAAATCCCAAATCAACTCCAAAACAAACCAACCCAGAGAGATGAAGTAATAATGGTTTTCAGAAGTGTTGTTAGCCAGTAACTTGCCTGCCAAACGTTATCGACAGCTGCATGTTTGAGCATGTGATTTCTGGTCCATCTGCTCACCCTTGAGCTCATCTGTGGGAAGAGGAGACAGAGCGTGTTAGGTAGCAGTGTTGGTGATGAAATGCTGGCTGCCCGCATCTTTACCCATCCTCCCTGTCTTGTGAGTCACTCCTGCCATGTGCTTCCTTGCCTGCTCCCAGGGTCTGTGTGGTGGATGCCTGTAGGCAGGGACTTTCCTCCAAAACAGATGCCACACTGCTGTAGTCCATCTCCTTTTACATTGCCTTGCTGGAGACTTCTCCATCCACTCCATGTTCTTTCCAAACACTGGCTTTCGTGACCTGCAACAAACAGATGATAAGCTGTGTTCTATCCCAGATCTGGAACATGCATCTTCCAGTCTCCTCCATCTCCAGGCTGATCCCTTGTGATGAGAAATAACAATATTTTTGTTTGAAAGACATCTTTTCAATGAAAGGTAGGAACTAAGCTGATCCTACTGGAGTTCAGAAAGCTGAAGGTGCCTGATAGCAGCAAGCAGATTCAGAAGGGCTACCAGAAATGTGGAGTGCTGTGCTATCCGTTCTTCTCACTGGCTTGTAGCACGGTGCCTTAAATTTGGAGTGCTGACAAGCTCTCTGAGAACATTGTGTGAAGAGGTTTGTGATGAGCAGGGATGTCCTTTCTGCATTATCTTACAGGGACTGACTCCCTTGATGCTGCCCCACGTATGTCCTCACACACAAGAAACACAGATCCAAAGCCACAGCCTGTGCTGTCTGTTGTTGTATAAGAAGGGATGAATTTAACAAGGGACTAGGAAGGATTCCTAGCACTGCAGCTGTGCTTCTAATCAGTGAAAGAACCAAAATGCACAGGACCAAAGAAGGGCAGCAAAGCTGGTGGAGGGTCTAGAGCACAGATCCAGTGAGAAGCAGCTGAGGGAACTGGGTTTGTTTAGTCTGTAGAAAAGGAGGCTCAGGGGAGACCTCCTCACTCTCTGCAATTACCTGAGAGCAGGTTGTAGCAAAGTGGAGTTAAGTCTCTTTTCCCAAGTAACAAGCAATGAGACAAGAAGAAATGGCCTCAAGTTGTGATAGAGGTTTAGTTTGGATATTAGGAGAAACTTCTTCCTGAAAGGGTTGTCAAGCCCTGGAACAGGCTGCCTAGGGAAGTAGTGGAGTCTGAATCCCTGGAGGGATTTCAAAGATGTGAAGGTGTAGTGTTTAGGGAACTGGTTTAGTGGTGGACTTGGCAGTGCTGGGTTAATGGTTGGACTCAATGATCTTAAAGGTCTTTTCCAACCTAAATCATTCTGTGATTCTGTGACCATGTGCTGCTTGCAAGGTGTCAGGAGCAAAGGCTGTCATGCATGACCCTACAAACACTTTGTACCTGGCTTCATTAGCACATGATGAATTCTTGCTTGTTGCACCAGAAATGAGGAGGTTTCAGAGCATTTAAGCAGTTGTGTAGTTATTGGTGGTTGCTTTGTGGAAAGGTGTCTTACCCTTCTGCAAGTGATCTGGCTGCTCTGGAAGAGGGGTAGTCTTGGCAGAGCTGGAACCCTTTCAGCAGGAGGGATGTGTAGGATGTCTTACCAGCACAGCTCATGCCCAGCAGCACCACCCAGCCCTGCCACTCGCTGGGGTTTGCCCTTTAAGCGGGAGGTTAGAAATGGGGAACTAAAAGCCCTGCCAAAACGACACTTGCTGGGCAGGTCGGAGCTGTCGAACGGGTCGGAGGCACACGTTCCCTATCACGTTCCTCATCAGTGCAGTGCATTACCCCCTAGGGGTCTGTCTCTTGGGCAAGACAATGGGAATCGGCCAGCTCACCATCCAGCCCTTTCCCCCAGCAAAGCTTGTGTGTCCAGGGAGTGGAGATGGTCCGGGAGACCCTTTGGCCATGGAGGTCAGCTCCACGCCGAGCCTTTTGCTGGCAGAGGGTGCATCGCTTGGTTGCTGGCATGTGGCCTGAGCTTTGCTGCATACACCTGAGCTGCCTTCGGAGGTGGATAATGTCTTGTTTCAACACCCTAATATTGTTTTATACCTCCTAATTGAAGCCTAATTTTAGCATCCTTTTCTAAGACTGGGGGTTTTTTTTGTTTGATTTCTCCTTGCTCTCTGGTTTGCTGGTGGTCAGGCAGTGCTGTGGGCTTAGTGTTGTACTCTTGAGTGTGTAAATCTCACTCGTGGCCTGGGACCTGGTGCCCTGGGGTGCAGGAATGCCCCAGGATGGGAAGTCAGGGTATGTGGCCAGAAGATGCTCAAGCATCTTCTCTTGGTGATAGCAGGACCCCTCTGCAGGACTCCTGTAAAGGAGAGGACAGCTTGCATTTCACTGTAAACAGTGTAATATCTCTGTCTGGGGCATGCACAGACATGATTTTACCACACTAAATATAGCCCAAATCGGATTGCTTTGGGATGGGATAGAGAGGAAGAGGTGAGACATCTGGGCTGCTCTTTCGCCATAGAAAAAAGGTTTAGAAATAAATATTCTGTTGATGATTTTTCGTTTTTATTGTACGCTGTCATGATCCCTTGCTCCAGGGAGGAGCTTTTGCTGCTGTGTTTTTTGAATGAGGTGGTGGTTATGCCTGGAGCAGTCTGAACTCAAATCTGTGCATTGTCACTTCAGGTGGGGACCTGCCTGTGCTCTCCCTGCTGAGGGAGTTTTATTATTATTCATTTTAATTTTAATTCTGTCTGCCTAGCCTTGTCACACTGTGGTTTTTAAACCCCTCTGCTTGCCCCTTTCCCACATTTCAAAAGTGGGGCAGCTTCATGCATCTCCTGTCCCCATGTGCAGGGACTCACACGTGACATCCCTATGGCAGCCACCTTCAAGGCAAACATGGCTGGGAGCAGACAGCTTCAACCTTTTGAGTGCTATAAAGCTTTTTGTTGAAGGAAAACACAAAAGGCCACAGGGTTTATTTTCATTCTTCGTTAAACACTTGATTTCACACCTCTGAAGTATCTTTGTGATACCACATAAGGCGTGGGGCTTCATGCTGGAAATTAAAGTAAAATTAAACTAAAAGTGTACTGATTGTTTTTCTTCTCTCTTTTTCTCCTCTCAGGGTTTCTTGGATCACCAGGCAGGAAACCCCCAGATTGTCATTTTGCGTCTCCTGCGTTACATCATCCGCCTCATCTGGAGGATGCAGTGAGCGCCAGGCATATCCGGAGGCACCAGGACTTGTTTACTCACTGGGAGAGCCCGGGGAGGATGGACAGAGGGATGCAGAGCTCCCTGCACTGCCCACTTCCCACCTTGCCTCTTCCCAGGACATGTATCACGGGCTGTCAGATGAGGGTGGACATCTTGCACCAACCTGCTAGGACACAGCGATGCAGAGTTTTGTCCCAGTGGTGTTTACTGCATTTCTCTCAACTCTTCTATGATTTTTTTAAATGAATTTTTTATTTTTCCAAGAGTCTCAGAGAAAATAATGAACAACAGGTGGAATAATTTTTTTGGTGATGTTTCTGGAAAGCTGTCAGCTCATCTGGGATAAATCCTGCAGCAGGGAAGAGGAACGTCTGAACCAAATGTTGGGCAGAACCACTCTCATTTGCCTCACAGAGACTCCTGGAGCCCTCCTCTCTCCCATTGCTTCCTGGGCAATGATGGAAGAAGGGCAGAAGGTTTTAAATCAGCACTTCTTTTACCTGTAAATACCTAATGCTACCCCAAATCCACCTTCATTTGCATCATGCAAACAGCCTATTTCCTGCTGACTGATTTTATTTTTTTCTAAATATATACTTTTTTTTTTTTTACACTCTGAATATCTAGACTTTTCTGTCAGACTCCCAGGGTCCAAAATACCACAACCAACCAACCAAAAACAAAAACAATCCACCAGGTTGCCTTTTTTTAGAAATTCTTTCTATCAAATGTGCAAAAATGCTTATGCATTGTATAGTATAATATAATATATGATGTTGGTGACTGAGTGATTCAGCAATAAAATGCTCTCAGAGGCAGGTAGAAACAGTTCCCAGCATACTGCAGCTTTGCACCCAGAGAAGACAGCTCCTGCTGCCTAACTTCAGGAACTATTCTAAATCGTGGCTTGTACCTTGCTGTTGAACCCAGGAGGGTTTGTAAGGTGCTGGATGTTTGTTTTTATTTTCCTGAGATCTTCCCTGTGTTTGGACAGGAGGATAAGCAGGACAGAACTGGCAGCATGAAGACCTTGCAGGCATGCAGCTGGAAGAGGCATTGAAGGATGCTGACCTGCTATGGATCCACCCAGGGACTTGCTGTGTGGGGTCTGCTCCCCACTGCTACGTCTCCTCCCAAACTGCCCTCCTTCCCTCTGGGAAGGCCTGATTGGATACTCGATGCCACCCTAGGGCATCTCCCTTCTACCTGGAGCCCACAGAACCTGAAGGGCTTGTTAGAAGAAGCCAATCTGTTGCCCTGTTGTCTCCAGTTCATCTTGCAGGCAAGTGGCTGCACCATGGTGGGCGACTTTAGGGGGGCAGCTGCTCTGGCCACCCCCATATCTATGCACAAGTGTTACTCCTCTCTGCCTCTGGAGCTGCCTCTCTGGCTGGTGTTGGTGGTCCTCAAACACCACGGGTTTATTTCTGGTTTCACCAGCACCATAGGAAAAAAAGAAAGGTTAAAACCAAGCGCAAGTGAACAACAGGGTCCTGCTGTACATGTGCAGGGAGAAGCTGTTGAGTGCCATGTATGATTATTAGTGTTTTTAATGATGGACAAACTACAATCTGACCTCTATGCACTGGCTGCCTGTGTCTGACAGGTAGGTGAAGAGCCGTGGTGTTGGTGCAGGACTGTGTGCCTCCAATTGCACTCCTCTGGAGGATTATGGAACAATTGCTGATTTTTATTTTACACTTATGATCTCTTTTTTTGTTTGTTTGTTTGTTTGTTTTTTGGACCTGCAAGATGAGCATCGGTTGCAGCAGTTGGCCTCAGTTGCAGGAGCAGGGGAGGTTTTGGAAAGGGTATTTTGGAGAGAGTTGGGGGGGGAACCTTTGCACCGTTGGAGATTGAGCAGTTCAAAAATCTTAGGAGCTTGGCCAGGGCAGGTTCCTGCTCCTCATCCCCTTTGTTTTGGCTCACAGTAGTCCCAGCCATGCTCAAGCTATCACTTGTTTTCTGTCATGTTTATATACAGAGGCTGCCCCTGTGGGTTGCCCATGGGAACCTACATGGACCTGCATGGCTGTCAATAAAATTAGAAAAAAAAAAAAAAGTATAAAATTTGTCAGCAGAAGGAGGAAACCAGATGAGGGTTTTTTTTTTTTTTGTCCCAGTCGAGTTTCATCCGTTGTCGGTGGATGAAATGGTGCTTTTGGGTGTCTCAGCCTTGTGGCATCCTGGCACCGCACCGCCCAGAATGTGTCCCTTGGAGTACACCAAAGAAACACCAAGCACTTTACCCCTTCCTCCCCACCGGGCCACCCCAGCCAACAGTGGAGACAAAGATGATAGTAGTTTTAAGGGAAAGAATCAGGGTGTTGGCAGTGTCTGCCTGGGATTTCTTCGCAGGAGATGTTCCTGGCCAAAAGGTAGCATAGAATTAGGTTTCACCCCCATAGAGTTGTGAGACTTAAGGTAATAACCCCCGAAAGCCTCTAAACAAGTATGATGTTTTTAAATACATTATGGTAATTTTAGCCACGTTGGCTGGCTGCTCTGGGTCTTTTTAAACATAACCTGTTGTCTCTGTTCTGCCAAAAGGATGTGATGAAGAGTTTTCCTTGTGGGGAAACCAGATTGATTCCCAGGCAATCTCACATGATGCGTTAATGCTTCTCCTCTTTTCTGTAACTGTAGATACCTGAATATTTATTAGAGTAGAGCACCGTATTATTTTCATCATCTGAGCCAAATATCTGTGTGCAATGTATTTCTTTTCCTTTCTTTCATGTAAGTTTTGTACAGCTTAGAAATAAGTAAAAAAAAAAAAAAAAATTAGTTTCTTCCTAAAACTTTTTATTTAGAGTTGAACTTGGTAAATACTGTAGATTTATTTTCCTCTGTGTAATTAATGCACTCTACTGTTCCATAATGCTGTAACTTGTAGAAATGTTGTATATTTATTTTCTGCTTATTTAAAGATTTTTGTTTCCCTCCCCCTCTCCTCTCTCCCCCTGCATGACAGATCACCTTCCACAGCACTGTCTTCTCCTGGCAGTGCAGCCAGTATGGTTTGGATCGTGATGTTATTATTTTTTCCTCAAAGTGCCTAAGTCCCACTTTCCAGCAATGATTTGGGCATGTTGAAGACTTCAGCATTAGTTAAGTTCAGTGGGAATTTGGTTTCTGCATCCCCGTGATTTTTGCCACCCTCTCAAAAGCCACATTTTCCTCCATCTTGGCCACTTTCCCCAGACCAGCTTTACCACCAGGTACCGCCCCAGCAGTGCACGTGGTCGTGCTGATGAATCACTAACTCATTCCACGGGACCCAGCATATGTAGCATTTTTACTGCAGTTTCCCTGGCTTACTTGTGTTTTGCACTGATGAATTTTGGACAGGGTAATTGCCACTTTACTTGTGCAATACTGCTGTAAATAATTGCAGATCTTTTTGGGTTTTTTTTAAGAGGCAATCTTTTATGTTCTTAATATGAGTTTTATATGAATAAAACCTTTCAACTGTTTGTCATGAGTGCTTTTTTTTTTGGGAGGTTGAGATTCACTGAAAAAAGGGTTGGGAAGGGGGTGTTTGCCACTTCATCACCAGTTCTACCTGTTCATCACACATTTTCCCCCCAGATCCAGGATTGGGGCACATACCTGCTCTTTCCCTCTGCTCCAAGGTCCTCTGAAGTTCCCAGGAGACTTAAAATGAAGCTGGTTTGTAAGATGTTGCTTTGAGTGTTCGCAAACCCAACAGCAGTACACCTGCTGTCCCAGCTGGGAGTACTTTGGGGCTTGGGGTAGTTTGTTTTTATTTTCCCTATATTTGTGGGGCTCAAACACAACTGCTGGGCACCTTCCTGCACCCTCAGAACACTCCTTGTCCCAAGTCAGCTTTGGTAGCTCTTGGAGAAGAACAGTGAGTTATTATTACTTACTCTTCCTTTATTTCATCACAGATAATAGCAAGTAACAGATAGCATCAGTCATGGTTTGGAACAGTATTATGGTGTGATCACTTCCATATGGCTTTTGGGATGAGAGGTCACAGCAGAGGTTCCTAAATTAAGTTGGCAGGGGTGAGCATGGAATGAGGACAGACCAGTGGAGGTGTGAGAGGGGGTCTTGGGTTGCTCCCTTGAGACTGGAGTGTGCAGGCTTCCTTTGGAAGACCCTGATAAATTGTTTTAAAGTAAAATAAGAGGATGGGTATCTTTGTCACAGAGGAAGGGAGAGCATTGTGTGCCAAGAACAGGGCAACAGGAGAAGGTGAGGCCTGCAGAAACATCCAATATTTTACAAGATGATTGAACCTGGGTGCCTGCACCCCTGGGCTAATGCTGTTTGTCCCCCCCTCTTGCCTAGCATCCAATTTAATTCCTCTTTTGAAGGTCTGTGGTGATGCCACAGGCACAAACCAAGTGGTCAAGCCTGGTTATGGTCTCAGATTTCTTTTTTTTCTCTTGCTCAAAGGCAATGAGCTGCTGACCCGTGCTGGGCACAGGGGGTGGTTATTTTTAACCGCTTTCTTCAGAAATATCAGCTGAGAGGCTGGGCTTGCATGACGCAACACGATGGGACTGTGCGTCAGCTGGAGAGGCTGAAAGGCAGGAAGAAATCTGAGGAAAAGCTGACTGAGAAGCCGCAGCCCATACTGGGTGTGGTTGTGCCAAGTGTTCCCATGCCCCAGCACCCATGTTCCCACCCCAGCCCAAATGCATTTCAAACCAAATGCCAAAGTCCTACTAGACAAACGACTTCAAAAAAATTGTGGATTTCTTTTTTCTTTTGTTCTTGTGTGTGTTTCAAATTACAGAAGTTCCTGAAAGGGAAGTTTATTGGTTTCAGGTGCTATTTTGGGGGCTTCTGTAACTCAAAAAAAAAAAAAAAAGGCTTTATTGCCCAGCTGAGGCTCTGGCAGCTGCCAGCACCACTCTGCTCATGGCTTTTTGGTCCCATAGGCATTTGGTATCCCACTGGCCTCTGCAGACAGGTTGTCACGCTTCATGCTCTCCATTTATCTTTGCCATGACTCAGGTTGGAAGGAGCTCATCGACTGCCTGAAGCCAGTGACCTTGCTGAGACAACAGGGAAGAGAAACACTGCAACATGCACCAGCAGGATTTCACCTCTGGGTATATGCTTGACTATCAATAGGTCTAGGTTGACCATGGCCAAGTCAAAGGTGGTCATGGCCCAGGTTGGCTGTGGCCAGGTTCAGGTTGGCCACAGCCAAGCCCAAGCTGATGATGGCCCAGGTCCAGCAAAGACACATCATCTGAGTCCTCGCCAGGAGCCAGACCTTCTTCCTGTGCTTTTCAATTTTTGCTTTAGTAACTAATAAAAACCACATGCACTTTTGTCTTAAGGATGACAAACTTCCTTTAGTCCTTGAAAAGGAAAAAAAAACAAATGCATTTTCTTATGGAAAAGGCCATCTGAAAGCTTCACTGCCACAGGTCCACATGTCCATCAGAAGGAAGCCTTCCTACACTCGCTCCCTCTCCCCAGCCACTCACCACTGCACGGTACACACACTACTGAGTTTCCCCAAGACTTCAGACCAGCTCCAAACCAACCCAGGACGTTCCTGTGTACCTTAACCCCTGCCTGCCTCAGGAACAATGATCAACCAAAGCCAGTGAGATCCCCAGTTGGATGCTAATGCTGTTTGTTGCACTTGCCAAGGGGCACAGAGGTCAAAGCAAACATCAGAACTGGGCTGAACATTGCAACTTTTGTCAGAACCAAATGGCCAATGGCTGCCATCCAGTGCCATAGAAGCAACCATACAATGCTGCCAGGCTCTCAAAATATTTTTTTCTTCTTTTTTTTCCAATGACTCGCATCTGACCTTTCAAACACCTGTTCAGCCTTAAACAGCTAAAAATACCCACCAAGCTTTGCATTTGATTTTCATATTTCAACAAAGCTCACTGTTTCCAGTGGGTTTTCTTCTGTTTCTGGCAGGTTCTAGGATGGTTGACCTCTCCTCTTGTCAAACCCATTGTAGACATTATAGACACTGTAATGGGGCTGGGCATCATTGGAAGGATGGCAGGACCAAGGGAAGCTTCCTGCTGCCCACCAGCAAGGGCTCTGCCAGGTGCCTCCAAGCCAATACCCACCTTCTGCTGCCCTCCCCAGGCGTCCTAAACCTCTTCTGGGTCTTTTCTGGGGAGTTTTAAAAATTAAGACCTGTCCTCATCCCTGGAGTGAGGGACACGGTTTAGTGGTGACCTGGCTGTGCTGGATTAAAGGTTGGACTTGATGATCTTTAAGGTCTTTTCCAACCAAAATGATCCCATGATTCTACCATTCTAATTCTTGAGTTATCCTGTAAAAGTGAGACAATATGTTTATCCTTGTTAGTGACACAACTGTACCTACAATGCCTGGTCCTACAGAACCAAGACGACCTTGGATGTTGTAGCAATGGTTTGCTCTGCTCCACGTGGCTTGTTGGGGTCAGGACAGGGACCCTCACGGGGATACAGGGCCTCTTCTTCCCCGATTTGATGAATTTCTCCTCACCGGCCTTTTGACAGGCTCGTATGTTCAATTTCCCGGGAGAGCAAGCTGGAAACATTCACTTCCGGGCGTTAATTAACGCACACTTCATCTCGGCACAATTACAGACATTGTGCGCCATGCAAAAAAAATTATGTGACAAAGACCTAATTAGCATGGCTACTAATTAGGGTAAATAAAGTCTGGAGACAGTGCAATAGCCATTCCCCAAGGTAACGGATGCACAGGCAGCAAACGGCTGCCTTGAGCATCCCCATCACTGCCTG
>VWZX01008356.1:40337-136146 GCA_013399015.1 Galbula dea | reverse complement strand
GGCCGGGGGGAAGACGCTAGCGCCTGACATTAACATTCAAATTACTAATTGGCAGAAATGAGACTAAAAAGAGGGGGGTTATGATAAACAAACCAACTTCATACAGGAAGTGAGCTGCAAATACTAAAAACTAGTATGTTGTAAGAGAGCTGGTAAAGCACTGAGCTGCCCCACNGGACTTGATGATCTTTAAGGTCTTTTCCAACCAAAATGATCCCATGATTCTACCATTCTAATTCTTGAGTTATCCTGTAAAAGTGAGACAATATGTTTATCCTTGTTAGTGACACAACTGTACCTACAATGCCTGGTCCTACAGAACCAAGACGACCTTGGATGTTGTAGCAATGGTTTGCTCTGCTCCACGTGGCTTGTTGGGGTCAGGACAGGGACCCTCACGGGGATACAGGGCCTCTTCTTCCCCGATTTGATGAATTTCTCCTCACCGGCCTTTTGACAGGCTCGTATGTTCAATTTCCCGGGAGAGCAAGCTGGAAACATTCACTTCCGGGCGTTAATTAACGCACACTTCATCTCGGCACAATTACAGACATTGTGCGCCATGCAAAAAAAATTATGTGACAAAGACCTAATTAGCATGGCTACTAATTAGGGTAAATAAAGTCTGGAGACAGTGCAATAGCCATTCCCCAAGGTAACGGATGCACAGGCAGCAAACGGCTGCCTTGAGCATCCCCATCACTGCCTGCCTTGGCACGTGGCGCTGGCACTAACTGACGCTAATTGGCCTCGCTGTAATGACACAGGCTGGAGGATGGCCTGCGAGGAAGGATGTGAAGTGCATCGCAGCAAGAGCAAAGCGACAGATGTGGTCCCCATCTCTGCCTGATCACACTCAGGATGACTGCTCATAGTCTCGTGTTACAAAAAAAAATAGAGGAGTTTCTGATTTATTTTTTTTGTTGTCTGAAACACACAAACACACACAAATAAAAGAGAAACGGGGATGCTGGGACCCTCAGACCTCGTAGNAAAAACAACACCCGCGCTGTTATTTTAAAAAAAGTATTTTCGTGGGTTGTTTTTTTTTTTAATGTTTTCCCTGCTGGGCTGGGGAAAAGGGGACAATTGAGGGTTGAGAAGGCACGAGGACCCTGAGATACTGACGGATAAGAGACTTTCCTCCCTACTGGCGACCCCTAAAATCAAGGCAGAGCCCCGGCGACGCGTAGCCCAGCCCCGCGATGTGAACACTGCGTCTCAGCCTGCCTGGACTTCTCAAAGCTTTTGCTGCTGCTGCAAAGGTTAAGCAGTTTTCCTACCGAAACCCAGAGTGTGGGCTGTGAAAGAACATGTTAATGAAGAAAATTTCCCCAGGGCTGCTCTTTTATTATCACCAAAGCCATCGAGTTTCAGTTTGAGTTATTTGTATTTATTTATAAAAACAAAGATGAAATAAGTAGAACGAAAACAAAAACCTCATCCTAATTTCTGAGCTAAGCCTGATTTATTCAGACAAAGAATTCCTGGGGCCCCCCCCAGCATGTTTTCCCCCTTGCTTTGAGAAAAAAAAACAAAACAACAAAACCACCGAGTTACCGCTGTGCTTCAAGCGAAATATATTTAGGGTTAGAAAAACCAAGCCAACAACCTTTTGACTGCCCTCACTGGCTGCAAAAATGAAGTTTTAAAAAGCCGGGGGGGCTGGTTCTGCTGCCTCGGGGCAGGTGCAGGCGCAGGCAGGGACTGCCTGGCTAGGAGATGCCGACAGCGCCCGGCCATTAGGTTCAGCCACGGTTTGGTGAAGGAGCATCTAATTTAAGAGATTACAAACAACAACAAAAAAGACATTCCTCTTTTCATGTGTTTTCAGTTCCATCGTGAGAGAATAGCTTAGAAAAACACACAAAAAAGCCCTTCAGTGGTCTCGCAGCGTTTAACATGTTGTTTTTCTACCTATTTTGTGTTGTTGGCTTCTGTTATCAGTCTAATCTGTAATTTGTGGCCGATTCTGTCATGCTTTAAGCAGACATCTTGTTCCCAAAACTGTTTGCAACCTTTCAGCGAAGGTACAGCCTTGAATACGGGCAGAGGAAAGCCACAGAACAACGAGAAAAGGGGCAGATTTAACCCCAAAATGATCATTTGGCTGACTTCTTGTCCCAAAAGCAGGGATGAGCCCACGGGCAGCACCAAGACAGCCACAGTCCACCCCTCTGCCCTGCCCCAGCATCCTCACTTTAATCTGAATTGTTTGCATTTCCCCATCCCAGGAGAAGCCAAATCCACCCCTACACAGCCCGCTGGATTTCTCCCAATTCCAAACAGCATTTCCACCCTATTTTCCCAAATATCAGCACGAAGCCCTCCCAGCCATTCCGGCCGAGCCCTCCTTTTCCACACACAGCATGGATTAAACCAGTAGCGCTGTTATTTACCACCGAAAACGAACGCTGCTAATTTAACACCTATACAATATTAATAGCGAAACCAAAAAAAGCAATTTAATAGCGTAGGGTTAAGGGATTTTTGAAAAAAAAAATTGAAAGTCATCCATGTCTCAGAGAGCAAAGTCCAACTGTAGGCGCTGATTTTGGCTACTGCCAGACTTCGTGGACGGGCGAGGCTTAAATCTAGCATTTTTTTGGGGGTGGTTAAACTGAAAGGAACGGCTAGCAGCTGTTCCCCACCCTCCCCCCCGGCTCAGTGGGGTTTATGGCCAGAGCAATGCGATGCTCTCCCGGGCTGCTGGAGAGAGAAGTGATGCGCTGTATCCCCGGTGAACCTACTGGGTTTGAAATAACCAATTTCAGTTTTTTTCAAAGAGTTAACCAGCCCATCAGGGCAGCCCAGCCGGGGGAGGAATGAGCCATTGTGAAACCCAGCTCTTTTTCCTGAGGCTGCCGCTGCCGTCAGCGCTGGAGCCCTGACCCTGCCCGAAAAAATCTCAAACGGTTTCCCGAAGCAGAGGTGTCCAAGGGGCTCTCACTCCTCGTCACAAACTGGACACAATTTCGAGCTGCCTGGCACGGGACACGGCTACCGGCTGGCCCCTCGGGAAGGGCTGCCTTCCTCCACTGAACCCCCGCAGCCCCGAGATTCTGCCAACCAGGATGCTTGGGGAGGGAGCTCCTCCTGCCCCGCTTCCTCCCCAGTCAAATTAACTCCCTAGTTATGACAGGCATAAATACATATTTTTAATTTTTCTGTCAAAAAAAAACCTATAAAAAAAAGCATTTTAAAGTCAGCCTCTCAGGGCTCTCCCAATGCTCTCTCCACTTCCTGTGACAAAACAAAACATGCTTTGTTTGAAACTTATTCTTCCTCTATTTAGTGCCAAGAAATAATGACCAAAAGCACCTCCAAAATAACCCATCACCCCCCCTTGGCCGCTGCCCCCCTTCCCGCGCCCAGGCAGAGGATGGAGCAGGCTGCCAAGCTGAAACAGCATCAGACAGGCAAAAAAAAAAATCACTTAGCAAGGTAAAGAATTGAAAATCTCGCCCGCAGACGGCTGGATGTTGAGCCGAAGGTGAATTTCCACTTCACTATTTTCGTCCCACTGCTGTTTAAGTCAAACACTTCCCTCCCCGCCACCTCCACGTCATCATTTTAAAACTGGAATCAAAAAACCTAAACCAGGCAAGGTTCAAAAAATTCGGATTTTGACTCATCCATTTCTCGGCGGCATGATTAAACACGCCATTGGCCGCAGTAATATTTGCCGCTCAGCGAAGGGGAGCACTAAACCCACCCAAAAAATCATTTTGTTTTGACTCATATGGAAAGAGTGAAACAGAGAGAGTGCCCTGAAATTTGGCTTATACTACAAGGGGGAAAAACCAGAATATTGGACAATTTCAGCCACAAATTGACAGCATTTCTAGGCAGCCGTGGGCAAATGTTCACTGTTTTACTGCCTTTTGAGCATCCTTTGGGCTGCTGGGTGAAAGAAGATGGAAGAAAAAAAATCTGGCTTCGATCTGATTTTGCTCTATTTTTTAATCAATCTGTTTGCAAAGAATCAGCTCCTACCTTGGCAAGAGATAGGATTTACCTAAGCTGGTAAAATGTTTAATAACTGGCTTGAAAATGCAACCCACCTGGAAAGTCGTATGGGGACTTTCAGGTAGGTTTGACAATTTGGAATTAATCTGAAATGCAATGATAAAATAATATGTAATAAAAAATAAGACTTAAGGAGTAATTCTGGGGGCTTGTTGCTGCCATGTGCTGGGTGAAACCTAATCCCAGAGAGCAGAAAAATGGAAATTTTCTGCACCCTAGACCCCTGCAAGGATTTCTGTGGGCAATCCTATCCCTGCTCCAGTGGGATGCTCGGGATTCTGGATTCCTTTTGGGCTGCATTCCAGACGGGTGCTGCCGGCATCCCCGGCACATCGCCCGGCTCAGCCTCTCGCCAGCGCCTGAGCCAGGAGATGCCAATCTTTTCATCAAAGCTCGCTAAAAACAAAACTGAGAAACAGGCTGTGGTTTGACAAGAATGTATTTACATAAAAATATAGATTAAAAAAAAAACCCTTTGGGGATGGGGAGGGAAGGTGCTCACGGGCTTTGTGAGGTCCCTGACATTTAAGCGAGGTTCACCGACCGTGGCAGCCTCACGTGTCACCCAGGGCGAGCCCCACATGGCAGCCAAAGCTCCTCCTTAGGCCTGGCTTAAATTTAGAAAAGCTTTTTACTACTAGAAAGGCTTTTTACTATGAGAAAAGCTTTTTATTATCTGCCCATCACATCCCTCCTCAGACAGGCCAAGTAGGGGTCATCAGGAGCAGCAAGGAATTAACTCCAGGCATGCATAAGATAAGGCAGCTGTATCCATTTCTTTAGATTCCAGCCCAAAAGCTAGGCAGGGCTTAAAAAAGCCCCAAACCGACCCCAGAAAACAACCCAAATCTGTGTTTTTGGCTCCTCCTATGCTGCCAGCTGTGACACTTGCTTTGCTAATTTGCTCAGCACCACGATGTACAGGTCAAACACAAACATGCCTGTACTTATTTGCAAGGCTTGCATTTGTTTGCAAGGTTTGGATTTAATTGCAATATTGTACTTATTTGCAGTATGTTTGTGTGCAATGTATTTACTTGCAATATCTGTATTTATTTGCTATATTTTTGTTTGCAATGATGTATTTTTTTTGCCAGGTTTGTGTTTGTTTGCAGTGCTTGTATTTGTCTGCAAGCATCGCACTTTGATTTCCAAAAGAAAAGAGGGTAAGAAGGTACTGCCTGATCCTGCAGGCCCTCAAATGACGGGAAGAGTCTGGCAAGCATTGACTCTACAGCGAAGTGGGTTCTTTCAATGAGGCCGTTCCCTCTTTTCTGAGTCATTCTGAGATCACTCGACATCTCCAGCACACAGGCAGCAAAAACACGCTCTTCGAGCACAAACGGGCAGAGTCAGGCTTCGCAGGGGCAGGTGCCAGGCATGTTCTGCTGTCTGCTGGCATGGGCTCCCCACCAAGCAGGTGCTGGTGTCCCCTGTCTGTTGGTTAGCCCTCTCCCATAGCACTGGGCTCAAGGAAACAAAATCAGCTTGGAAACCTTCCTGTCAAGCGGCACCTCCGAGGCCTTGATGTGCCAAAACCCTCAACAAGTGAAGACATGGCTTTGTGTTCAGCAGCATCCCTTCTGCTGAACAGATCCAATCTTCTGAAGGACTCTGTACCCCCAGAATCATTTCTGTACTCCCAACATCCTCCAGCAGCCCTCCTGTATGTCCAGCATTCCTCCTGCACCCCTAGCACCCTTCCAGCATCCCCCCCAATATCCCCAGCATCCCTCCTGTGCCCCATCTCAGCAGAGGGATGTGAGTGATGATGCTCCCAGGAGCTGCTGGGATGGGGCCCTTTGGGGAACTAAAGGTGTTGGACCCCTGTTGCTGCTGGCTCTGCTGACACCTTGACCTTGGTGGGCACATAGTGAACAGGGCAATGGCCATGATTCAGCTCTCGTGGAGGTTTGGGATGTCTCATGCCAGGAAAATTGGCCTGAAACACTCATTTATGCAAATAAATGGTCTGTTGGGTAAAACCCTCCCAGCTGGGGTCAGAACACAGCACAGAGTACAGCATCACTGGACGTGTGTGCCACCTTTCCCAGTGGAACATCCCATAGACACATAAGTGTACCACTAGAAAGAACATCCTGAAGCAAAACATCTTGCAGTTCCATCTCCACGTCTGGGCAGCCTCACAGAAGAAAGGTCACTGAGAGAGACACCAAGCTCCTTGGCACCCCCAGAAGGACGTGGCAGCAGGAGGGCTGGGCAAGAGAAGAGCAAATATGTCCAAATTATCTACAAAATGTTGACCTGAGGAGTTCTGAACTATCATCTTTGGGATGCATTAAGAAGAGTGTGACCAGCAGATTGAGGGAGGTTCTTCTTCCCCTCTACTCTGCCTTAGTGAGGCCACATCTGGAGCACCGAGTCCTGTTCTGGGCTCCCTAGTGCAAGACAGACAAGGAACTACTGAAGAGAGTCCAGCAGAGGCTAGGAAGATGATGAAAGGCCTGGAGCATCTCTGACAAGGAAAGGCTGAGAAACCTGGGGCTCTTCAGCCTGGAGAAGAGAAGACTGAGAGGGGATCTTCTCAGTGCTCATCAATTGCTAAAGGTTGGGAGTCAAGAGGATGGGGCTAGACTCTCTTCAGTGGTGCCTAGTGACAGGACATGGGACAATGGGCACAAATTGGAACCCAGGAGGCTCCAATTGAACATGAGGAAAAACTTATTTCCTGTGAGGGTGGTGGAGCACTGGACCACGCTGCCCAGAGAGGTTGCAGATTTGCCTTCTCTGGAGAGATTCCACACCAACCTGGTCACAATCTGTGGGTGGCCCTGCTTTAGCAGGGGGTTGAACCAGATGATCTCCAGAGGTTCTTTCCAACCCCAACCATGCTAGGATTCAGGGATTCTGTGATCATCTGATAAGAAAAAGGCTCAAGTGTAGAAAATATTTAGTAAGGAGGATGGATGGATGGGTAGATGGATACCTCAGGTTTGTGGGAGGCTGTTGGGGGCAGGATGCATAATGGCCAGCTAGGGATCAGGAAGCTCCTTCTGCTGCTGTGGTAGGAAAGAATGGAAATAACACTGAAAAGAATGAAAACACTAAAGATATGTTGAAAATGTTTGTTGAAAATGTTGAAAAAATATTGACAATATTAGCAGTTATGAAAATGACTAAAATGGTGAAAATATTTAAAGTATTTAGATGTTAAAAATTATGGAAATATTGAAAATAGTAGAAACAGTAGAAATATTAAAACCACTTGAAAATATGAACAAATATTTCAAATGTTGTAAATGTTACAGATATGTTCAAATTGCTTTAAAAGATTTTAAATGCTGAAAACAATGAAACTATGGAAAATATGAACAATATTGAATATTGAATTTCAATACATTGAAGGTGATGAATATATTAAAAAATTGGAAATATTTAAAAGAGTAAAAATATTAAAGATTTGTTAAAAATGGTGAAAATACATTGAAAACATTAAAAATAGTGAAGATATGTTGAAAATATTAAATACTCAATATGCTGAAAATATCGACAACATTGAACGTATTAAAGATATTTAAAATATTTTAAATGTTGAAAATCAAGAAAATAAATTAAATACTGAAAATATTAAATATATTTTTTAAATGTTGACAATATTAAAAATGTTTAAAATGGTGGAAATGTTCAAAACATTAAAAATAGTGGAGGTACGTTGCAAATGTTGAAAATACTAAGTATTTTAAGTGTTGAAAATATTCACAGTACCGACAATATTAAAATATTAAAAATATTTTTAATGTTGAAAGCAAGACAAAAGTTGAAAATATTAAGTATGTTTTGAAAATGTTGACAATAATAAAAAATATTTTAAGTGGAAATGATGAAAATTTGAAAATAATGGAAACAAGAAAAACATAGAAAATATTAAACATATTTTGAATATGTTAACAATGTTTTAAAAATATTTTAAATGTTGTTAATGATGAAAATATTGAAAAAAAAGTTAAAAATGCTAAAAAATATTGAGAATTCAAACATCATTTTAAATGCTAAAAAATACTGAAAACGTTGAATCTCTTGCAGTTATCGCGGCTGTTGGGAGTTGTGGAGGAGTCTCTGGTGCGCGGCTGAGCTGCGCAGATTGCCCTGTCCGGGGTGGGAGAGTCGCGGAGCGGCGCGGAGCATCCCCCGGCGCAGCGCGGCCATTTCCTTCCCACCAACGCCCCCTGCAGCCCTCGCTGGGAACTGCCCCGCGCAGGAAGGGCTGGAAAATAAGAGTTTTTCAAACAGACCCCAAACCAAATAAACCCAAAGAGGATTTTTCTTTTTTTTTTTTTTCCTTTCCTCTGCCAAATTTATTTGTTCATTGTCAGATAATAATTGCTTTTTTCCTTTGTCAAAATACCTTTTTTACTTGTTTGCTTTTTTAAAATGTATTTCTAAAGTTAATTTCTTTTTTAATTAAGCCCCCAACTGGCTTCATTCTACACCTGTTTCTAAGGCACATGAAAACTGCCTGATTGTTTTAACTAATGACAGGATTTTCGCAGTGGTTGCACCATAAGCCAGAACTAACGAAGCCCAGCTTTAAATGGGACTAATTAAAACTTTCTCCTGTCTACACTGCTGCTCATTTTTCCTAGCATATCAACACACTGCCCAAAGTCCCTTATTTTCAGATTCTCGACAAGAAAAAAAATAGAGGATCTTTGGGGAACTGATGGGTAAAAAAAATTAAGGGGAAAAAAAAAACTAAAGAAAAAGAAAAAAGAAGGAAATTAATATCTGACAGTTTGACCCAAAGGAAGGAGAAGCAGGAAAATGCAGCCAGAGAGGATTCACTACCTTCCCTCACCATTAAAAACCAGATATATATCAGAAAATACTTCTATCAGAATGTATATAAATACATATACCTGAAAATAAAGGAAATAACCCAGGTGTTGATCAGAAAATGTAGGGAACAATCCAGCTATCAATAAGAAAATGAAAGGGATAATCCAGATATTGGATAATATCTGATAATTATGGGAATAACCCACATATCAATCAGAAAATAGAGGGGAAAAGAAAATAAAGGGAATAACACAGACTGATCAGAAAATTATGTGAATAATTCAGATAATGAATCAGAAAATAAGGAAATAGCCCAGATGTTAATAATAAAATGAAGGGAATAATCTAGATACCAATCAGAAAATGGAGTGAATAGTCCAGATATTGACCATAAAATGGAATAATCCAGATGTCAACTAGAAATTGGAGGTCATAATCCAGATATTGATGAGAAAATGAAGGGGGTAATCCAGATATCAATAAGAAAATGAAGATAAAGAAAATTAAGGGAATAATCAAGATATTGATTAGAAAATAATGAGAATAACCTAGGTACTGATCAGTAAATGACAGAAATAATCAAGATACTGATCAGAAAATGGAGGGGATAACCCAGATAAGGATCAGAAAGAGCAGACAGACTTTGCTGAATCAGGTGCTGTACTTACAAAGCAGTTCAGTTTTGGTGGGACACACACTTCTCATACAAGATAGTGTGGCTCAGATGTACTGATTTTTCTAGCCACCAGCTTTCTGCTGCTCACAAGAGGGACTGACTGTCTACTGCCTGCCACAGGGACTGTCATTGCCACTGATGTGAATTGTATTATACTTAAAACCAAATTCTCTGGGTAGGAGCTAAATTATTGATATCCCTAGATGCCAGCCCATTGAATCTGTTACAGATGTGGCTGATAAACATGAGCAACCCTGGGGATGGATGGTGGCATATCAGGGAGGGACTGTGATGCATGCTAGGAGTGAATGATGGCACATGCTGGGGATGGAAAGTGCGACATACCAGGGGTAGATGGTAGCAAGTTATGGACAGTAGCATATACTGGGGGTGGATGGTGGCACATCAGGAATGGACAGTGACACAAGCCAAGGATGGATGGTGGCATGTAAGGGATAGGTGGTGACACGTGCCAGGGATTCAGAATGGCACTTGCTGGGGATGGATGGTGACACCCCTCAGGGTGCCCAGTGAGGCATGTCAAGGATGAATGGTGGCACATGCTAGAGATGGGTGGTAATACATTGGGGATGGATGGTGGCACATGCCAAGGGTGCATGGTGGCACATGCAGAGGGCATGAGCAGGTGGTTTCCAGCCAAATTCAGTTCCCTGCATCTCTGCCCTGCTCCTGGCAATGCAGGAGCCAAAACCATATCATTGTCTTCACTGGTGGTTACAACCCCTGATGAGCTGGCATTGGCACTGGGAATGGCAATCTACACCCAGAAATATGAAATAGGTAACCTCAGAAGTATCTGAACCAGGGTCTGGATGTGACCACGAGATGCTAGCTCTGCCTGGAGTGGGCAGGGAGGCAGCCATGGCCACAGATGCCCATGTCTTCACCTCATGACTGGGTTTAGCTGCCATCACAACCATAACCACCACCAGCACCACTAGCACTGTCATTACCAAAACCATATGCATGAACAGAACCACAAGCTGCAGAAGCTGCACCAGCACCACCAGCAGTACAACTAGCATGATCACTACCATAACCAGCAGCACCAATACCAACAGCACCAGCAATAGGAGGAGGGATGGCAGCAGAAGGGGAAGATCACTTTAGGTCGCCTCTCTCCTCTCTAGCAGCAGCCACACTCGCTGCTGACTCATTTTTGGCTATCAAACCCACATGAGGTGCAGCACCTCCACCCCACCACAGGGTTTTTCATTTCTTCTTCTTCATCAAACATGTACCGAGTTCCCAAAACCCTTTGTCACGTGGCCCGCGAGAAGGCAGCCCTGCTTGCATTTACTGGAACCCCACAGCCTCCATAAAAACACAGGGTTCCAGCAGCCCAGCCCAGAATGCTCTCAGAGGGTCTCAGGGTCCCAGCAGCACCAGCCCCAGGGATCAGACCAGACATCCAGGGCCTCAAAGGTAAGGAGCTCCAGCATGGGTAGGTTCCCCTCCAGGGAGGTCATCCCCATCATGATACCTTGTGGGGTGCACCAGGCACCCCAAAACATCCATCACGAAGCTGTGCCACCCATCCCACAGAGACACTCACCCAAACTGCAGCTTCTTCCTCACATCTTCCAGAGCCAGTGCCTGAGATGGGGACAGAAAACATCACAACTGAGTATGCTTTCAGAGGAACAGGTTAAAAAAACCACCAAAAGTGCTCTCTGAGGCATAAAATGTCACTTATTTCCCACCATTAAGTAGTAACGGGAATAATTAGGAAGGGGAAAAAGAACTTAGTCCCCCTCTTGGGCCCTATTCCCAGTGGGATAGCCATGCTCCTGTTGACTCACCCGCTACTGTCTTCTCTGATGCAACCACTATTGCCCTGGGGAAAAACAGTCTTTTTGTTTTTTCATTTATCAGGCTTGAAAAACCTCTTCTCTTTCTTGCAATGCAGCAAAGGACCAGGGAATCACCTAGGAGGAACAAGATATTTGTTAGTGGGAATGGGAGAGTGCTGGACACAACTCTGCACAGGGAGGTTTTGTCTCCTTGGCTCCAGGTTTCTTGCCAGTGTAGTTTTGTGGAGTAGGATGGAAAAAGGTTTTGTGCCACCTTGGATGCCATCAGTGTGTGCCCAGGGCAGGCTGCTTAGCCCTGGGGATTCACCATGAGAAGGGTTTAAGATCAGCTTCTCAAGCCCACTGCCCAAACCTGTACGGTTTCTGCTTGAATGTCGTTAATGCTTAAATATTAGGCATTAATGGAAATAAGGGGGGAATATTGGGAACCAGAGGAAAGCTGGGCTGTAGCATCCTTCCCGAGGCTGCTAGTGTCGTCCACACTGGGTAAAGGACAATGTCGGTCCTTAGGGTGCATAAAATTCCACCAGCCAGAGCAGATTATAGCCCTTCAAGCACAGATTCTCCAGTTTACCCTGCTGCTTAGGGTACCAGCATCATCCCACTGCACAGAGCTCCCAGCTTCCTGGGCACAGCCATATCCTCCCATAGCAACCCCCCCACACCTGTTTCAGACACCAGCACTGAAAGTGGATCCCCTGCACCTCTCAGAACTTAACAAATCCAACTGATGTCCTACCTGGCCTCTCCTCTCTGCAGCTCCAGCCCAGGATGTGCTTGCTGGTTTATACAGCACTGTCACCCCCTACCAAGACATGGGAAAGGGAGCTTTTCCCACGGTCAGTGAACAATCCCACTTCCCTCAAACTGGCCAGCTACACCCTTTGGGAAAGGCTCAGGGTTATTTTCCCACTGGAAAGAGCCTTCGCTGGGAAAGATTTCACTTCCTAGGGCTCACAGCCAAACCCATGGGGACCATGGTGATAGAGGCGAAGAGATGCAGGCACAAAACTCCACTGTCTTGGGGGGTGCTGGGAGGCTCTGCCAGGTGATGTATCCCCAAGCTCTCAGGCACCTGGATGCTCTTCCAGCCTGGGGCTGGGAAGTGCTCTGTTTCTTCTCCTATTTCCACCAGATGGGCTAAAAAATATCATGACCTCCCTGCAAACCTCTTGAGAAACGTTGTTGGCTGCCACGTGGGTGATGGAAACTGTCCCTGTAGCTGCAGCAAACACTCATCTGAGATGCTCATCACCTCCAAGCCCTTCTCCCATTCCAGCTAAGGGACCATTTCTCTCTCACCTGCTGCGAGATGGTGGCTGTCACCTTGCTTGTGCACCCCCATCACCCTGGCTTTTCAGACTCAATTTCTGTTTTGTGTGATTTTGGTGTGGCCAGGAGTACTGCTTTTATGTGTTTCAAGAAAATGAACTGACCTGAAAATGTTTTACTGGCAGGTTTGGGCTCCCTGATTCAGCTGGAGTTCAGAGATGAGTCAGGCAGTGGCAAACAGCCCCAGGACAGGGGAACGTGAGGGCTGCTTTAATTAGCCTTTCGCAAACTCATGCTATTTAAAAACAGGTTTACCACACAGCAGCAGCTTGGATCTGGTGAGGTTTGGCAATGCCAGGTACCCCATGGCTATGCTTCACTGGGACTCCGGCAGAGCATCCCAGGGAGCATCCACAATCTCAGCCCCTACACACCTCCAGCCAGTGCATTCCCACTGCTCAGTGATGGCCTTAATCCTTCCAGTGCTATCACATCCAGCTCCTAACCTCAGCTTCAATGGCAACCCAAACCCACTGCTTGCTCACCATCAGCCATGCCCATGTGAGACCATCAGCCATAGTTGGGCTTATCAGATGAATGCAAGCACCCACAGGCCAGGGAAAAACACCAAAATACCAACCCCTTCATATTTTCGTCTGTGGCTTTCATCAGTTTCTTGTCTGAGAAGCAAAAGTCACCTGTGCTGGCTGGTGTGGTGGTGCTTACTATAACCCAAGGGTTCATTAGCTATTTCTGTGTTGCCTCATGGTGTTTTGAACTGCTCCACCCCTGCAGACTCCCTGGACTGTTTCATATCCCACCATTTGTTTTGCGCTGAATTTATCTGCACTAAAGCACTGCTGCTGCTGACTCTCATCAGGAGCTTTTGGCTTTCTCCTCCCCTGAAGGGCTGGAGCAGACAGTAAGCATAGAGAGAAACGGGGCAAGGGACCGGCACATGATGCCTTCTTCCTAATCATTTCAGTATGTGGCCCTGGTAGCCCAGTGCTGGAAGCAGTGTGTGGTTTTGTGACCAGCTTGGCCAGGACTCGAGAGAACACAAGCCCCCAAATGAAGCCAGGGGCTGCTTGCTGCACCATGGACCTTAACTCTTGGATATCACCCCAAAAATGGAGGGGAGGGGTGGTCTTCTTTATCTACCACTCCCTGAAAACATCTGAGGAAATGGTGGGAGACATCTTACCTGAAGATATGGTGGAAGATGTTACCTTACCAGCGTCCCACGGGCAGGAGGAGGAGTAGGGCTGGCACATTCACACATTGTTGGAAAACACTCATCCAGCTCCACTCCCACCTCCTTCCCTATTGCAAGGAAAACGGAAAATGTGCTTGCAGTCAATTAACATCACCCTGGAAAAAGCCCATTTCCTGGCCAGCAAACCCTAGACCTCTCCAGTGCATGACTGTGAGCTTCATGGAAAGTCAGTTTGCTGCAGAAAGGGGATTGTAGGGTTGTTTTAGTCAATTTTTGTTATTGTTAAAAATCCTATTTTCCTTCTGAAAAGAAAATAAGAAGCCCTGAAGGAGTGAAAACTGTCCAAGCTGGACCCAGGGTGGCACAGGCTGTGGGGACATCATCAGCCAGCACTAGCTGCTCAGAGAAACCACTGGATTCACAGAGCTTCAACCCCCTGCAACGCCACGGGTCAGGGTGGGGGGAAAAAATAACTGGAGAAGAAAATCTGCCAAAAAGAAAGAAATCAAACCTGGAAATGCTGCCTCAGCTTCATTTTGCTGCCAAACCCTGCTGCAGGGAGCCAGGAGAGCAAGGGGTGAAGATGCTTTTGAGGAAGGAGCAGCAAGAAATTTGGGGCTATCTTTTATTCTGGACACTGGTGGTATGTGTCTGTGGAGCATAAAGCCCTGCAGAGAAATCCTTCTGAGTTGATTTTTCCTGTTGGGACTGAGCACCTGGCAACACCCTGGGGGATGCTTGGTCGCTGTTGCTGCCGTGCCCCAGAGAGATGCAGGTCCCAAGGGACCATATACCACAAGATGCTACCTCCTACATCACCCATGGGGTTCAGCTGCAGAAATCAGTATGTGCAAAAGCAACAGCCCCAAAACATCCCAGCAGCAGGTCGGGATCCTGCAGGATGGCTGAGGCACCCTGGGACGGCCAGATTCCCATGAGGTGGCCGATTTGCTCGGCATGGCAGCATCTGCCTTCCCGCAGAATGAAAAAACCAAGTTGTTAACGTCACAGCAAAACCATAAAAGCAAAACCACAGAGCCCCAAAGCACCTCTGAGTCAGTCTCTCAGCCGCTGCCGTGGCCCCACAGCCCTCCAAAACTCACTGGCACCTGCAGTCAGCACCAAGCCGCTGAGCTACACTTGGCCCACTGGCACGGAACAGCACAGCACATATCACACTGCTATATGGGTGCTGGCAGCATCTTCCAGGAGGCAAAGCCCCTCTACCAGAGAAGGCAGGGGCACTGGCAGCAGTGACTGGTCACACCAGCCTCCACTGAGCCAAAACCAACCCAGCAGCCCCTGCTCACAGGCGCTGCTTCACAGACGAAACACTTCCTTCTCCTCTTTCCTGTCAAGTCACCTGTATTTTTGATTCTTATTATTTGAAAATCTGAAAAATAGGCACTAGAAACGTGAATGGAGATGAAAGATTCACAGAAAGTGCTACTGGGATTAGTCAGTGGTTGTAACATCTCTATTTACATGAGTCATGGAGGTTGGCCGTGAGGCTCTACAATTAAATCCCCAACATGTTTTCAGTTTTTGGGCTGTCCCCAGGAGACCTTTCGGTAACTTTTCTCCAGTTCTGGGCAGAGCTGGCAGCTGTCTCCTAGGACACACGTGCTTACCAAAACACCAGCAGTAGCTCCAAGGGCTTTGCTGTGCCATTACACGGTAGCCAGGGCTAGGGGCGATGCTGGGAGGGCAGGAGTTGCCCTCGCTGCCCAAGTAATTTCCCCGTTTGTGGCAACGACGGAAAGAGCGAAAGAGGATGAATGAGCGGGATGCAGCCGGGTGACTGCAGGGGCCAAGCCGGTGGCATCAGGCCCCCGTGGCAGTGCCGACAGAGGTCACTGTTGCCGAAAAATTTTGTGCCCTGGCCAGAAAAGGGAACTTGGAGCCAAGTTTGAACAGGCACCTCGCTCCAGCAGCCACGAGGCCAGTGCACCAGGGATCTCCATCCTCAGAGTGGTGCATAGGGCAGCTGGGCTGGCAACCTGGTCCACAGGATGGGATGGAGAAGCCATGCTTTCCTACGTAGACATGGAGGGGACCTCCAAGGATGAGATTAAAAGCAAAAAAAATAAAGAGGAAAGGAAACAGCCTGAGCATGAGGGGGAATGTGCTGCCATGGGATGTCCTTGAGGCCAAAAGCTGCGTGAGGGGGGAAACCCAAGCTCATGCAGATGTCCCCTCATGCTGTGACACCCCTGGCTGAGCCACTTGGTTTCAGGACAGCTCTCCAGTGAAACATGAGCAGATCCCAGGAAAGTGTGGTTTGGCATGCCTTGGAAGGATGTGTTTGCTTCCCATGGCAAAAAATCGGCAGGTCTTGCTTGACAGGGCCCCAGGAGTGGCAGGAGGGCACCTCACTGCTGCCTCTCCTCACACAAAGCCCAAGGGAGATCATGCAAAGAGCTCACAAGCAAGCATGGCACAAAAACACAGCCCCCGAAAGGTGACTAAGCACTGTGGGTACTGATGCATGACACCAGAAGAGCCTGTTCTCCAGAACCTGCTGTTCCAGGCTGCCACCAGGAGCTGCCACCCACCGTTATCCAGGCACAAGACCCCAGCATAGAAGAGAGAGCCCCAGGGGTGCTGCTGATGGGAGCCAGAGAGCCTCCATGTCCCATCTCCCACTCATCTCCATGCCTGACCAGAGCTGCCCTCCCCTGCAAATCCCCCCAAGTGGGCAAGCAGCCCCAAGGACTCCCCAGTTTGGGGCTGGATGGGTCCCCTGGTCAGCAGGGTGCTACCCCACCCATGGTGGGGGCAAGCAGGGGAGCTGTGGAGGCTTTAGGATGCTAGGCACAAGGCATCACACCAGGACAGTGGGGGGGATGCTGCAGGGGGATCCCTCTCTACTGAGCAAAGGCGGGTCCCCATGTGCTGAGACTGCCCTTGCACCTTCCAGGGCACCCCCAACATCTTCCAACCACCCCATCACAGCCAGAGCTCCCCAAGCAGAGTCTCCCATATGCTCCATAGGTGCTCTGGGACTCACAGCAGGACGACGCAAAGCCCAAACCCCACCAGCTCACAGCACTCGCAGTTTAAACATGCAAAATTAAAATACTCAGCCTGCAAGAGCCTGGCCCAAGCAAGCACAGGGAGCATAAAACATTACAAAAGATAGTGCATATATATTTTTTTTTGCATTTCATGTCCAGCAGCTAAAGTAACCAGTGTTTTCAATCATTTACAGAAAATAGCACCTTACCCTGTCAGGCTGGGCGAGTCCAGGACCAAGCAGCCCCCTGAAGCCAGAGGGAAGGCAGGAGGTTCCACATGGGTCCTGGAGACTGAAGCTGGCACTCATAACGGCGCCAAGCACCCCGAGTTGAAACTCCCTCGCCACTCTGCCCAGATCATTGGTCCAGGTCGTGGTGGCGGCAGCTTTCAAAATCTGTTAAAGCTTAAAAAGGAAACAGGAAGCCTCTCGGCTCTTGCCTTCTTACAGCTCGAGAGGCTCTTGCACAGCCACACGCACACCCACGCACTCTCCCTCCTACCCCCAGGGCTGAAGCAACAGCAAAGAGCTGTAGTTGAGCTCCCGGCATCAGGCTGGACACATGGGCGTCTTACCCCCTGGCTACACCAGATGTGTCCTCCAGCCCCAGGGGAAGTTGCACATTGCACCACCTCCTTGCAGAGGCTTGCTTTTCATTTTATGGTCAAATCTTCATCTTCCTGAGCCACCAGGCTCATGACAGAACCTGGGCCACAGACCCCAGGTGCCAAACTGTTGTCCAAAACTCCTCTGAACATGGGACACCACCTCTTATACCCAGCAGGAGAGTGAGAGCTATTAGCTCACCTTCCTTTTAGGTTTCTCAGCTTTTCACTCAGCCTCCAGAATTTGCNAAAAAAAAAAAAAAAAAAAGTAATAGAGCTAAACCTGTCCAATTCATTCTGTGGTTATGGCAGGGGTTGTAGGAGGCTAAAAACATCTGCCCTTAGAGAAGTCAGGGCTGGAGAGCTGGAGAAAGCAGAACTTCTTTTGCTTTGGGAAGTGAGTTGTTCAACACTTCACATTTCCCCATTCAGTGGGAAGAAGACAACTTCCCCAACCTGCACCAAGAGAGGAGGTATGCATACCCCAAGCCTGGCACAAACCACCATCTTAGGGGAAGGAACAGCCAGGAGCACACGGCTAGACCTCACGGCTCCCAAGTTTTCTACACTTGTTAACAGCTTTATTTAATTCACATATCAGAGAAGCTACCTTTGGAGTAGGTGATTTTTGGTTTTCTTTTTGCTGTTGTTGTTCTAGAAGACTAAACCCCAATGTCTCTGGGCTCTTAGCCATCAGAGGAGGCACTGCAAGGTGCTTCTTCTCCTTTCCAAAATCTTAAATGCAAATGCCTTCCCCACTTTGTGCAGGAATTTTCCCCTCAGGACACACCTGATTTCCTCTGGCCCACCCATGAGCCTGTTGTGGGCTCATCCTTTCTTGCATACCTTTCTGACCTAGAGCCAGCTTGAGGACTTCGGATACTGTCATCCCTAGGTGATACTGCTCCAAAGCAGGTACCTTTGAACTTTTTGTCCATCATGCTGATTAAACACTTAACCTCCTCCAGAAACAAAGCAGTGAACTTCCTATGCATGCAGGAAATGAGATCTACTTCTGAACAGATTGTGAAAAAAAGGGTGAGGGTTGGGATTTGTTGTTGGATCCACACAGCTGGAACTCTCTTCAGGACATCTTAAGCCACTGAAAACCTTGGTTAAAACACATTAAACAGATCCTTTTTAGTAACATATAGAAGGTTTGTAAGTTTTTTTTCCACTTTTGCTTTCTTCAGTCACTCCTAGTTGTCTTCCTCTGTCCATTTGTCCTTTCCCTAAAATCCTTTGGCTCCCCCATTTGAGGGTTTGGAAAAAAAGGGGATCAAGATCAGTGCAAATCCCACAGAATAAGGTCAAATTTGAAACTTCAGAACAAGCAGGGTCCAACAGTTTGGCTCTGGCTGCATTTCTAGTAGTAATCATTCAACCTCTGGCTGCTTTTGTTGGAGTAATTCCACCTGTTCTATGAAAAATTAAGTGCCTGGCGTGCCCAGAACAAACACAGAAGCAGCCCTGCTCCAAGTTCACCTCTCTGGAGAAACATATCAGGCACCGCAGCAGAGCTGAAGGAAACACAAATGAATGCCCAATTATTTAAATCATCTGTAAGCAGTTTCAGTTCTTGCCCAGACATAACGTAACGTAGTGGAGGCAGGTGTTTTCTCAGCAGCCACTGACTAATTGTAGAACAAAGATTAGAAAAGAAAACAAAAAAAACCAGATGTAAACAGTGCCATGATGAGTCAGAGCGGAGCAATTTACACTGAGTACGTCTGCTTACGGAGGAGACAGGCAGTAGTAGCCTTAATGAGGCAAAAAACAAATAAATCCCATGAATGAGAGCAAAAGCTGATGCCAGTTCCTGAAGAGCAGCAGACTTGGTACAAAGTGAGTGGTTCACATTCCCTTCCAGCTCGAGGAAAAGCAAGTTCCACATCTTCTGGGCTGCCTATCTCCTACATCTCTAGTACTTTTGGAAACAGATTAACATACATCACATGCAAAGAAGTTACAAAACCATGGAAATTTTTCAGTTCTCAGTCAGGCCTTCTCAAAAGTCACCACAAAAAACCCCTATTTGTAAACAAGCCTTAGTTACAAAAGTAAATTTATTATTAGTTCACTTTTACAATTCTTTTAAAATTCACTGTAACAATTTATAAATAACTCCTGGTCATAGTCACCACATCCAGGGTCCAGTTTGAAACTGATGTTGTTTGAGAAGTTACAAAATCAAGTACATTTTACCTGTATCTTCTTGAACAACATGAAACACCACATGGCTGCTATGCCATTCAGTAAAAAAAACTAACAAAAAACCAGAAAAGACAAAAAGCAGTAACAAAAGCCTGGCCCTACAACACCATAGACTGGGGATTGGTGAGCAACAGCGGAGCGAGCCTCAGCAATGCGCGGACTGGCATGTTCAACTGTTTGAACTTCAACAGCAGCTCAGAGAAGTTCATGCTTCCTAAAGAGATAAAAGAGAAAGAGAATGAGAATATACTGGCCTCCAGGAAGCACTGAGCAACAGATTTGTCTCACTACTGAGGTGGTAACATTCACGTCACACCCCTAAGCAAGCCACAGAGTTCCTCAAATGGAAGTCCAGCTGCGTTTCTTTCACAACCTGAGAAACCTTGGGCAAGCAGAGGAGGACTGGTACACAGAATCATAGAATTGTCAGAGTAAGCTGAAGCATAGGAGATTCCACGTGAACACACGTAGAAATTTTTTCCCAGTTCAGGTGCCAGAGCACTGGCACAGACTGCCCAGAGAGGTTGGGGAGTCTCCTTCTATGGAGGTATTCAAAACCTGTCTGGATGTGCTTCTGTGTGACCTGGGCTAGGGAATCCTGCTGTGGCAGGGGGGGTTGGACTAGATGATCTTTTGAGGTCCCTTCCAACTCCTAATATTTTGTGATTCTGTGAGTTGGAAGGGACCTCAAAGATCATCTAGTTCCAACCCCTCTGCCTGGCAGAGACACCATCTACTAGATCTGTTTGCCTTGTCTTAAAAGCTTCCAGGGATGAGGCTTCCACAGCCTCTCTGGGCATCCTGTTCCACTGTCAAACCACCCTCATGGTGAAGAGCTTCCTCCTAATGTCTAATCTAAATCTACCTTCCTCTAGCTTACATCCATTTCCCCTGGTTCTGTCACTATCTGACCTCCTAAGAAGTCCTTCATCCTCAGGGTCTGATGGTGGGCAAGTGAAAAGTGACAGGGCCCAGAATTTCCCTGGATCCCAAATCACATGACCTCTGGAAACTTAGAAGAGCAGGTAATCACTGCAACTAGGTGCTTGTAAAGAGATTTAAGGGTATTTGCAATATGGCTAGCCTAACAAAAAGAACACTTTCTCTTGTCACAGCTTGTCTTCTCTGGTCCTGCTGCCTGAGAGAACATCATTACCTGCAGGTCAGGAAAAAGCTAAGACTTTTTAAATACAGGCTATTTCTGGCTTCTTTAGTCCTGTGTAATTGACTGGAGACAATCAGCAAAGAATAAAAATCAATGGAACAGCTTTCAGAGGAAATACATGGTGCCAAAGGATGTACTGACAGAATCACAGGATTGTTCAGGTTGGAAGACCTTTAAGATCACTGTGTCTAACTGTTAACCCAGCACTGCCAGGTCACCTTTACACCATGTCCCTCAGTACCACATCTACAGGTCTTTTAAATCTCTCCAGGGATGAGGACTCCACCACTTCCCTGGGCAACCTGTTAACCTGTTCCAGGATTTGACAAACCCTTCAGTGAAGAAATTTTTCTTAATGTCCAATCTAAACCTCCCTTGGTGCAACTTGAGGCCATTTCCTCTTGTCCTATTGCTTGTTACTTGGGAGAAGAAACTGACTCCACCTTGCTCCACCCTCCTTTGAGGTCGTTGGAGGGAGTGAAAAGGTCTACCCTGATAGTCCTTTTGGTATGCAAGGCCAAACCTCAGAGCATGTGTCTGTGCAAGTCCAGAGTGCTGTCCTTCACTCCAATCCTACCTTCTAAGCCTCCAGCAGCCAGCTGACATGGTGTCGGGACAGAGTGGTAAATCAGGAAGCAAGCCAGCATGCCCAGCTGAGACTCTTCTGGGGGCTGTCCATTTAAATAGGAATGCAGAGAGACATCTCCTCCAGCTGTAACAGATGAAATAGGTGAAATTTAGGGAGCATTTGTGGGAGGAAAGAGAAAAGCAAGACAACAGTATTTCCACAGAAAAAGCCTGCTGAAAAGAGTCTCCATCTTCCCACACTGAACTGTGGTCACAGCTGTAGAACTGAAATGATCTTAGCTGTACCTTGAAGCCACTGATCCAGAGTGTTATCAATGGTGCACTTCATCACAGGCAGAAATTCAGAGTTCATGAAGAGCCCCCGGTTTGGATTCCTGCTCATCCTCTCTTGATGACTTCTGGAACTGAAAAATTCTAACACCAGCTTTATCTGCCACAGCTCAAATGTCTCTGACATTTCTCTCCTTTCCAGTCTCCTCACAGCCTAGAAGAGGAGAAATACAAAGTGACAGTGAGATTGTGAACTGGAGGAGGAAAGAAATGTTGGCGTCACAACCATGAAGTAAATGAATCTTAAAACCCTGTCCTTCTGAGCACCAGCTGAGAGAAAACACCAGCTGATGTTTCTGGTGTAATTTCAGTTTTCATTACCTTAGATTATTACACAATTTGCTTTTAAAATCTTTGCTATCTCCCTGTAAGCTCAGCACTATGTCTCTTCCTCTTCCTTTCTGTCTTCTACCAAAAAATCACATGCAATGAACAATACTCTTATGCCAAACTGTAGTTCTAAAGAAGAAAAAAGGGCTACTCCACCTGATCTATTGCTATGTATGTGGGCAGCATCTCTGGATTTTCTTGGGTAACACATTCATAAAGGATCGAAGAGAAGAGATCCAGGATTTCCTGTTTCTGAGAGAAGACATGTTTAACAAGCACACTTGCTAGATATAATTTAAGTCAGGTTCTTGCACTGCTCACATTTCCTTCCATTAAAGTTACCCCATGCACTGACATTGCATAAATCAGTGATAGCCAACAATGCTACACAGTTGCTTTCAGTCTTGGGCTTATTAAAACTAGGAATGACACAATTGTATCTTACTCCCTCAAGTCATTTTGTGTAAAGAAGTGGAGTGCAGAAAATCCCTACCATTCTACAGTGACTTCACCTGAATGTTTCAGGACACTGAACAGGGCTCTTGGTATTTGATAAACACATTCTGCAACAAATGCAACTGGTGTAGATAAACTAGGAGCAACTGTGATGTAACCAATGAGGGAAAAAAACCTAAACAAATCCAACAAAAACGATAGGGTCAACACTGTTTTACCCCTTTGTATTGCAAAACATCTCTTAGAATATTCCCTGTCCCCACTACTTGGAGGACTGAATTCTGTTCCTTAGTTTAACATAGGTTTTTCCCACTTTTTATTCATGTTATTTCATATCTAAGCATCCTACCTGGCCCATGTTCACAGCTGGTTTGCAGAAATAATCAGCAAATGAAAAGAGAGCAGGATCAGAAGTGAAAGCTGAAATTGCTTCTGGCTAAAAAACAGATCAAAACACACTCTTAAAATTAGCTTTTTAGTTTTACTGCATAAATGTAACAGCAGTTTATACCAGATTCTTCCTTCCCCAGCACACAAGTGAAAAGACTGTAACCTACATAAAGCACATCACAGGCAAAATGCATCCAACATTTCTGCCTAGCCATGACAAACATACATTCAGGTAGCTGCTCTTAGCTTAAGCTCATTTCATGCCCTGCGAAAGCCACCAGACTTCCTTTCTCTTGAGAAAAGCAAGTAACTTCAGTACTTGCAACCCTGTGGCAGAGCTAGCTGCTGGAAATAAATAACACATCATGACCTGCTGTGCTTCCCTCAGCCTTTCTAGAGGCAGCATTCCTTGCAGGAAACCAGTTTGGGAGCAATACCTTGAATGCTCGAGCTTCAGAGTTTCTGTGAGTAACAGTCTGTGCCAAGAGACTGCGCCAGCCCATCGGGTCCTCTTTGTAGGAGAGCTGCCCAGCTCTCAGCTTCACATACAAGACACCACCCTTTGAAAGAATTGATCTGAAATACCAATTTAAAGTAAGGACCATTGTAGTCATGAGGCAGATCTATAACAGAAACATGAATTCCAACAGCTCAGATGCAATAATCCTCTTTTAGGCTTTGTCCTGGTTATTTAAAGCCTGGCCCACTTGTGTATACAGAGAAATCTTGGTATCTTCGGGGCAGGCTGGTATCAAATGGTGATATGATGGCAGGCAATGGTAATGAAAAAGGGATGAGCCCTACCTACAAGGAAGAAATCTTATACACTGAGGGTGGTGAGACAATGGCACAGGTTGCCCAGAGAGGTGGTAGACACCCCATCCCTGGAACCCTTCCAGGTCAGGTTGTTAGGGGCTCTGAGGAACCTGATCTAGTTGAAGGTATCCCTGCTCACTGCAGGAGGATTGGACTAGATAACTTTTAAATGTCACTTCCAAACCAAAGCATTTTACGATTCTACTGATATAAGGAATATAACTTCCTGAAGTCACTGCAAGTTCTTGTTAAGACTCTTCTAGGATGGGCTCCCAGCACCAAGGGAAACCATGCAAGTTGGTTTCCACAGAACAAAACCAAAAACCCAAACCCCCAAAAAACCTCTGCTATTCCTAACCAAGCCTACAAACAGAAGCGTGCAGTAGTTCAAAGTTACAACACTGCAAAGCAGCTGCATGTTTACCTGATTTAGAGCATTAACTGTAGGCACTGGGCATCCTTAAAATAACTAAATTATCTGTATTGAAACTAACTGCTTAGCATAACAATACAGCAGTAATTCACAGGTAGTAAGATAGGGAAATTCTTTCTTATCTATGCATTTATCTCTAAAAAGCTGCCTATCAGGTGCCCTACCATTCTGAAGGGCTGAGGACAAGATGTGACATGAAAGCTGACAGCTTCAAAACCCCTGAAGACGCAGAATCTCAACCCAGGAGGATAAAGCTGGCTCCTACCAGTGCTTGTGCAACACATGAATCATTATGTGCCTCGTGATCTGGAGGGATCTGCACTCTGCCTCAGTGTTTATTATCTTTAAAGGCACAGACCAATGGTGCCTAATTTAATCTCAATAGTGGCACTTAATTTAACTCAAAAAAACCATGTTACTATCAAAGATGAAGCTGGCTGCTTCTACATCACTCACAGCCACAAGTTACACTGTAGGTTAAGCACAAAATGAGAATGACTTCACCCACAGATACTGCATTCCGGTAAGATTTCTGTTTTTCACAGCTGCCTGCTGGAGAGTTACAATGCAGCAAGCAGTGCTTTGTGTATTTCACATAACATGAGAAAAATAGTATTTCACAAAGCAGTAACAGTTAGCAACTACTGTCTTAACAGTCTGGGAAACATGAGATCATACCAACTCAAAACTAAACTAAAACCATGAGTTTAAGATGGTTTCTGATACTGCTCAATCCCACTGCCAATATCTGCGGTTTTTACTATCAGGTTTTCCCCTGCCCTGTTTTTGCATGAATTATTCACATCAATAGGTGAAACCAACTACGCAGTTTCTTTCTTCACCCTAAAGTGCTGTCAAATGCACAACAGTGAACCAACCCAAACCAGACTTCTTTCCACACCGTAGGTGTTACAAGTACACGAGGTTTAAAAAAAAAAACAAACCAACAATTAAAAATACTACTAAAAGGTCATTCTTCAGTTGGGCATTACAAAGAATACTTACTTTAGATGATTCGTTCCCTTGCTTAAGTCTATTAATAATTCCCAGTACCGTGGTCCCTTCACTCTGATCTGTCAATGCAAGCATTTTTATTACTAGCTATAACCACAATCATCAAATTAAGAGTTTTCTACCCAACCCTACAAGGTTCTTTCTAGGCCCTTACAATGGCATGTACCTTTTTACAGCATTACACACCCAGGAAGCTCAGAAGAAAGTACACCTAGCTTTGTCTCTCCTGCAGTGAAGCCTTTTGGCACAGGGAACTCCCTGCCACATCAGAGCTTGAAAGCGTTACAATCAAGACTGAAGAGAATCATGTGGTGTAATTTATCACATGGTCCACAGTGACAAAATTATCTTTAGAGTCATTAATATAGGACAACATTGTCCAGAGTCTGGCTAAAGTTGGACAGGGAATCAAAGAAAAAAAAAAATCACTGAGTCTCTGTTCTTGCACTGTTTGCAACACAAACCCCATGTGATTAAATTCCTCATTAAAATGGAAACTTCCTTTACCTGCTTCAGTAAGTGAAGCTCTGGAAGAAGCGTGGGTGCCATCAGTTCCTCGGTGGCTTCTGCATACCACTGTGTGCCCTTCAAAATGTCACCAGTATTCACATATTAGTAAAGCTCATTTTTTTGTGAAAAGAGAGAAAATGTGCATCTCCTTTATAACACCTGCATTGGTAGAAATCAGGCAGTTTCTGCTCCTGAGGGCTGAGTAAATACATGACTTAGCATTTCTTTTAATGTCAGGAAATATAAGCTTAATTTAAAGGTGTATTTCCCATGGATGATCAACACAACACTGTGCAAGTCAGTCACACTTCAACTTAAATCTGAAGGTTTGAGAAGTAAACTGTATTATGGACACACAGAACTCTGACAGAACCACAAGGATCCATGCTGCACCTCTTCTCCCCCAGAATACCAGGAACCCTTTCGGTAGTTCTTCCATGAGCATCCCCTGTGTCATGTAAGTCTGTACAAACTAAATCCCGCAGAAATTACTCTTCCCCAAAAGACACAATGCAAACACCAAGGAGAAACACTAAATTGCCTGTTTCAGTAGAACTAGGAGAAGGCTTTTAAAACCACAGATAGTTCCAACTGCCTCTGTGCCTTCGGAAGTTCTTTTGCTTTAGGAAGAGAACTATGACCCTTGGTCAGTCATTACACACTTGACTGTCTGCAGACTTTGTGGTGCCTTTTTCTTGTCCTGCATTCTGCTCTCAAGATGACATCAAAGCCTATCTTAAGGTGTGAGTGAGCTGAGCACCACCCTTCAATTATTTGCACAGAATTTGGCTTGTCTCCACCACAACTTGAAAACAAACCCAAAGCTGCTGGCCACAACAATGAAAATTCAGTGTATCAGAGACTTCATTTGTCTCCCACACCTTCCTGAAGGCCTCCTCCCCCTACTGCCTCCCAGATACATTACCTTGTACGTAACCTCGATCAGTGCGTAACAAGGAGTGTTGGAATCCACATCAACAGGTGTTAAAAGCCTTGGTTCTGCTGCCAGCACGTACAAGTGACGTAAAGCCTGAAGGTGGTACCTATGTGTGGGAATAAGGAATTCTGCACTGTGGTATAGAGGCAAGGAATAGTCCCCAAATACCAAACTACACACAACTAAATAAAGCTGTTGATTAAACTAGAGAAATCTGTAGCAATAGAGTAGGTTTTATATATATTTTTTAACATATATGGGTTAGCTAACAGAACAGGACTTAATGAATCCTAACTAAAACTGATTAGGAGTCATAAATGGATAATCTTGCATGAAAATCTTTTCAGCTGAGCAAAATGGAACAGTCAAGTCACAGGAGCATAGCACAGAGCCTCAGGAAACCTGCTTGCATTTTATCACAGATAAAAGATCTTACTCCTTCACTTATTTATTCTGTTTTCCATTTTTTTAGGTGTGGAGACACCTCCAAGAATTTATTCACAGAGCACCTGGGTAAAAATTCTAAAAAAAAAAAAAAAAAAAATCACTTTTTAGAGGTAAAAAATAATTTCCCTCTAGATGACTTCTTTCGAAAGAAGATCATAGAATGGCCCAGGTTGGAAGTTTGGATCATCTAGTTCCAACCCCACTGCCATGGGGCAGGTATGCCACCCACTAGACTAGGTGGCCCAGGGCCACATCCAGCCTGGCCTTGAACACTTCCAGGGAGGAGGCATCCAAAACCTCTCTGGGCAACCTGTTACAGCGCCTAACCACCCTCTGGGTAAAGAGCCTCCTTCTAATTTCTAGTCTAAATTTCCCCTCCTTCAGCTTGTATCCATTCCTCCTTGTTCTACTGCAATCTGACCAGCTGAAAATCTCTCCCCTTCTATCTTGTAAAAACCCTTTAGGTACTGAAAGGCGGCTCTAAGGTCCCCTCGAAGCCTTCTCTTTTCCAGGCTGAACAACCCCAACTCCTGCAGCCTATCGTCACAGGGGAGGTGCTCTAGTCCTTTGACCATCTTTGTGGCTCTCCTCTGGACCTGCACAGCAGATCCACATCTTGTTTATGCTGAGGACACCAGAACTAGATGCAGTATTCCAGGTGGGGCCTCATGAGGGCAGAGTAGATGACTGAGTTTAAGGAAATATGAACCCCAGCAAACCCTTACCGATTGTCTGTGCTGTGAATGGGGAAGTGAGGGTACAGAGCACAAAGGAGAGCAGCAATCGAAGAATTTGAAGTACTCAGTGAATATCTGTAGAAAAAACATTATCTATTAGTTTCAATGCTAACAAACACCAGCCACTTGTACAGGTGTTCAAGATTATTTTGATGTCCCAGGCAAGGGAAGGACAGCAGCAAAATGCATAAAGGAAAGAATGAGCTCCTGTAGCAGCCAAAATAAACATGTAGTGGTACGACAAACACAAGCCAGAAACATTCTTATGGTATTTAAGTATCTAGAAAACAAAATAACTTCCTTTTGCAACAGAAAACATCCTTACACATCTGTATGCTATTAAAGAATAATAAAAATAAATTGCACATTGCTCCAGCTTTTGCAGGAAAGCTGAAAGAAGAAATGTCTTTGGAAAAGGGCAATTTACCTTCCTCCTCCCAGGAAGAGAAGCCCCAAAGCCATGTGGTGAGCCAGGTGAAAGCCATAGTTCATTTCTCCACCTGTTTTCTTGTGCATGAAACGGCAAAGCTGAAGGACTTTCAGGTTTCCAGAGCCAGCCATTACCATGGCAAGAGACAGCAGCAAGACGCTCAAGCACGTTTCAAGATTATAGTGACCTGTCTTCAAGCAGAATAGGGAAGGCATTATTACACTTCTGCGGTCAAACACACGCTTCTTGCTGGTCTAATACACCACTTTCTACCCCAGAGCTCGAAAACCACATTCTACAGAAAGAGGGAGAGCAGAGTACCAGCAAAGTCCTTAACAAAAATGATTCACAGCCCTGCCACGTTCTATAAATAGCCTGTAATATCGAAAAGTAAAAGGGATGGTTTTGATTCCATTAAGGTTTTGGTAAAAGTTACCAAAGTATATTACATGACAAACTCTCCTTTTCCCCAAGAGAAAACCAGAAAGAACTTACTATTGAAGCTGTTGGTGCCGACAAACTCTTCAGGAAATCTGTTGCATATTTGTACTGGAAAGAAAAGAAATGCATAGTAAATATAGATACAAAAGATACATTACACTTCTATAGAAATTGAAAGGAAAAAATAAAAAAACCTCTTACCAAGCAGTTAAATGCTGCCAGATTTTCTGAACCAGCAAATCGAAATCCCAGTGACAAACATGCTCCAGCAATGATGTAGACATGAGCTTGCCTAATAAGAAACAAACAGGAAATGACTAGATGTTTCTCTTTTCCTCATCTGAATACACATCACAAACTCCTTTATAAGTAAAAAAAGACAAAACTGAAACAAAAAAGTCTTATCCTTTAGAGAAGACAGAGTAAAATTCCCTGCCTATCAAGGGAGATTTTTTTTTGCATATTGATATCTCCATAAAGAGTTCAGCTGCATTTTTCAGAAGAATTTCACACTACTTACGCCAGTGTTTCTAAACTCAGGTCTTCAGATGAAGGCAGCTCTGTTGCATGAAGAGATATACTGTTCTCTCTTATGATCTGCAAAAAGTATAAAAGAGAAAAAATCCATGGGAAAGTGGCTAATTAACTGAAACTCTGGGCATTGAGAGTTCATGAGTGATACAGAACAGGTCTGTTTCACAGGTATATAAAAGCTGATTGTGGTGGGTTTGGTTGGTTGGTTTTGGTTTGGTTTTTTTGCTTGTTTGGGTTTTTTTAATTATTCTTTTTTTCCACATGCTAGTGCTCTTTTGTACTTCTGATCCAAAAGGGTCCAAATTCTCCTGAATCTATTCCCTTAAAGATTTCTAAAACAATGGCAAGATTGTCTCAGAGGCACAATGTTACCGTGTGTACTCAAATATGAAAGAAAACAGAACAGGATGAGACCTCAAGAGGTTATGTAGTCCATTAGCATCCTGTTTTTCTGATAGATATTTATTTAAGTTATTCCTAAGGCTCAACTGAAGCCTCCTTGCAGCAATTCTGCACATAGCTTCTTGGGCAATGTGGAGAAAAGTTTAATTCCCTTCTCTCTCTGGCACCATTTTATGTCTTGAAGAGTTGCATCCATCCTCAACAATCTCCTCTATAGCGTGACAGCATGGGAGTCCTCGGTGCCCCCCTAACAGTACAGGAATCCAACGTAACTGTCATCGCTGTCATGTGAACACAATGTATATTTTCTTGTGCTGCTCATGAGACTGTGGAAATGTTCACATGCAAAACAATCCAGCAAGATGTAAAATTGGGAAGTCAAGACATTAAACATAAATACCTACTTGAGGCACGTTGCTATTAACCCACTTGGAACTGGGCAAGATGTCATCCCACAAAATCAGGCATCGAGCCAAGGTCTAAAAACAGTGAGGAAAGCCAAAACATCAGGAAGAAAAAGAACCCAACACAAATATCAATGGTATTTTTCATGTACTAAATGCAATCAGAAATGCAGATGGAGAAATGAAACAAATGAAAGCCTTACCCTCAATAAAAGGAACTCTGGTTTTACAAAGTCCAGCAAATACATGGTATCTGGTGCTTGAAGCCAGTCAGCAATGGATCTGCAAAAATAGTAAAGGAACAGGGTTTCCAGAACTTATTTCAGCAACTCACAACACCAAGTAAGCCACACAAAATTGAACCAACATGACAGCAGTTTAGATGGCTATCACAAGTTAGTGCAAAATGTCTGAACAACTCCAAGGTCAATACCTGTTATTAGTCTTTAGGTAGATCATAGCAAGTGCAAGTGTGGCACCTGGACAAGTAACATCAACATTTATGGTGTCTCCCTCCTGTGAAAACACATGGCAGGCTTTCAGAGCAGTTGAGTGGGAAGTCAACAGCCTGTAGTGATGTGTATACACATTCAAAAAAAAAATCACTTGGTGTATTGAGAGACACACCTCTCAGACTTCTCACTACTGCTATTTTCAGCTTAAATAATCAAAAAGCAAAAATCGTTGACATATACCTTGATTTGATAACTGGGAGACTTGTGTTTCTCTCTGTGCATTCCTGCTTGGAATCTCCTGTGACCCCCAACCATGTACTGGTAAAGCTGCTCAGGAACATTGAGGTCTGACATGCCTATTAAATTACTGCCGTGCTAAGGAATGACAAGGAGAAAAAATAATATGGAAGTGTGTTCCTATATGAAGGCCAAAGGTAGTCGGGAATCAAGGATGAAACAGCTCTCACAACACTGGCCCAACTGAAACGTAGAGGCACTTACCCCTAAGCACACCATGCCCAAGGCCAGTCCAGATGCAAGTGAGTAGGACTCTCTGTCTGTGCAGTACTCCATTTCTGGTCCAGGGGGACGTCCTGGAGAAAACAGAGCAGTGAAATTCATCTTTTACAATTCCAGCAAAGTAAACATTGCTTAATAAAGTACTATATTCCTAATGAAATGAGGAAAAAAAAAAAAATCTGTCCCTTCTCAAGAAAGACAGTAAAGGTCTCAGTGGAATATTGACTTAACCCTTCCATAACCAAAAGGCAAAACTCTCCAGAAGCAGTAGATATTGTTAAATAATATGGCTGGAGTTCAGAGACACAGTGAAAATGCCATGTTACAACTGCATATAATTTAAGACCTCTGAACCTATCCATATGTTGTCAGCAGAGTCCAAAAGCTATTGCTAGAGAAGACTGCAAGTACCAAATTACCAGAAACATACCAGATACAATTTCCCCCCAAGATCTGTGTCATTCTCTATTTAATAAACCACACAGTCTAACTAAAGTTACATACAAAAATAAACTAAGAACTTAACTGTTAAAAATAAAATCCACATACATAGAATTAAGACACAATTCAGATCAGAGATTTACTGATGAGAATCAGCTCTTAAAGAGTACTGTTTAGAAAGGATTAAACAATAATTTGGATCAGGAGAATTTACGACACAATGTGGTTGTACTTCAACCAACCTAGTGAGCCCAAAAGACTGTCCTTGCAAGAGTGAGGCATTTTTTCCCCACCTAGTGCCTCCATCTCTGGTTTCTACAGTGGCAGATACCTTGTAGACAGACAGGAGAAATAACAGTTTTTCAGTGTTGGCATCTACCTATTTCAGCAAGTAGAACCTCAGCTGTGTGCCTGTGAGCTGTGCCCTGATAGACAAGGCCAATTCCTATTACAGCAGCCACCTGGACATTGTGGGGGACATCCAGCTCTGTTGAAGTTGGTGGCAGAAGGGCAGGTATGTGGATGCTCAGGAGGCGCGTAATAGCCATATCCATTGTGCCCAGCTTGGCAGCAGAAACGCCAAGCAACAGTCCAATACTAGTCATCTCATGGCCCTGAGAAAGTAAACAAGTATCAGTGATCAAAGAAATACACTGTCAGAAAAGGAAAGACACTTGGCCAAGTATCTAACACAACTCTCACATTCACAAATATACACAGCAGCTACTGTTTTTTGATCCACCTCTTCAGGAAAATGAAGACTAGCTGTTACCAATGTAAAGGTATTTCCCAAATGTATGATCTTACTGCAGAGGTGGACTTCAATCCAAACAGAAGTTCTTACACAAGGAAAAACTAAGCATGGTTAAACGTAGATGTTTAGTTTCAAAGAAGAAACCCCAACACACTTGGGTTGTTCTAAAAACAAAACCTGAAGGTTTTGCTTTAAAAGGATCTCATCTATCTCCTTGGTTATTCTTTATCCATCCCACCCCCCTCAAGCTATATGTATAATTTCCTGGTGTTAGAGTTTTAAAGTAATTTTGTATTTACAACTTCTCACAATTCAAGGCGAGATTTCAACAGCATGTATGATTTTCAGCCTTTTAATGCAAAGTTTATAAAATCCTGAGTCCCTAGCTCTAACTCAGTAAACACAAAGGTTAACAAGAACATTTTGACAGAAACTAAGCAGAATTAATACAGAGCACCTACCTATCTCAATAAGCTGTGCACAACATGGAAAGATTCAGTGACAGAACTGCTGAAAATCTTTTAAACAGAAACAAAGTCCTACACTACTAACACTAATGAAGCAACTGATATTCTCCCACACCAGGAAACTTCCAATTTAGCATTTCAAAGAAATCTGTTGCCTTTTCTTTGTTTTCTTTAAAGAATTCAAGTCCTACAGATATTTTTTTCTGTTGCCCATAAAAGAAAGTCTCACCTTTGTTAGGTAGTCGTGTATGTTGAGTGTGGCCAGTTTTGTGAGATGCCCATTGAGACCCAGAGCCATGAGGAAGCCTGCATATTCATTTGCTAGTTCAGCAATTTTGGGCTTGTTATAGACAATCCAAGCAGAGTCTATCTGTGAAGCAGGGGCTATCTTCAGGCCAGCAGCTACCCCGTTGTGAAAGCTAGCCCAGCAAGCCATGTTGGGAGGCACATCAATGTTCCCGCTGTTGAGATCAACAGTGGTGTTCCTGGGAGGAGCACGGCCTGCCAATGAAAGAATCATTGAAAGCAATTAGATGAATCCAAAACACTGCAGAAACAGCTTTCAACTCCAGCAGGGTGCCAAGTAAATAAACTTTGTGGGTAACACTTTGGGATCTGAGACATCCTCAGCTATCCTCTTAAGCTATGAAACTCTTAACAGAAAGAGACAATATACTACAAAAATTACAAGAGTTTCAGAAAAACATGGGATAAGAATTGAAAGAAAATCTATGACACTGTTAAACACTGAATTTCTTTGGAAGAAAACTCTAACCAACGTACCAGTTAGATTCAGCTTAGGGATGGGTAACTGCTCCGTTGGAACGGGATGGTAAGAGAACAAAGTGAACATTCCTCGTCCAACAGGTAGTGCCATGGTTCGCTGGCACAGCTGTAACAACCTGTTGGGGAGATGAAAGCAAAACCAAGCCAATTGCTTAGTATGGAAAATTTTTCCAGATACATGATACAAAATGAGCCTGTAGACAACAGGCACTGGACAGACCACTGTTCTCCCTGACTATGAGATAGCAAGCTCTCTTTCCTTTCTCAGTAGAACAGACTTCTAGTCCTAAGAGGGTTAATCTCAAAGATATACTTCAGCTACAATTTAGCAGTCATATCAGAAACAAGCTGAAAGGAGAAGGCAAAACAAAGCTGATTGCTGTATGAGATCTTGCTATGACTAGCAATCACATCTAGTAATAACCTGTGCACAGAATTAATGATGTGCTTCCAAGAATGCTGACCACAATTCTCTATGATTTACTCTGGAAACACTTTCTAGGCTTGTTAGATTACTCAGCTTGTTGTTATGTCAGACAATAACGTGATGCATTCCTTTAGCTTCCTACTTCTGCAGAGTGTTTCGCATGTTAATGATGTTCTGAAATTTTCTTTTTTCTATTGTTTTATAAAGACGACACTTAACATCCCCAAAATAAGTGAATAAAGAAGCAGGACAGGGACAACTGTGAACATTCAATGGCTACAAAATGTTTCAAAGGCCTTGCTTAGACCTAAGACCAGCCCTGAACAGACGGCTCTGCAGTTACAGGCAGAGGATGGACAATTCTTTGTTCTCTACAGAAGCATTTTCTCCACAGAGTAGGTCCTCCTTATATTTCATTCTTTTTAGGTGAATAAAAACTATGCTACAATCTGCTTTCACATGCCAGTGTGTTATTTGGAGTTCAAGCCAACAATCTTTCTTATACACTGCTCCAACCCAGTTCTTCAACTTAAACAAAGCAGAATTTTGAGCTTCAAAGACTTGGATTATAAAAACTAACTCCCTTCTATGTGTCCTTCACTCAAGCATGCCTACTTCAGTAGTCAGTTCAGACTAAACTATAACTGCACTGTTTGGTTACACTTACTTAACTTCAAGGCACCAGAAATATTCAAACAATTTTCAACTCAGTGAAATGCCAATGAAATACTGCTAGAAACAGGTTTTTACCTGTTTTCTTTCTCTTCTATGTATTCATGGTCACTAGCTTCTGGCATCTGCACTACATTGACACGGACAGGACGGGCACTTTGCAGGAGCCTGCGCACTTCCTGCACTCTCAAATCCTCACTCCATATTAGCGACATCACTTCCTCATTCATGTCATTCATGCCATCCTCATCCTCTTCAGATTCAGTTCCAGAGGGAATATCAGAGGACAGTACTGGGCCCACAGACTGCAATGGAAAGAGAAACGAGAACAGTAATTTCCAGTTGTCCACATGGATATTGATAACAATCAAAAAGCCAGCAAGCAACAGCACTACAACCTGGATGCACTCACAATTGAGATGGGTCTGTGAACAGACTAGACCAAGATTCGTGCAAAGATGAACAGCATTGTTCACCCACTCCTAACATTCATTTAGAAGGCCATGAGGAATTCTGAACTTGTAATCAACTGGGTTTCTGCATCTAAATGGGATAAATAGCTATCTAGAGAGGAGGACTGAACACCTTAAACACACCAAAGATGTAGGAAAGGCTTCTGAGCAAGGACTGACAGCTGGGAGCTTGAAGAGGTGACTGATAAAATAGTTATCTTCCTTTCAAAACTATTTCTTGTTTCAGAGCAGTAGTAGGAAAGGGCTTTCCCCTCCCTGCCTACACTATGATGGCTGTGAAAATGTGTTCCTTTCTTCAAGCTCAGCAGTGAAAAAACAGAAACCTAGATGAGCATCAGTGTATATTGAAACGGAGTTAAAACTTCAGAAGGCAGAGACACAGTCCCCTGGTGACAACCTGCTTTTAGAAGTGCAAGTCCCCTACAGACCCTCAAACCTATCAGGGCTGCTGTGCTGCACATTCTGCCCAGAAACCTGCAGTATTTTTCTAATAATTAATGTTTTGATGAATCAGAGCTTTAACTTGCATTCCTTCCCCTGAACCTTGGCAAATCCAAGGTACCTGTTTAAAATAAACAGACAGCCTGCAAGGCAGTAAATTCCAAATTTTTTGCTGCCAACAGCTAACTTGAGTTTCAACACAGCACCAGAACATTTTTTGAACTTCCACACCACAGCTACATGACCAAAAAATACTGAAGCATTTCATTGCTTAGAGACACAGTGGAAAAGCCACTTTCTTTCTATGCAAGATTTATGAAATCTTTGTTTAAGGCTCTGTCCTTCCCTGTTTATTCACATCATGTAAGCAATGCAAAGGGCCACTAACAAGAATGGCAAGGACAGAACTGGTCAGGATGCAGTAAAGTACACTCACAATCTGCTTGCCCTACACTCGCTTCAGACAAAGCTGTCACTCTGCATGAAGCATGGTTCATTTTGTTTTTAGAGTTCTGCAGAGATAACTTGCCTACAAAATATATAGTTTCCTTATGGTCTGATGCAACAATGTGGACAATGACCCTAAGGTGGGCCAGTATATTCCTTTCTTTTCTGTCCTCGTGGATGAGAGTTTAGTTAAAAAAATAACATGGCAAGTGAAGACAAATGTTGACACGATAAACCTACAAACAAAAGCCCACCCACCTCTCTAAACTGGTCATTTTTCCTCTTCTGTATCAGAATTTCTGCAAGCTGAAAGATACAGAACTGCACAGACTAGACTGAACACAAGGTCTTCCTAAGGCTCACTGGTAATACACGACACCAGGAAATTAACAGCTGATGAATGAAAAACAATTTATTCTGATATATATGCACTAACTCTCAATACATAACTGCACCACCCATATAGCCAGCGTCCGTTCTGAAACAGGAAACTCCACCCTGCCCTCCTGAGAAATGACAAACAATTTGGTGTTTGAAGATCACTTTATCCTTTTAAGGTAACATAGATTTGAGGCATTGTTATAAAGTAAGTGATAAAATCTATTTTATCATTTTAAGATTCAGTACTGTTACAGATGGGCAAAACTCCATCAGCAGAAACTAAAATGGATTTTTAATGAATGGGGGGACACGGGATTTGAACATGTAGTTTTGATATGTAGTTAGTCATGAAGCTTTCATTATAAAAACTTGGAATAATTTTATTAGTACTTCCAAAGCTAAGACAGTAAAAAGGATCTTGACCAAGATGTACTTAAGACTACAAATACCTCTTCCTGACTTCTGAAAAGGCTACAATCTGCTACTACTAAGTGTTTTTATACGTGCCACTAGCCAACATCCAGAAGAGTTTTGGTTTCCAGAGCGTCCTCAAAAAAAGACAGTTAAGTGAACTAAAAGCCAGTGAGATGCCAGTGATCCCCACCATCAGAAGAAAACATTTCAGAGAAAAACACCAAACTTTTTTTCATTTTACTTCAGGATACAAAAAACTAAAACCTTCTTGAGAAAGAAGAGAAATACGAAAAGTGTATTTCAGAAAGCTTGTGCCATTGCTGTTTTGATAGTGTTCTCTGGATGGAGTACCAAAACCTCTCTAACAGCCACTGTGGAGAGGAGGACAACTTAAGTGGCAATCAAATAGCTCTGTAGGCAAAACTTTTGAGCACCATGCCTAAATTAAGTTTAAAATCTGTTTTATATTGACAGTTTCCATAGCTACACATCTATTCTTCCTGTGCCGGATGCTGGGTTTTATACTGAAAGTCTCATATGCATGTAAACCCTGCACTGCCCTCAGCCTTTGAATGCTGCACCTTCCAATGCCCTGAGAATCAGCAAATGGTGACAAAGTTTCTGCACAGAGTGCTTTGCCCAATACCCAGTACTGTGAAATCCATTTATGTCCGTACTCACAGATTTCCCCTTTTGCAGGTTCCCTTCACATGCCTGTTTGGACAGATCCTGGCGCCCAATCAAGAGACAAACTGCTTCTGGCCAATCTGAGGAAGGCTGCTCCCGGCAATAATATATTGCATCTCTAATAGGAAGAGCTACACCAAAGGGGAGAGACTCCAGATCTCTTAAGGTGAAACCTTAAAATAAATGAGAAAAACCAAACTTTTATCACAACTAGATAAAGTGTATTCCATGTTGTGCAAACGTAAGACTACTATTTATGACTGTTGCCATTTTACATAGTGATAAAAACTTCTCTTACCAACATCAGTCATCCAAATAACTAACTTTTCAGCTAGGCTGGAAATAGATGTGCTGTGTCTAAACTGGCACCTGTAAAGTAAAGAGGAATAAAGGAGAAGCCAGTAAAGGCTAGTAAAACACACATCAGAAAGTAAAAAACTCAAGAGTTGAAAATGCTACTAAAATCCCCCATACCGACTGTCATCCTGTTCTATCTGCTGTTTTCGTTGCCCTAGGAAAGACAAGGCCACGTTACTTCCATATTCTCAAGCAAAAGGACAGCACATAAGCACAAGACACTAGAAAAATACTATGATGGCATCAAAGCATCGTTACCTGATGTAACCTTGTACAAATAACGTGAGGCTTCATTAGATACAGCGCTCTCATCACCAAGTACGTACAGAGCCACACTCTGGGTAGGAAAAAGACACCATAATACAAAGTCACTTAGTGTGCTGCTGCTGTCTATCAAAACAGGCAGAAGATAACTAATTTCTTAAATAGTGGGACAGGTTTACTGTGAAAACACTGTTGGTAAAAGGAGACTGAAACAACCAAGGCAAGCAACTAACTTTTATGCGTTAGATTTCTGTCTTGAAGTTTGGAAAAAATACATCCTGAAACAACTAACTGAATTCTCCCTAATAATAGTTTCAAAGGCAAAAAGAAAACAGTCTTCTAAACAGAAAAAGATGTTCCTAATCATGTCTTCCATGTTTCTCACTTTGCATTTAATTTTTCTGGCACACACATCATCTACAGACATTATTTTTCACTGTTTTCTCCACATCTTTAATATTGGCTACTTTGCAAAGGCTCCGAGTGAAAAGTTGCTCCCCATTCAAAGCAGGGTTCACCTCAGCTATTTAGACAGCAAAATCAAAGGGATCTGTTACCCTATTTAGCTGTTGATACTGCCAGAGAAGCTGGCAAGCTAGAGGCAAAAGATTGTCTCAGTGCTGCTGCTTCAACCCCCCATACTCTGAAGCGGAGGACAGGCTGACTCCTCGGAGCTAATATGAGGGATTCTGAAACTAATCTTGGATGCTTGGGTCAGAGCATATAGTCTCTCCCCTGTTTTGCTCTTCAGCCACCTCAGGCTCAACACCTCTGCTTTGTACCCTGTATTGGCAGGGTTTCTTCATAAGTGCTTTGTGAATATGTGAGCAAGCCTTACTAGAGACAACATCGGCACTTCAGACTACTCATGTAACTAAATATCTCTGTTAATACACGCCCAAAAAGAAAGCTGGGAAATTCTCACTCACAAAATACAGTTAACTTTGAATTACATTATTACTTTGCATATGTCACTGCAAACCACAAAAAAAAAAACCCAACAAAACTAAACAACCAAGAACATAAGCAGCGAAGCATAGACTACTCACGGGCTCTCCTTCCCAACCTAAAATACCTCCTCCCACCTGCTAAAAACCATCCACACCCTTCAGTAATATTAAAGCAACAAAAAAAGAAAAGAGCATCCACAGGGATTCCCCTCTGCTAAGCAGGTATTATTCTCCCTATGTAGAAGCTGACACTGCATGGGGATGAATTCAAGTGAATTTCACATGGACAGATGAGGTCTATTTTGCAGCAACACCTGGAGATGCTTAAGTCTCCAAACAGTAAACTACAGCCAAGTTATTCACCATAGGCTCAATACCCCTCCAGTATGTCCCTGCTGCTCCACACAGTATGAGTAAAACCTCTGTTATTTGGCTTCCCATTGGGGATGCTTCACTCACAGGAAATTAAGCATCTGGGACAAATCCTGGCCACAGTGTTGCTAAGCTGACAGAATAAACCATACCCTTCTTACCAAGGCACATACCAATACTACCAGTTTGCTCCTTTCGCAAATTCCTGGTAAGTAGGGATAGGGCTGCACTTCTTCTCCCTTCAGACAGGAACTCAGCCACTGAAAGATACTTGGAGGCTCAGCAGAAAAAAATGAGGGGTGGTTCATGAAACCTGTTTGGACTAAAAATCACATGAAGAGCAATGTCACTGAGTTCATGGCAAACGCACAATAATTCTCCACTATTCCCAAAGTCTTTCAGTACTTCTTTTAACAACAAAAGTACAGTATTTTCCCAAAATGTTACAGACCACATCTCCCTCCTGTTAGATGGAAACCAATAGCTAGACAGTAGTCAAAACTTGAGACACCTTCCTGTCTTCCAAGAACAAAAATTATCTCAGTCCATGGTGAAAAGGAGTAAGTATCATTTAAAAAAACCTCACTGGAAGAGTCTTGTAAATCAACATTAAACTGCTTAAACAAGAGGACAACCAAACTATAACCTCCTTCCCTTCTCTCTCCACAAACACGAGTAGCAAATCTATAAGATTCTTTTCCGGCTCAGGAGAAACAGTAGTTTTTCTTACATGACTAGCAAACTTTTAGCTTGTAGACATTAAACTGGCACACAGATAATATACAAATCACAGAATTGCCAGAGTTGGAAGGAACCTTAAAGATCAGCTAGGTCCCTCGACCTGCTGGCCATGCTCCTCTTGATGCAGCCCAGGATACAGTCAGCCTTCTGGGCTGCAAGCGCACACTAGTGGCTCATGTTGACTTCTCATCCACCAACACCTCCAAGTCTCTTTCCTCGGGGCTGCTCTCAAGGCATTCTTCACCCAGCCTGTATCAGTGCTTGGGACTGCCCCGACCCAGATACAGGACCTTGCACTTGGTCTTGTTGAACTTCATGAGGTTGGCATGGGCCCACCTCTCCAGCCTGTCCAGGTCCCTCTGGATGGCATCCCTCCCCTCCAGTGTGTCAGCCATACCACGCAGCTTGGTGTCGTCAGCAAACTTGCTGAGGGAGCACTCAATGCCACTGTCCATGTTGCTGACAGAAATGTTGAACAAGACTGGTCCCAGTACTGATCCTTGAGGGACTCCACTTGTCACTGGCCTCCACCTGGGCATGGATCCATTGACAGCCACTTCAGGTGCAGCCGTCAAGCCAATTCTTTATCCAGTGAGTGGTCCATCCATCAAACCCACATTCCACTAGCTTGGAGACCAGGATGTTGTGCGGGACAGTGTTGAAGGCTTTGCTCAGGTCCAGGTAAACGATGTCAGTTACTCCTCCCCTGTCTATTGATGTTGTGACCTTTTCACAGAAGGCCACCAGATTCGTCAAGCACAATTTACCCTTGGTGAAGCCATGTTGATTATACCCAATCACCTCTTCATTATTCTTCTACCTCAGCAGTGCCCCCAGAAGGATCTGCTCCATGATCTTACCAGGCACAGAGGTGAGACTGACTGGCCTATAGTTTGCAGGATCATCCTTCTCCCCCTTTTTAAAAAAATAGGGGTTATGTTTCCCCTTTTCCAGCCAGTGGGGACTTCAACAGACTGCCATGACTTTTGGAATACAAAAGAGAGTGGCTTAGCAACCTCGTCTGTCAATTCTCTCAGCACCTGTGAGTGTATCCCATCAGGTCCCATGGACTTGTGAACTTTCAGGTTTTTCAGATGGTCACAAACCTGAACTTCACTTACTATGGGCAGTTCTATCTTCCAGCCCCTACCATTATCTTCTTTAACTTCGAGGGTGTGGCGGGAGCCCTTGCCAGTGAAGACTGAAGTAAAGAAGCTGTTGAGAGCTTCGGCCTCTATATCACTCATCATCAGTTCTCCTGTTTCTTTTCTGAGGGGGCACACATCTTCCCTAGTCTTCCTTTTTCCATTAATACATTTGTAGAAATGTTTACTATTCCCCTTGATCTCCCTGGCTAGATTTAACTCTCACTGAGCTTTAGTTTTCCTAACCAATTCTCTTGCTCTCCTGACAGCTTCCCTGTATGCCCCCCATTCTAGTTGGCCCTTCTTCCAGTCCTTGTACAGTTTCTTTTTATGAGACAGCATGTCCAGGAGCATCTTGTTCATCCGGGCAGGTCTCCTAGCATTCTTCCCCGCCTTTCTCTTAGTCGGGATACATAGCTACTGGACACAGAGAAGGTGGTCCTTGAAAACTGACCAGCTGCCCTGGGCCCCCCTTCCCTCTATGGCTTTTTCCCATGGTAGTTTGGCCATCAAATCCCTGAAGCAATCAAAGCCTGCATGTCCAAAGTCCGGGTTCTTATTGTAACTAAGTTTTGTGGGTTTAGCTCTGATTTGGTTTTTATGGACTATAAACTGAGAGCCTGTAAGCCTAGCAAATTAGCATTACTTTCCACAAGAAAGGCACATCTCATTACCAGGCTCTTCCACAGCTGTCTGCTAAGATTTCTCAGCCTGCCTGAGGTGGGAGTTTGCCAAGATGAAACCATCATTGCCTCCCAAATTCTTGTTCTGTGGAGTATCCCACGGGGCACTCATGACTATACTATGCTCATTTCACTCCAGTCTTCTTAGGAGGCTATTATAAACAAAGGAAGAAGGCAACCTCAGCACTGTGAGCAAGTTTTGCATTTTGGGATTAAGTTCTGAGCAGCTTTAAAGGGAACAGCCACCAACATGGTCAGTTTTAGAGAGAATTGGCACATCATAATCACTGAATCCACCCTGACATAGCCTTAAACTCACCTTGATCAATTGTGCAAGTCTGCTGGGAGGTTTTTACAAGGGCCGGATAGTCTCTGTAGTAATAATCTATGTAAGCTTCAAGTTTTAAGTCCCTTGAGTGAGAGAGAAGAAACATATTAGAGGGGAAAAGAACCCACTCCACCTTCCTGCATTTCTGTGACATTTTGTGTTAAGTTTTTTTTAACACTTGTGTACACACTAGGTTTAAGGAGGGAAGTTCTAACTTCCCTAACTGAGACTACTCACAAACACTGTGCATTTTCTTAAGCAGTGAATTTGTATGTTTAGTTTTCCCCCAGTGCTAAGGTTTTAAACATTCATATATCTTCTTTAAATATATGAAAAGTCTGCTCAACTTTGGGCAATTCCCAAATTCCCCATAAAAAGAATACACAGCCATCATCAAGAGAGACTGCACGACACATAGTATCTCCAATTTGTCAGGCCATACCTAGCCAGCTGAACCAGAAGAACAACAAGTGAACGAATTCCTTCTCCCATCAGACTATTCAGTTTGAGCTCCTCATAGATGAGATGAATAACAAAGAAAATAGCAGGAATATGGGTGAAAAGGAGGGTTGAGGAATCCAAACTAAGGCTCTGTTGAAAGTCATCCTTTGGAGCCAAAACTTCCAGAGGGTCCAGTTGCAGAGCTTTGGCAACAGGATGAGACTCAAAATTCCTATGGTAATCAGAGCTTAAGAGATATTCCCAGTCCTAGACCAAACAAACAGGGAAGAGAGCCAAAGGATCCACAGTGAACATAACCTTCAAGCAAGGTAACTTCAAAGCACTGTTACAGAGGAGTTTTTTTCCTCCATAAGCCAATACAAATTGGTGCTAAATGTGCTGCACAAACCCTGCAAGCCACAGAAGTTCAATTGTTAAGATTCATCTTTTTCTCCCCCACACCCCTATTTTTTCTTGTAAGCCTCATCCACTTTATTGTTTGACCATGTGTAAAACTTCCTACTCCTGTCTAGGCAAAACACAGTGAATCAATCTTAAATACTCCAGTAAATCTGGTGAAAAATCAGTGAATTCAGTGAAGTATATAATTTGATGATTTCAACTTCCTAGAAGTACTGAGCAGCCATGGGAGTGAGATAACTTCATTTTAAAGGGGTGAAGCATCTAGAAAAGATCTGACATTTGTCAGAAGACTATCTAGAATTGCTTTGTGATCCTTATTAAATTCATTCCTGAGTCCAATCCACTTCACTGGAAGTGGGAACCCTGACAAGCAAGGTCACACGATGCAGCCACAGCACAGAGCAAAATAACTTGCCTTCTCCCAAAGGCTTGTAATCTCAGATGAGCTCAGAGGAAATGCAGTACTCTGAGGGTGTTTCCTCTGGTTCACCTTTAAAAAAACCAAAACAACCAACCAAACCCCCATCAAGGCTCTTATTAGTAAAAGAGAACTATTTCTTACCTCATCTGAGCCTGTTTCTGACGGTCTAGCCTTCTTGGGAGCAATAACTGGTGAAAGTGATCCTTCAAAATCAAGCTGCAAGAAATAAAAAAGATCAAAAGTAGCTCAGTATTGAAACTCCCAAGATTGCATAAGTGAATCACCAATTGTAACATCTGAACTCAAACTCAGCATTACATGACACTGCTTTGGGGGCGTCTGCGTATTTTGCTTTGACACAAAACATGTACTGCAATTTGATTTTTGTTTCTATACAGAGCTAGTTATTGCAGCATGTGGTGCATGAATTTCACAGTTTGACTGCATAATGTCTGGTATTTACTAAGAGGAAATACTGTGGATAAGCTAATGCTAGCACTGTAGACCTACTGTAATTGCTTTCACTTCAGCTAATGGCACATCCTTGCTGTTATTTTTCCTAGGAGTATCACAAACATAGTTGCTAGCAGGAAACTCACCTACAGAAAACTCAAAATACATCCAATAAAGCAGTTGAAAAAAAACAATAGAACTTTAAATGTTTTAATTGAAAAAACACATGGAAAAACTCGTTAGGAAACAAGAATCTGAGTTGTAATTTGTCTTTCTAGCAAATAGGGATTAGGTGAAGCATATCTTTAATACAGCAACATTAGCCATGAACTGGAGTAAATAATCTTCATGACTTATTCTTATTTGACCAAGACATTTGGCATCAAGTAGTTTATAAATATCTCATGATGACTAAAATGTATACCTAACATTTAGCAATAAAGAACTGATTCTATGGCATCTTGTTATTTAAGACAAAAAATCTATTTCTGTCACAATTCAGTGTCTCAATTCTTAAAAGTTCAGAATGGTTATCTTAAATAAGGAGGAAAACAAATCTATGAGCTTGCTTACATTACGTGTCCAGGACAGTCTCTCTGTATTGTAACCCATCATGTTCATGAGACACGTTACAAATAAATTCCATTCTGAGTGATAGCTTGGTCCTCCTGGAGCATTATAAGCATTGTACCACTTGACAAGCATCTGTACCGCTATCTCCTTGGGCAGGATTGCTTTGACCCCTTGCAGACATCTTTTCACTGTTGTAAAGACAAAAAAGTAATTTAGGTGTGTTTTCTATCTTACCTCCTGGTACTTCTTCTAATGAGTGCTACTAATCTCTGCATTTCTTGGACCTCATTTTAACTCTCCAGCAACTCCTTCGATAAAAGCCACACCACACAACCTCCAACAGATGCTCCTTTAGTTCAGGTTAAGCACAGCCACTCTAATTCACAAAACAAAGGGGAAAAACTGTTCCTTCTTCCTTGCTACTGAAACAAGTTTGTGTCTGAACTGGCATCTCAGCCCCTCCTCAAGCAAGAACATACACAACTGCAGACAGCAAAGCAATCTGAAGAACAAAGGAAGTTCTAAGAGTGCAGTGGGTGAAGCACCAACAGCAACAAAGCACATCTAAATAAAGGGTAGCAGCTCTAGAAGGTAATCCAACAGAGCTCAGAATACATGGTAACAAATCATTACAGTCTCAACTATGCAGAAACTACTTCAAAAGTGAACCCTCCATCAAGTTACAGACCATATTTGACGTGCTGGATTCCAAATCATACCTAGTTCTGAAGTGGCGATTTCAGGAATCGTAATCCGAACCATTGTATTATTGCTGAGTTCCTGACCAAAAAAAAAACCCAACAAAAATGTAAGAGTCAAATTATGAAACGCATAAAACAAAACCAGACCTCAGATGGTAACTCCATAAAACCCTTGAGCTGAATCACTGGAGGGAGTCAGTTAAATTATGTCATTTCTAGAGTATTCTACAGAGAGAAAAATGTGGTCTGATATTTTGCTGTTGATCAGGAGCTGCTAGTAACATCTCACTGAGCAGCAGAAGTAAATGTTACCCTTGCTTTGCTCTGCTGACAAAGCATTGACTCAGATTACAGGATAATACATACTAAAGTTACTCTGTTGTGGACAGGATCTCTCAGAGCATGAATGAAAGTCCCAAGCTGCTGAAAAGTACAGTCTTCAACATAAGTTGAGTCATGAAGTTTGGAAGAATCCCTTAGCTCTGGAACTGGTGATAAAAGCACACCCTGAAAAGTGGTAAAAATGACAGCTTAGCATTGTTGAAGTTAACTTCTGCCTCAGAAGTTTCACAGAAATTATAAATAAGATCTATTTAGTGCTGCCCTATTTATTTAAACACTGTTTATTTGGGGGACTTACAGAACAAAAATAAAAGGTTGAGCTCCAAAAGATAACTTACAGTTAAAATCCACTTATCATTGAAGCTGTTACAACTAAGCCCTGAGGCAGGGCTTCCTTTCTTCTTACCTCTTCTAGAGGCCCCAGATGCTTACTCAAAGGCTTGGATGGAGTGCTGATGCTATCCAAGGGAGTGCTTGGCCGAGGCATTTGGTTGGACATTGTCAGGGATGGAGCAGGCAGCCCGGGAATAAAAACCTTCCCCACCTTTTTGTTAACAGTACACAGGAAAACAACTAGTTGGTTTTCATGTCTGTGAGTCCATGAGTTTGCTTATATATATATATATCTCTCTCTATACACACACTATTAGATTTTAACATCTTAAAGGAAAAGTTCTGGGAAAAGTGGCTATGTTCTTAAATGAAAGTGTCTGAAGAAAGACTTGAGATTTCATATGATTACTTTCCTCAGATGATGACACAATGAAAAAACTACCACATATGATCAGTATTGTGCATTATTGCTACAGGTCTACCACCACTAAAAGTTCTAGCAGGGCTTCACCAAGAAAGCTCTACTTTCAGAGACTTTACTCTTTTTTAAATACATGTGTCTATATATACATACACACACACGCAGACCATTGTACATGCACACATGCATGTACAAATTGCAGTGTCAAAGGTTTCTGCATCCAGTGATAGCATAGTTCACCTCTGCAGAACTTAAGGAATAAGTTTTAATTCTTTTGGATGAATCATTTCCATTCTAATATAACAGCCCTTTGTAAAGCAAAATAATTTGACATCTAAAACTATCTGGCATGCTACAGAGAAGTTTTAAAGTTTCTTTTTGTTCAGGAACACATCTTATTTTCCATATTCTTGAAGTTTTCTTTCTTCAAAAGGATTTTATTACTCTAGTATTTTACTATCACTGAATAAGCTCAATCATTTAATTGTACCACAGGGTGCCACTGATTTTTCAAAACTCTCTTCCAGTGAGGCACATGAACTATACTTGGTACACAAGCACAGCCACCTTCCAAGTGAGCAACAGTCTATAGTAGCTTTAAATGATACCTGGTAAGGAGTAATGAATACAGGATCCCTCTGCACAGCCCAGCTTGTAATTAAATATTCCAACATTTTATTCTGGAATAGGAACACTGTTACTTACCCGAACCACTCCAGAATAAAGCACTAGATTTCCACTGCCTTCTAGAACCAGCAGCATACCAATGCCCTGTAAGAATCAAGCAGATTATTCAGCTTCTTGTATTTAAGACAACAGCTGGACAACAAAAGTGACAAAGCAGGACACGCCACAGTTAAGTCCACACAGAGGTGCCTACCTGCACTGGAGCTGCATCTTTTGCTTGAACACTGGTAACAGACCCAAATATCAGCTGCGACTTATCATTGCTCTCTTGAAATTTTACACACCTAGAGATTGAGATAATAAACAGAAACATCAAAGACCTGTCCTATCTGTTGTACAGAAAGAAGACAGAAAATGAAAACTGTTGCACAGTGCAGTTACTTTTATTTTGGTGTACCTGCTTCCTTCCTCCTTCCTTTGCTTGCTTTGCCCTGTCAGTCAACTTATTTTTACTCTGCTAGTCTAGTTAAAACCCCAATGTACTTCTAAAGGGTAAACATGAGGTTAAAGAAGAATATAATTCAAATTACAGTGAATGTTCTCTCACAACTTCAATTTTATTTAAATAGCCTAAATCATCTACGTCACTACAGTTAAAAATACATTATATGAGTTAGTGACATAGCACATGTTGTCATAACACACTTTCCTCCAGCTAATGGAATTTGCTAAAACCCATATCTAGCTGGTAATTTTCAGAGTGTTCCCCTTTGTTCACTGTCTGCAGAATAGGGATGCTCACCGCAGTTGGAGCTGGGATTCCACTAAAAAGCACAAGAACTTCTGCCCACAAAGGTCAGTGGAAATAAACACTTTAGATGCTTGGGAATTCTTCTCTCTGTAGGAGGGACATAATGGTCAGCACATTATTTAGCTACTAACCATAAATGTAAACAATTTAATGAAGGAAAACACAGTGTCCACAAACTGTAGAGTCACACTGAGTCCAGTGTCAACTAGCAGTGTATCAAGTTGCCAGAACATGCCAGTCTTGGTTTTGGTCATTACTCTCAAAACTGATTTTCTAGCACTCCAATCTCCACATCACCATTCCTTGCCTGCAGAGCACATGCTATTTGGCGTTGTTCTCCTGTTCAATGTTAGGTATTATGCTGTGTTTTACCCCTTTTGATGGTATCACAGAAAGATATATTCCCCTACAAGATAAAGTGCTGAAAGCAACGACCAGGTTAGAATCTGCTTTGCTTCAGAAATCTCATTAAACCACCCCTCAGCTCAGAGGCCTATGGATAACACAGAACAGGTAAAACTGTTCTAAGTGCCCAATTTCCTTTTTCAAGAGAACTGCACACTTAGTGAGTACTATATTTCAAAAAAAATTCGGAAGACCACACATCTATTTTAAGGCAATACCCTTTGCAGAAAACACATACTGAAACAAGCCCTTATTTGACTTTATTTCCCCTCCTCAATGGAAATTCAAAACTTTTCACATCCCAAGGCAAGCACCTAACCTGATGTTTGTAACTGTTTCTGTCCACAGGTGATCTATACACAGCTCAGGAACAATTGGTTCAGTTTCTGGCATAAGGAAGGAATCGCTGCAAGTGCTGTTTGGCGAATGGGTCATGCTGTGCCTCTTTGGTGACTGCACGTTACTGGAAAAGTTGAACCTCTGCACCCCTGAGAAAGAATGCACTCCCAGGGCAGGAGAGTGAGAGCGGCTGCAAAGACATCAGACACTATTGAAAAGTGGATTTACAAGATGAGGTACAGAATCCCACACTGGCAGAGACTTTAAAACCAACACAAAATCACCCCAAACTAGTAACTAGTTCAGTAATAGTTTCTTCTAGCAATACACCCCAGCAAAGGAAAAAATTCTCTAATTAATTTTCAATCATCTCTGTCAGAATCCAATAGATGAGATTTTAAGTTGTATGGTCCCTTCCATCAAAAATCCCTCCCAACCTGTTCCCTCTAAATGTGACCTTCTTTAGAAAAGCCAGCTGAAACCACTCCTGGGACTGAAAAAACCTGCTTGTCCCTGACTCCACTACAGACTGCCTACATCATGACAGAACCGCCTATTTGGCTCTTGCACACCAATTATCTTCCTGTGCTGTCAGGATAATGTAATAACATACCAAATGTCACAAGAGCATTCCAAGAGGAATTCCAGATCCTTAGAATGCACCTTAGAATGTCCTGACCTGGAAGGGACCTATGAGGATAGAGTCCAACTCTTGTCTATGCACAAGACAAACCCAAAGTTACACCATGTGCCTGAAGGGTTTGTCCAAAAGCATCTTGAATTCTGTCAGGTTTGGTTCCATAACTACTTCCCCAGGAAGCTTGTTCCAGTGCTTCACCACCCTTTGGGTGAAGAACTCTTTCCTAATATCCAACCTAAAACTCCTGTGGCAAAGCTCCCTCAGGTCCTATCACTTGTCACCAGAGAGATTAGCTCCTGCCCCTCCACTTCTCCTCTTGAGGAAGTTATAGACCACAATGAAGCCTCCCCTCAGTCTCCTCTTCTCCAGGCTGAACCAACCAAGTGACTTTAGCTGTTTCTCATATGGCTTCCTCTCTAGATCCTTCACCACCTTTGTGGCTCTCCTCTGGATGCTCTCCAACAGCTTCATATCCCTTCTATATCGTAATGCTCAAAACTGCACACAATACTCAAGGTGAGGCTGCAGCAGTGCAGGGTATAGTAAGACTATCACCTACCTTGACCAGCTAACAATGTAGTTGCCTGACCTCAAGACACAGTTAGCCCTTATGGCTGCCAGGGCACACTGGTGACTTATGTTCAATTTGCTATCAACCAGAACCCCATACACTTGTACAGCATAGACAGACAGACAGCAATTCCAGATGTCCATACTATTCCATAGTTCATATTCCTTGATACTGTCTCTCTACGCATCAGATTTAGCACCCACCTCAAAACAGCCATGTTGGAGATGGACGGTGAGCGAGACTGCATGCTAGGCGATGACACTGATCTACTCTGGCTATGGATAGATGAGTAGTTCTGGAAAGGGGAACCCACAGGAGAGTCTCCTTTTGAGAAGCTTCTGAGATGAGCAGTCAAAGAACTGCTAGTGGCCATATGCTGTGGTGTGCCTATCTGCTCCGAGAACTTCAGCACGGTGTTCTGCTCCTGGGAAAGAAAACAGAGCTGTTTATGACACCAACAGCACAGAGGCACTAACAGCCAGCAAGATATTTAAATAGCTTGTTTCATCAGTTAGGTGTTAAAAGTGCATGCAGAGGTGCTCAGCCTAAGGAATTATTCCTACCAACCATGCTATCTCACAGAAACTACTCGTATTTTTTTTTTTTTACAACTTCTGCCTTGAAAACCAAACAAAAACAACCAAACAAAAAACCACCTTACTTTCTTATGAATAAAATATATCACAAATACCAGGCATTTCTAACACCCACAACTGCAAAGGCATGTCAACACACACAAACATTTTCAATACTGATGTTTAATTGACAAGGAACTCGTACCTCTGGCTTTACTCTCCGAAGAGCCCAGACAGTATGTAAACTCTGCACGGTATCGTAGGTCATCACAATAGAAGGTTCATTGTTGAGAAACACAATCCTCAAGGTGTAATCAGCGACATACTGCACTCGAGCAGAGCCAAACACACCTGCTAAAAAAGCACTTAACTTCAGTTAAGGTGAAAGGATAATTTTTACAGCAGTGTTATCAGATATCAGGGTTAGTGTTTTTCATGCCCTCTTTCTTCTGCAATGTCTTTCTTTCCTGAACAGTTTCCCTCTTAAGAAAGCAGCTAAACCAAACCACTTCTGAATTCTTGAGACAGTGACTATTTGCAAATTTTGTGATACAGAGAATGCTTAAGTGACATTAAGTGTTCAGTGCCAGACTGATGGACTCCAAGTGATACATTAAAGGTGTAAACCTACCTCCAGACTTACAGACAAGTGGTGTTATCTCATCTAACGGGTGTAGCATGCTGAACATAGTAGGCAAAGGTTCTCTAGAAAGAGACCAGACAAAGCATGTTCAAAAACCAAATACTAACAAGCATAATTGCTTTCTTGTAGCTAATATATGCACTGCAATCCCAAAACAGCTCCTCAGACTTTAACAAAATAGAGCCCAAAATCTAAGAGCAGAGACATCTATTCCTTTCACAGAAGCTTTCTGGATTAATCAAAAGTTGGTATACCAAACAGGACGATTAGATATTGTTTTACATGTCAGAGCACTTGAGAATCACCCCACCTGGTGGCCACGTAACAGACCTTGGCTGGCCAGAGTGAATAGAACTGGCACCAGCCGAGTTTGCAGGAGGAGTAGGAAGAGGAGAAAGTCTTTAACCAAGATCCAGCTTAAGAGTTTAGGTCCCACAGCCACCAGACACGTGGGAAGCAATCCTATATATCCATCACAGAACAGCAAACAAGCCATCCATCTATAGCAGCAGTGGAAAAGGAGGAATTTCCATGAAGGGCAGCTTGAGTAGGGCAAACCATGATTTTTGCAATGAAGGAACATTTTCAGAACCTCTATTTCTAATCCCAGTTCTTCTGAGGACTAGAGAATCACAAGTGCCTGGAATGGACACACAAAGCCCAAGGGAGAGCAAGGACCTGTATTAAAGCTGCTCATTAGCACATCATCCAACTCCTCACTCTGCTTCTCAGCTGTATGACCAGCCACAAAGCACAGGGATCACAGGTTCCTCAGCAAAGTAACAGATACTCAAGATATTTAAAACGTCCTGCAGCTGACAGAAAATGCCTTAATAACAACCCCTCAGTGAATCTCCCAGTCATTCATCACAGCCTGGAACCAATTCCCAGGAAAAACCTTAATGAAATCAGGCTAATAACACCCACGTCATGCCTCCTATTCCTATGATCACTACTCCTAACTAGCCCTTAATGCAAGACAATATCAGATGAATACTATGAGCTGTCAGTATGTAGCCTCTTCTGCCTATTTCCTCGCGTTTGACTGCATTTCACCTGCTCCCCTCATGAAAACAGATCCTTTCATTAATGCTCTTCAGCTATTACTCTCTGTATTAGATTAGCAGAGTCTCCAATGAAACAACTGAAGCCACTCTTTGCATACCTGGGTGGACTTGGAGGTACTTCATGTGAAGAACTGCTGCGCTCAAATAACAAACCGTATTTTGTTGGCCAGACGCTTGCCACCTATGGGAAGCGACAAAGAGATGCAGGACTGTCGCAGCATGACAACATGCCATGCACAACAACTACTCTGAAGGGTGAGTTGAGTCGAGAGGGCTCTGACACACACACACACACACAGAGATCGTGCAGCGGTGGCCGCCTTTAATATAAAAGAAAATAAAATAGGCCAAGCAGAAAAGGTAGAAAATCATAAGTAAAGGCTATACACAAGAATGGCTAGCTAGCACCTCTCTATGGTTACCAAGCATCTTTTATACCTTTACAGAAAGAATAATGACCAATTAGTAACTAACACCTTTATACACAAAGCACGCCGACACTTACATATACAAATTATACTAACCAATTAAGAAGCAACACTTACTAGTAAAAACAACTACCATAAATGGGGATAAAAACAGTGCACTTCAAAGAAATGTGAATGTGATAAGACTGGCACTGTATGGTGTTGGAAGGATAAGATGTTAAGGCTATGTGGGGCGTCAAGGCCTTTCTGTGCAGCTGCAAAGGCTCCTGCTAGGTGACTCCCACTTTCCCAGGCTATCTAACTTCTTTCTTGTGAGAAACTGACCTCAGCCTTGTCCAGCCTCCCCTCTGCTAGGACCTAGACCCTACAGCCCACAATAGCATACCACCAAAAAAAGCTTTAAAAAATCAAGTATTTACTATAGTCAGGCAGCGCCCACCAGCAGTGCTTTCTGTGCACCTTCCCACCCCAACACAGCATGCAAAGCGGTAACAAGCCCATTTGTGGAGATACAACAAAACCAAAGACAAAATCAAAACAGACAGCACTTACTTGGAAAGGTAAAGCAGCAATGTAATCCTTGCCCTCCATGCTGTGCACATTTATACAGGAATTTTGCAATATGCAGATACATTTCTCTACTATTTCATCACTGCCTGAAACTATGGGGGAAAAAACCAAAAAACAGTACACAGTGAGCTTTCTCTCTTTATTCTTAGAGATCCTCTCCAAGCAAAAGGTAAGCTTAGGGAGGTGTGGCCATCTCTTAACACAGCAAGTCTTAATGACTAAAGTAGTTATGCCATAAGAGCTTAACCCAAACCATTTGTCTGGCATGACAGTAAGCAGGAAACTCACCATCAGCTTTTTCAGATTTTTCTAGAGGCACAGTGAAGTCACACCATAAGGCCTGAAACCAAATACAGTACAATTATTTCTGAAGAACAGGCTGTTGCTACTACAGAATATCACCTTCCCATATTTCCCAAGATAACCCCACCTCAAAATACTGTTTGAAAACTGTAAGAACTTTTTTAGCTAACATGCATTCAATTGCCACATTTCAACATTTTCATACCTGCAGAACAGGGCTGTCAACAGTGAAAGCTTTATAAATGGTAGAAGCTTGGGTTTTACTTCCTTTACTCCAGATGACCATATTGCTGGCCACATAGAGCTCTTCATCATAGTCCACCTCTTCCCCGACATCACTGACACCTTTCCTCAACTGCCAACTTTCCTGAAAACCAAGATTTTTTAAGTGAAAAATTACAAGTACTGTTGTCGTGATCACAACTGCTGGTCACCGCTCAGCGGTCACGGTTTTGCCAATTTATTTAGAAGTCAGAAAGCCAGGCCACGGCCCCTCGGCCCTCCTACCCGCTGCCGCTCGTGGATCGTCACCTCGCGGAGGGACCCCACCAGGCCAGCCGCTCCGTCGGAGGAGCAGAGTTCGGAGGCGGGCTGCAGCCTCCGGAGCTGGAGGGTGAGGGCGCTGGGGTGGCGCCGGCAGTGCTCGCGGCCCCGGGGGGCGAACTCCTGCAGGTCGCTGGCAGCAATCATCGTCGCCCTCTCGTCAGAGTGGTCCGACATGGGGGCCCAATATCCTCATTATTTCTGAGAGGGACGGGGACACACACCCGCCGCGACCGGGCTCTCCGGCTACCCGCGCCGCCGGGGGTAGGAGGAGAGGGGGCCAGGCAGGAAGGAACAGCGCGGCTAAAATGAGCACAAGCACCAAATCTTCACACGGGCGCCGCCATCTTGCCGCTCCCGTCCTGCCCCGCGGCGCCGCGCGGGGAAGGCTGGGAAGGAAAGTTGTGGTGGCCAGGGGCGCGGCGGGTGGGTGTTTTGGCTCGTAAGGGGCCTCCCGGTGGGTCGGGAGTCGTTTGATGGTGTCTCCTGAGGGGAATCTTGCACAGAATACCGTTGTGGGGTGGTATAGTCACACCGATTTAAAAAATAGAATCACTGGCGTGCTATCCCCCGGCTGCTGCCCCCTCGGGCTGCTGCGCCTTCTTTTCTCACTTCCCGGGGCAAATTCCCTCATAAATTTGGACCTGTCTCGCCCCTCAATGGTGTCGGCAGGAAAGGGTTTAAAAACTTTAGGCTGAATAAGCATATAATGAATTGCTCTGAAACCAGGGTAAGGAAGGTCCCTAAGACAGAATGACCTCAAACGTTAAAATAAGCAGAAAGAAGACATGGTAGTTGAAAGCAATATCTAAAGACAGTAAAAATCTGTAACCTTTGTAAGTAATGCTTCATTCTGACTTCTTTACATAAGCCAGAGACACATTGGGACAAAGATCAGAATAGGAGGTATGCCCTACATAACCGATGGTGGTTTTAATACTAAAAAACACACCTTTACGAGGAGAATTTAAATGTACGTGTAAGATCACTTTAGTAATTCATTAGTCAGTGATGTATTCATTATTCATTACTAATCAGTACAAAGATGTGATGTAAAATCAAGTAAGCAATCATATTTAGTTACACCTTTATTTGCTGCATCCAACTTCACTGAAAAAAAAATTGGCTGGATGGCTGGACCCAAAGAGTGGCAGTGAATAGAGTTAAATCTAAGTGGTGGCTGGTCACCAGTGGAGTTTCCCAAGGCTCAGTATTGGGGACAGTTCTATTTCATATCTTTATCAATGATCTGGAGAAGGGGATTGAAAGCACCCTCAGTAAGTTTGCAGACAACACTAAGTTGGGTGCAAAATGTTGATTTGCTGGGGGGTTGGAAAGCTCTACAGAGGGATCTGGACAGGCTGGATCGCGAGGCTGAGGCCAAGTGGATAAGATACAAGAAGGCCAAGTGCAGTTCCTGCACTTCAGTCACAACAACTCCATGCAACACTTGAGGCTTGGGGAAGAGCGGCTGAAAAGCTGCCCAGCAGAAAAGGTCATGGAGGTGTCAGTTGACAGCTGACTGGAGATGAGCCAGCAGCGTGCCCAAGTGGCCAAGAAGGCCAACAGCATCCTGGTTTGTGTCTGAAACAGTGTGGACTGCAGGACTAGGGAAGGGATCGTTCCCCTGTACTCAGCACTGGCGAGGACTGGTTTTGGGCACCTCACTACAAGATGGACATTGAGGTACCGGAGCGTGTCCAGAGAAGTGCAAAAAAGCTGATGAAGGGTCTACAGAACAAGTCTTTCGGGGAGTAGCTGAGGGACATGGAGTTGTTCAGCCTGAAGAAAAGGAGGCTCAGGGGAAACCTTGCCACTTTCAACTCCCTGAAAGGAGGTTGGAGGAAGGTGGGGGTCAGTCTCTTCTCCCAAGGAACAAGAGGAAACATGAGAGGAAACAGCCTCAAATTGTGCCAGGGGAGAGTAATTTCTTCCCTGAAAGGGTTGTCAAGTCCTGGAAGAGGCTGCCCAGGGTAATGTTGGAGTCACTATCTCTGGAAGGATTTCAAAGATGTGTAGATGTGGTGCTGAGGGGCATGGTTTAGTGGTGGACTTGGCAGTGCTGGGTTAACAGTTGTACACAACGATCTTAAAGGTCTTTTCCAGCCTAAACGGTTCTATGATCATCCACCCTCACTCCTGAGTGGGTGCACGGTCAGCCTGTCACACTTGTAAAAGCTTAAGGCTGAGGGCGCCAAACCTTTGCAGCTGCACCTCTGACTGCCAGCACTAGGTGTCAGGCAGTTAGCTTGGCTTTTCAGAAGAGACCTGCCAAATTTTGCCAAAGGAATGATGCCTTGATATACATGTCTCTGTGATCAAATGCCACCCGTGTGTAATCAGGATGTTTGGGTTCCAGCATCTGATGTTCTACCTTGCTTGTGGTCTCACAGCAAAACGTGCAGAAATAATACTCTGGGATGTATTCAGCTGCCAAAATCTGGTGGGACCATCAGATTATTTTTATTCTTTAAAGAACAAGTTTCATTCATGAGATCAGCACCATGCTCTTAACTGGCCCATCTTGCAGGTGCTGTAGCACACACAGATATCTGTCCCACACGGACATACCAGCAGTGAGCAAGCTTGCCTTGTGGTCTTTTCAACTATTTGTGCAATGCAAAATGAGCTCCTCTCTTTACCTCTCACCTTTATAACTACTCACTAAATGAGAGGGTGTTGCTGGTTACAGATCACTAGCTTTCATGGCATACTTTCTCTCTTTGTGTTCAAATAGCATACCAGAAAATGCCCTCTTGTTTTGTTGTGTTTTTTTTTTCCTCCTTAATTAGAACCTGTGCTGTGAAGGTCAAAAATTTGTCTGACAGGGAATAATAACAGAGCAAAGCCTCTATGAAGTACCCTGATGGAATCTGGAAGGGTAATGCATTCTACAAGGATTTTTTGGTTTTTTACTGAAGATATTAGTTTCACATGAGAAATCAAAGGAGGAGGGAGAAGCTGGTGAAGAACTGAAAACATACTTGAAACTGTGGTTCCAGCATGTGGTTTGAGGAATCCTTAGTTCAAGTCATGACAATAACCACTATCATTTTCTCAGATACGAGAAGACTACTGGGGAAAGGCAGGTTTAGAAGAAGTAGGAATTCACAAGGCTACATAGTGCTTTCAAATTGTATCACAGCTTTTGGCAGGAAAACAACCAGAAGAAATGGTAGCCTGGATCTGCAGATCCAGCCAGGGACCATATTTCCACATGGAGACCAATTTACACAGAAAGACTGTGAAATGCAAACAACAGTTTTGTGGGCAAGTAAGAATGTCCAGGGCTCAAAATGAGGAAGGTTCAAGCCATTGTCCAACCTTTGAATATGACTTTCTGCTTTGCAAAATACTTTCCAGGCCTGGAGAAATTGTCCTAGAAAGAAACAGCTGAGCCAAGGAACAGAATGTGCCAGGTATGAGATGTAGCATGTACCATGTGCCCAAAGGAAGCAGGACAAGGCAAAAAAGGCATTTTAGTAGCACTACAAAACGTTTAGTTTTCGCTGCAAGCTGTTTGTGAGGTGCATCCTGTGCCCACGGTATAACATTTAACACAAAGGGGCCATCTGCCTCCAGCTACAAACACGTGGCCAGAGGAGTTTGATATTTACAAAAACAGGAGCCCCTGCAAATAAAAAGAAGAGTAGACACAAAGAGGAAGCAGAAATGAAGGAAAAGAGATTTAGCCAAGTGAAAATAGAAATACAGAAATAACAAAGGCAGGGAAAAAAATCTCAGCACATAATAGTCCAAAGCCCAATTGCTGAGTGTCATTTCTGCTAAATGGTCCCATTTCACAAGTATTGCCTTGCCTCCAGAGTCTCTGGATAGTCTTGTGAAGAAATAGTGTCAATGCTCTGAAATGAAAATGCAAAATCCCTAAAGGGACAAGTTCTGCCTATGGCTGAGTACTCTGCGGTGTCTCTGAGAGCACCTACAACTCTCACTAAGAGAAAGCTGAGAATACCTGTGGAGCTGCTGATGTTATCAGAGGAGGATTATAACTTCTCATCCAGGCATGGGAAGACTGTGATGATAGTCATCTTGGTGCTCTGTGCGCATACATATACCAACACAGCAGGAAAACTGTGTTCAAAGATGGACTCAAAGGGCAGGGGCCCCTCCTCAGAGGGATGGCTTGGGCAATGGATACAACAACCTTTGTGCTGGAGAGCCATGGGCTCAAAGCATGGCTCAGAATTGGCCAGTACTTGTGTATTTACCTACAGTCTGCTCTGCCCTCCTCCTTTGGAAGTAGAGAGGTGGACACTATCTCCAGAGAGCTGAGGGCATGACTGGTTTAGCTGGTTCAGGGTGGGATCCAGGCGCTCAGATAGAAGAGACAGGCAGCCTTTGTTTCTGATTAAAGATTCTCCCTTTGTTTCAGTTCTCCTTCCTTGAATATCAGCCATGATTCTTCTCTCTCACACTGCTCTTGGGGGGCTGTGAGGTATTTCTAGGGTCAAATGCTGGCTGAGGCCCAGCCCCAAGCTGTGAGAACAGGGGATGCTATTTGGGGAGATCTTGAGATTCTGGTCACAAGCACTTTGGGACCAAAAAGCACAAGTTGTTTATGTGCAGACCCCAGCAACTGTTGAGTTTGGGCTCTGAGTTGTGGAAATATGTAATCTGCTTGAAGGAAGGGAGTTGAGGCTGCTCCCAAGCCTATAATCCATTGGAAGTTGAGTAAGGATGGCAATATGCCAGGCAAGTTTGGGGTTCCATGTCACCAACCCAAGAGAAGCAAGCATGGTCCTGCTACCTGCTTCCAGACCTTTCATATCACAAGGGGCATGGGAGAGTTTCTCCACTGGTTTCTCCACTGGTTTCTCCTCTGTTTCTTCCTCCTCCTGCATGCATCACCCTCTTCCTCATGTTGAGTTGTGCTGAAATGAAATGCAATAAACCCTATCGAGCTGGAGACTAGTTTATATCAGTGCTGAGCAGAAACCAACCTACTGTAAAGAAATGACCCAAATTAGGGGATTTTAGAGAGCTACTTAAATCCTCTTTACATGCCCATTGTTAATTTTTTTTCCTCCTCTTTGGTAGAAATTGCTCCTTCTTCCTCACCCCGTGTTAGTGGGGCAATGACATGACATTATCCTGATGGAAGGGGCTGTTTCCATGCTGCAGTTGACAAAGCCCAAAGGCCTTTCCATTGCTTTGTTCCCAAAAATTGCAAAGCCAGCAGCAACGGGGAACGCAGCCATATGAAAGTGCACCCGTGCAGCAGAGGCTGACCGCAAATGACAGCTTTGTATCCACAGCCAGCCTGGAAAGACCAAGGGACAAATGCCTGTCCCGTCTCCTCCTACACCCTGAGCGACGCTGGCTGCACTGAAAACCTGGAGAAAAAGTGACGCTGCTGGAGGTGCACAGACAGTGCTGGCTCTCAGGCACTGCTGCAGATGCTCAGTCTTCTTGCAGCATCTTTAGAGCATTTTTCTTCTCCTCTTTAATCTGGGCCTCTGGCAACACGTGCCTTTCCTTTGCTGCTGATCACTTCAAGATGTGAGAAGCTAGTCTGGAGCCAAAGAGGCTGCAGGGGGGGAGGAAATTCAATCCCTGTCACCAGGGCCTAAGAATATGCAGGGAATAAGCAGCTTTGCAAGTTGAAGTCTGGGAGTGATTTGTTCTTTTTTCACTGAACTTAAGACTTCTTTTTTCCCAACTGGAAAAGATTTCAGACTGCATTTCATATGGTTCTTTTCTAATAACCTGAGAAGTGCAGTGGCCTTCCCAGCTCTTGTTATAAATTATACCCAGAAGTGGGCGGCTTCAACACAGAGCTGTCTTCATGCCACGTCTCTCTTTCCATAGTGTGCTAACGTGCTAATCAAACAAAATTTACCTATCTTTCCCTAACTTTAAGGCTTTGAGTGCTTACGGACATGGTTTAGTAGCATGGTGCTGATAGGCTGATGGTTGGACTTGATGTTCTTAGGGGTCTCTTCCAACTTTAATGATTTTGTGATTCTGTGTAACAAGCGTTAGACTAAACAACCCCACTTCTCTTCACTGTTCCTCAGTCTGTTCTCCAGACCCTTCATCAGCTTTTTTGCTCTCTTTGCACATGCTCCAGCACCTCAGTATCCTTCTTGGAGTGAGGGGTTTAGTGCTGGACTTCGCACTGCTGGGCTATCAGTTGGACTCGATGATCTTAAAGGTCTTTTCCAACCCAAATGATTCTATGTATCTATGATTCTAGGATTTGGGGTTTCTAGGATCCTATCTTCCGGTACTAAATCCAGCATCCCTGCACACAGAAGTTTTCCATCCGCGGACAACTGAAAGGCCAGCTTTTCTCATCACTAGCAGTGATAGCACCCAATATCTTACTGAGACCCATTGCGACCTTTCGGGCCGGCGTGCTGCGGTTTGCTGATCCGCCCCAGAGCACTGGAGCCCCATGCCCCGGTGCTGCCCGATCCCCGCCCCACAGGAGGCGGACCGGTGCCGGGCCGGGGCGGTGCCAAGAAGCGGCGGACGGAGCGCAGCGGGGCCAGTGGCGGGGCCGGGACCGGTGGCGGGCGATGGGTGGCCGGCGCCTGGCGCTGCTGTGGGTGCTGCTGGCGGCCCTGCGCCCGCTCCGCGGAGCGGCCGGTGAGTCCCAGACTGGGGGAGCCTGGGGGAATCTCGTGTTGGGGGTACCCAGGACGGTCGGGGGATGGCGCGACTGCCCGAGTGCTGGTGGGGGGGTCCGAGGAGGGGTGTTCGTTTTACCTGCAGATGCTGCTTCGGTTCACCGTGCCGAGGAGTGCTCCCTGCTCCCGCTCGCTGGGCCTACAGACCTCAGGGAAGCTTAAATCCTGGGAAGAAGCTCAGAAGTGACTTCGTTGTGGGTTTCTGGCAGCAGCGTATCTCTGCCATTCCCAGAGATAGAGTTTTGCTGACCTGCGGCACAACTCTGCCTCTGCAGCATGTCCTAGTGCTTTGCTGATGTGCTGAAAGGAGGTTGTAGTAAGGTGGGGGTCGATCTGCTCTCGGAAGGAACAAGACAGAAAAGAGGAAACAGCCTCAGGTTGTGCCAGGGGAGGTTTAGATTGTGTACTAGGAAAAATTTCTTCCACAAAAGGGTTGTCAAACCTTAGAACAGATTGCTTTGGGTAGTCTTGAAGTCCCATCCCTGGAGAAAGTTTGAAGGCATGTAGGTGCAGTGCTGAGAGACAGGGGGACAGGGTTTAGTGGTGACCTGGCAGTGCTGGGTGAACGGTTGGACTTTATGATCTTAAAGGTCTTTTCCAAACAGAATGGTTCTATGATGTGCCTCTGCTTGCTGGAGACAGTGTGACAAGCAGGGCCCAAAAGCGGCAGCAGTTCGGTAGGTCTGGGATTTATCCCATCAGCATAGCAGTGCTGGGAAAAATCACTGGGAAACACTGCAGTTTGTGGCACATGGACACGCTCTGCAGTGCTGTCAGTCTGCTGGCTTGTCAGTTCCTCGTGCTTAGTGACCCGCAAAAAGAAGGGCAACACCTCAAGTGTGCTATCATGAGGGCTGCCCTATGTTTGGTTGTACTGCTGGGGCTTTGGGGCCCATGCTTAGGGATGCTGGGAGGTCTCGAAGTGGGTGTATGGATGGGGCTTAGCAAGGAAAGGCAGGAATGTGAGTGTTTGCTTTGGGCAGAGTGGAGTTAAAAGTGTTGACTGTCACAGCAGGAATCTGCAGTGAGGGGAACTCCCTCTGTTTTTAATCAGGAGTCCTGGACTAGTTTGTATTGTTTGAACCCTGCGAGTCTCTTTGGAAGTCAGGTGTGATTCCAGGAAAAATTCACTTCTTCTCACAGCTCCCAGGGGACAGGGAGGTGGAAAAGCCCGCAGGCGAGGGGCTCTGAATTCCTCCTGCCCTATTTGGGTGCAGAGATATGCTCAACGAGTGTCTGAGCAGAAAACTAGTCAGCAGGTGAATTATTTCTAGTAATGGGAAATGCAGGGCTGGGGATGTAGGGAGCATTTTGACAGACCTGGTTGTTTTATAATACCTTCCATTAGTTTTGCTGTTCTGCTGTGATCTCAGGTGTTGCACTGTACTTGCAAGTGGATTTATTTCCACACCAGCTTTTCTCTCAAGCCAAGCTGTGGTAAGAGAGGGGAGCTACTCCAGTGTGGCAGGCACCCATGTGGGCTGTCTTTCAGCTCCTCTGGTCTGGCGTGGGCTTTTAGAGCCAGCCTCAGAAAATTGATCTTGGCACAGGTTAAGTGGTGTCCTGCCACACGGGGCAAATCCATTTGAAGATGTCCTGAAGATATCCGTGTTCCAAACAGCTGGGGATGGAAAGGGGTACCAAAGGCAATGCTGGATGTGAGAAATTCATGTTGTCATGTGAGCCAGGGAGGAAAGTATTTACTTCTTGAGCCAGCAAACACCTCTTTCCACTTAATTGGTATAGAAAATTAGTGTAAGATCATCTTTGCCTTTAAATCTGAAGCAGCCTGGAGGAGCAGAAGTCATCCTAGAGGGATGATCCTAAGGGCAGGGACTGCTGGCATGCATCTGTGTCATCGGGCTAAAGGTCCCAGCTGAGGTAACTCCTCCAGCTATAAAATGGAGCAGCTATTTGAGGTTGGATTGTGCTGGGCAGTGAGTAGCTCCAGCCTGGGTAACCTCCAGGAAGAGCAGGAAGGGAATTTGGGGTTGCTTGTTTGTTTGTGTTTGGCAGATCTTTTTGGAGCTGCCTGGCTGTTTGAGAGCTGGTGACCCAGAGGCGAGTAAATGGCAGTTGGCTGTGTTTTGCAGCAGTCACATGGCTTTTGTTTGTGTTGGGGTGACAAACAAAGCTTAGGAAGCAGGTTGGAAAAGCTCAGGGTCTTTTTGGTTTTTTTTCTTTTTCTGAGACCAATTGTTTTTTGTGAGAGCCAGAGAGAGCTTCTGCGGTGCCAGACCAGGCAGAACTTAAGATCTCAAACAGAAGGAGCATTTCTCGAGGGTTAAAAATAGTGAGCAGTTTAGCAAAGGAATATATCCAGCCTCAAAATTAGGTTGTGTTTCTTGGCTTTCAGGAAAGCACACTAGGCTCAGGCCCCATTTCTCACAATAGTAATGACGTAGCTTTAAAAACTTGTTGTTTGATGTTTGAGGACTAAGACCTGCCTCAAAAAAACCTCAGCTGAATGCTGGTGAAATGCAAAGTTTGTGCTATCTATCTAATTGTGATATTAGCTATATTAACTTTTCAGTTGTGAATAGGTTTGTGTTTTCTTCTTTTGGAAGTGGCAAATTAATTTAGTTGAAATTCCTGTCTGGCACAATGCCTTAGCGAGGGAGATTTACCACTCTGCTTGGGATATTTGCATGCCTGTGAAAGCCTCAGGAAGCTCAGAAGAGGTCTAGTAAAAGTGTCTGCTTGTGGCATATTATCTAGATCTTATATCTTCAAAAAATACACAGTTTTGTTTAGGGGAAATTGCTGTATATGGAGCTGCTCTTTGTCCTGTTTGTGGCTGGGGTGGGAGATACTGGGAGGGAGAGGAAAACAGTGTTACAGGAGTTGGTAGGTTTGGTGATTTGTAGGTGGGGGCATAAAGCCCTCAGAAAGATCTGGTAAATAACCTTCCCTTGGGAAAAATGTCTGGGAAAAGACCCTGGGAGAACAATATTAAACAGCAGCCAGCTCCTACACACTGTCTGAAAGCATTTCTCCATCCACCTGCAGCTATTTTGTCAAGAAAACAGCTCAATGGAAGCACTTACCTTAGCAAAATCATTTGTAGTTTACTTAAAGAACATTTCCCTCTTTCAGAGCAGCTCATCCTGTCCTGGAGAAGGAGTAGCATCACCAGCAAAGAGCCTAGAATCAGAGAAATTGTTGCCGGGGACTTCCTCTAACCCAGCTGAAAACACTTGAGAAGAGGCCCTGAAAGGGGTTTATTGGAGTAAAGTCCCAAATTCCTCCTGCCTAGGAATCCTTTTATATTCCAGTCCCACGGGTAGCAGAAATAGCTCCTGCTGAAAGAGAAGTGGCTGAGCACTTTCTTTAGCCTGGGCTGCTCCTGTTTGTTTTAGAAAGGTTTTTTTTTGAGATGCTACTTGTACATAGTCAGTCTTGAGACAGCCCCAGTTCTGTGTTTCCCTCCTCAGGGCTCTTACAAGAGGTCTCAGAGAGTTTGAATTTTTGGAGCATCTGTAAATGACCTGTCTTTAACTATTAATGGAAGTGGTGGGGCTTTGCGTGGTTTTGGAGGGGGGCACTTTCTGCCTGGTGGTAACAAAACTGAGGTCTTCTATTGCAGACAGTGCTGACCGAAATCGAGGTCCAAGGCCATACTTGTCAGCAGAATCCTACCATCCTGAGCGAGGTGTGGCCACTGTTGGTCACTGGCCTCACCAGAGCACAGAACAGCCCTCGGAGGAGCCCTCAGCCGGTTCTCTAGGACAGATTAGGTTTAACCCCACAGTGCGGCACATTGTGATTAACGAGCACAAGGATGTCATGTTTAATTGCTCCATCAAAGTACCTCAGCTGCTGCTCAGGCCAGACACCCCGAGCATTTCCTTGTGGAAGGATGGGAAGGAGCTCCACGTGCTGGACCGCATTGCCACCAGCCACTTTGAGATCCCTGATGAGGACGAAGTGGTAATGACCTCCACCTTCAGGTAACCTGAGGGGATGCCCTACATGTTGGCTTCTGAGGAGAGATGGGAGGCAACTTACAGGGGCTTGGGACTGGGACTAGGATGGGCAGGCATGCCCAAGTTTCCAAAGCCTGATTTTGTAAGCCCAGCTTCTGCTCAATGCATGCTGTGGGGAGCTTGGTAGGAATTGAAATCCTCTCCCAAGCTGGCATTGTTGCTGAGTTCTCCTGTGGGAGCTGGGTGTGGGGGCCCATACTACTGCTAAAACCCTGACATAGTCTCCATTCTCTCTGGCAGCATCCTTGATGCCCAGCGCTCAGATAATGGCTCCTATGTCTGCAAACTCAATGTCTCTGGCACAGAGGTGGTATCGGATCCAATCTCAGTGCAGCTGGAAGGTGAGCTAGAGGAGGTTAGGGTGGGCACCCTGGGGATGTGGAGCATTGTGCCCTGGCTGACAGACAGCCTCAGGGACCTGGGAGCTGTACTCCAGAAACGAGGAGTCCATGATGGGAAGGGACTTGCTGTTGGAGCTGGGCATAGCCTGTGGCAGGACAGTTTGGGGTTGTTGATGGAGCTGTGTGCTAAGTTCGCTCAATCTCTTGCTTCTCTGGTTGTGTCTGTGCAGGGCTTCCACTCTTCATTCGTCAGCCTGAGAAGCTGAATGTCACCAAAAACAGTCCCTTCAACCTCACGTGCCAAGCTGTGGGCCCACCAGAGCCTGTGGAGATCTACTGGTTTCGCAACAATGTCCGAGTCAACGAGAAGGCCCTCATCTCCCCATCAGTCCTGACTGTGCCAGGTGAGCCTGGCAGTATCCTTGCCATAGCTAGCTGTGACACCTCTGTATGGCTACTGGGAAGGGAACAACACTCAAACAACTCTTTCCTAAGCAAGAGACAAATTTTTTATCTAGTCTGTGGCAATGCCAACAAGTACACTGCTGCTCTTAATGGACTGCTTTGCCGGTGATCTCCTCTTAATGTCTCTGAAAGACCTTGGGTTGGACCCTGCGGCATGTCTCAATGCCAGCCTGGTGGAGTACAGGGAGAAAAGACCTTCATGTAACATAAAACCTGTCCTGGTTTTGCTGCAGAAGCAAAAGAGAGGAAGGATTTCTTGATTTGCTCATGAGGAGAAGGCCACTAGCTAATTAGTAACCAGACTATAACTAACTTGTCTTGGAGTCCAAAGGCAGACTTTAAAAGGCAGTGAAAGCCGGAAGAAGTGACTCATTCCTCTTGGATATTCTTGCATCCAGCTGGCACACACTAGGTCGGGTCATTTGAACATTCCCAGCTGGACTCTTGTCCCAGGAACCTTTTTGCACTAGGAGGCACTGCTGCTGGTGCAAGTAAAAGCTCAGCATGCCCAATGCACTGTGGTGAGCCCCTTGCTATGCAGCAGCAGCAAGCAACGTGTCCAGGAGGGGCAGCCCTGAACCTGCAGTTAAGTCTTTTGCATGAGATGAAAATCGTGAGTGCTGTTGCTGGCTGGAGTCATCACATATTGTCTTGGGGAAGAGTGGCTAGAAAGGTGCCTGACAGAAAAGGACCTGGAGGTGCTAGTCAAAGGCTGGCTGAAGATGAGCCAGCAGTGTGCACAAGAAGGCCAACAGCATCTTGACTTGTATCTGAAACAGTGTGGCCAGCAGGACTAGGGAAGAGATTGTCCCTCTGTACTCACACTACTGAGGTCATACCTCTAATACTGTGTTCAGTTTTGAGTCCCTCTCTACAAGGTCATTGAGATGCTGAAGGGTGTCCAAAGAAGAGAAAAAAAGCTGATGAAGGTTCTAAAGCACAAGTGTTACAAGGAGCAGCTGAGGGACCAGGGGTTGTTTAGCCTGGATAAAAGGGGCTCAGGGGAGACCTTCTCACACTCTGCAACTCCCTGAAAGGAGGCTGGAGCAAGGTGGAGGTCAGGCTGTTCTCCCAGGTAACAAGGAATATGACAGTAAAACAGCCTCAAGTTGCACCAGTGAAGGTTTAGGTTGGACATTTGGAAAAATGTCTTCCCCTGAAGGGTTGTCAAGCCCTGGAAGAGGCTGCTCAGGGAAGTTGTTGGTGTCCTTATCCCTGGAGGGATTTCGAAGATATGTAAGTGCAGTGCTGAGGGACATGGTTTAGTGGTAGACTTGGCGGTGCTTGGTTAATGATGGGACTTGGAGATCTTAATGGTCTTTTCCAACCAAAATAATTCTATGATTCTATGCCAACACTGCAGGGAAAACTAGCAGCTGTCCACACTCGGGTATTTCCAGTATCCCCCAAAAGCAGTCATTCTCCATTATCAGCTGGGAGATTTGAGCAATCTTTGAAAAGCAATAAGTCATCTGATTCAAGCTGTGGTGGTGGGCTCTTCTGCTTTCTGCCTTTTCCTTTTTGAACGTGAAACAAATGCTTGCTCAGGAGGTTGTGCAATTGTGCCATAGAAATGCTTGGTTCTCCCCACTGTGTCATGTCTCGCACTGTTGGCACACTTGTGCTCACGGTGCAGAAGGTGTGTGAGCTGGATTGCAGGTCACCTCTGGGCAGTCAGAGCAGAAATGCTAATGTGGTGGGTGTGAAATAAAAGGTCTTTTGTGTTGCTGATAAAAAATAAAGCAACAAAAGAAAGCTGCAAGGCTTTTCTGTGAACAGCAGATGAGGAATTGGTGTGATTTGGGTATTTTGGGCAGGTTCAGTGAACAGGTCCTTGTTTCCCTCCCTGCAGGTCTCAATGAAACAGCGTTGTTCAGCTGTGAGGCTCACAACAGTAAAGGGCTGACTGTGTCCAATGCAGGGCAGGTCAATGTAAAAGGTAAGCAGCAACATGTTTTATTTTACCTGTTGACTACATGTGTCCAAGAAGTAGCTGTCCTGATCTCCACAATTCCAAGTACTCATTCTAGACAAGCTGAAGGAGATGTCTTTAGTACTCCCATACTTACTTTTTCTTGTTTTAAATTTATGTTTTAAAATTAAGCAGGACGCAGGTAGTTGCATGTTTAGCCAGCACAGTTCTGTCATCCCAGTAATGCCACTGTGGGAGGAAGCACCAAAAAAAGCACTTTTGAAAGCAAAATTATCAGTCCCAGAGCAGATTTCAGAAAGGTTTTATTACTCTTTTTCTTCCTGCACAACCTGGGTGGTGTTTGCAGTTTTCCATAGGAAGTGGTGGAAATTCTCAGCATTCCTGATGGGAGCCACTCCAGCAATGTGAGGAAGGTGTTTCCCAAAATATGTCATAACCTCTAAGCAGCCCATTGAGTTCACAAATACAGAACATAGTTAAAATAGTCCTGAAAGTGACTTTTTCTGCTGTAGACTGAAACACCTGTGGTACACTGATAAAGGATGCCACTGTAGCTGTAGACAAGGCAGTACCTGGGTTTCACACACAGTCGGTCTGAGACCTGGGAGCTGCCAGGGTGAAGCCAGACATACCATTGTTGTGCTTAGGCCTCCAGCTGATTGTCCTTGGCCTTTCCTGCAGGAATACCATCTGCTCCTGCTAGCCTGCATGTACTCAACCGAACGGCCCATGGTATCATGATATCCTGGGTGCCAGGTTTTGATGCATTCTCTGCCTTGAACAGCTGCAGTATCCAGGTAAGCATCCATAACACCCCTTGCCCCTGAAACTCCACTCACATGGATGCTCTGAGGCAGGTGTAAATCAGTGTTGTTTGACAGGAACTGCACAGATTTGACCAGGTTATTGGTTTAGGCAAGTTGAGTTGGAATTTCTGAGCAGCTTTGGAAGGGGAAGCTGGTGTGCTGTCCTACTTGTGCCTGGGGGGCTAGGGGATTTGTGGTGGCAAATTTGTGATTTTTGAGGTAGTCCCAAGTTGAGCATCAAGCAGTTCCCAGACCCTAAGCATGACCAGAACACCACTGAGGTGGACAGGGGGCTTGGAAGGAGCTGCTGGACTCCAGCTTGGTGGGGTCCACTCACAAAAAGCAGCTTTACTCTGTCTGCTGTGAGGGGGAATAGTTGGTGGAAGGGGTCCACTGAAGGACCGGCACAGGGACCGTTAAACAGGCTTTTATCTGTCCCAGCAGCAGGATGGTTGAGTAGGGGTGGAAAGAAGTGGTGATGGGAACAGGTGAGCCTGGTTTTGGGTCTGGAAGAGCCCATCTGGGCTCTTCCCTGTGGAGCGTATGGGAGCAAACCACAAGAATCTCTTCCCTCAGGTAAGACAGTCAGGTTGTCATGATTTTTCCTGAAGAGATGCCCCAAACTGCTCCAAGTAGCTCTCTGGGAGACTTTTCAAAGCTTGAGTTGCTGCAGGCACATGCTTGTCCCTACTTTTTTGTCCTGGTCAAAAACTTCCCAACCAAGCAGCCTTCCTGCTGAGGTTTGGCGGTTTCTTTCAGCTTTGCAAGTACTGGGGAGGAGCTGAGGGTTGGTAGCCTGTCTCTTGGACAAGTCAGGGAATGCCATCTCCATGGGTACAGCCCTGCAAGTAGTTTCCACCTGTTCTGTCTGACGTTGCTGGGCTTTGCAGTTCAAGCCCATTGCTTGCTCTCTTGTGGGTATGTTTTTTCTACTGGCTAATCTATGCTCTGTCTGAGATAACACATGCGGAGAGGCAATGTTTGAAGCCAGGTAAAAGTGAAAGGAGTTACAGGGAGGAAAGGTACCAGAGCTAATATTAGCACTGCATGAACTACTGCATTCCAGCTGGAGCTCGGGAAGTAGGGTGGAGAGCCAAGGAATTTCCTATGACTTAACATTCACAGTCTGTCATTAGGAAGTAGCCTTTCAAATTGGAAAACACAAGACATGGTTCCTGGCAAAAACACAGCTGTGACTAAGCTTTTTTGCTCCTATCCCCTTTGATAACCCCCTCACTTGGATAGCATGGCCCACCAACCAAGTGACTCATTTCTGAGCACACTGGTGCTTAGAAGGGAAGCTGCTGTTGTCACATCTGCCAAGTTCAAAATATTTGCAAAAAGTTCAAAAGAGAAAAACAGTTATTTTTTTCAATGATACATTACTCTGATGGATTTACCCCAGAAGCAAGTTGGGATAGCTGAGCAGGGCTTGATGTTTCAGGAGAACAGCCAGTCCCTGTGGTGCTTTCAGAAGTAGCTTGCATTTTCACCTAATCACTGCTCACCTCCCTCAAAGCATCTAATGATGACTTGGGGACCTTCTCAGCAATATGGGGCTGAGGGCTATTCTCTTTAATTTTGGCTGGAAAACACTGCTGGTGTTGATGCTGAGACCATGCCAAGCATCCTGGGGTACCCAGCGAGGTACTCTTGTTGCTTAAGCAGAAGGGCAGCTCTCCTGCCACCCCAAAACCAGGCATGGAAGCTTTTGAGAAGACTCTGTGACTTCCTGCTTGTGGTTCATGCTGAAATACATCCTATGGGTTGTCTCCCAAATTAACTGTCTCACTTGGCACTGACATCCCCTGTTCTTTCTCCTTCCTCCCGCCAGCCCAGCCCAGGTCACTCTTATGGTGCTTCCCATGAAATGAGATGCTTTCCAAAGGGCTGCAGGGGCTGTGTGGGCATTTACATGGGCACTGAACAGCCAGCCCTTTGACTGTTTGTGTAAAAAGCATGAATTGTTTTCAGTACATTGAATTAATCCATGGTGCTAAATGTAATGATGGAGTCTAACAAAGTCACAGAATGTTAGGGGATGGCAGGGACCTCAAAAGATCGTCTAGTCGAACATCTAGGTCTGTGATTAGTCCTACAGCATCTGATGGTGATAGTCCTGTGGTCTAATGATATGTTGCATTAAAAAGGACTTTCCTTTGTTTGTTTGAGACTCTCTACCTGGTAGTGTTTTTGGGTGCTTTTTTCTCCGTTTCACAAGAAAGATCAAATCATCCCTCACTCCTCCTTTCCACAGTGATGGTGATTTCACACATCTCTGACATGTCCCCACTGCAACTCATTCTTCTCCATGTGTGTCTGAGCCCTTGCCTTGGGCCCCGTGAATGGCTTGCAGTCAGCTTTCTCCTTGGCAGAGAGGAGTCAGCATGCAGGAACAAGGCCCTACTGGTGTTTGGGTGGAAGGCAGGGCTCTGGATCCTGTTTACAGATGTAAAATTCCTGCCATGCATCTCACCATGCAGGTTGCTGCTGACTAATCCCCATTTGTGGTCTAATTTTTCAATTAAGGTCAAGGAAGCTGTTCCACAAAGCAATGCCTCACTTCTGCTCTTCAACACCTCAGTGCCTCCCCACGTGTACCACATCCAGCAGCTGGAGCCCATGGTGGACTACAACATCTGTGTTTCCTGCAGGAATGAAATTGGCTGGTCGGATTTTAGCCCCTGGATAATTGCCAGCACCACCGAGGGAGGTAGGAAATGAGTAGCAGAGACTGAGAAGGGTTTCCCTGCCTCGGTTGCCCAGCTGTGCTTTGTGTAGGAGTCTGGGTGAGAAGCTGGTCAGAGTCATAGTTGCTTATGGAGTGGGACATCTCGACTCTGTTAATTGGGGAAAGGAAATTTACCCATGGGCGGTCACCTGCTGGAAGTATTAAAGGCTGTAGGAAATACTCTATGTTTTCTTTTTGAGCTACAGCTCATTTTCCATCAGCCTACCAGGTCCCTGCACCAATCCATCTGGCTCCCCTCACCTTCTTTCTTTTTGGTTCCTGCAGCTCCCACCACCCCACCTCTGAATGTCACGGTGTCATTCAATGAATATAATTCCTCCCTGGAGATCCGGTGGGTGAAACCACCCCTGGAGAAGATCCATGGGGAACTGCAGGGCTATCACATCTGGTACAGATGGCAGAACTCCAAGGGGTTGGTAAGTTACCAGGAAAATGGGAAAGAATGGCTAAAGCCTAGAAGAAATCCTGGCAGGCATCAAGCAGGAATACCTAGTTTGGTTTTGGTGCTTCTGCATATTCTTTCTGAGCTTATTTCTCTGTTGTCTTAAGCTTTCATCTGAGCTTCTTTAATACAAGTGGTCTTTTGCACATACTTATGTAACTTATGGAACATGGAAATGCCCTATGTCATTAATATTGGGAATAAGCAGTTCTACGTGAAGGAAACTTGAAGGTTTGCTACCACAGCTCCTGTTCTTTAAACTAGAAGTGAAGGGATTTGCCCGGTGTTGGTAAGCTTTGGTATATGGCCTTTGGAGTGGCAGTCAAGTTTTGGCAGCATCTCTTGGCACTTTTAGCCATGGAATTAATCATAAGGTGTTTGGGAGAAGTTGTTCCCTGTGTTTTGAATTGTTCCTTACTCACATTGGGTTTACTCTGTACATTAATTCATCTGCAAACTCATGGCACAGAGTTCTGTAGCTCAAGGAACATTTTGGGGCCATATGAAATCATCTGGCACAACCTTGCTTGCCTTTCCCAGGATCTGAGAAGTAGCCTTCAGGAATTTGCTAGGGCAAGATTGGCCTGACCTCTTGGGCAGTCTTGGCTCATCTCATCTCATCCAGGCTCTGCGGGTGGCTGAGGAGCCTATGGGTAGTTACACAGATGTATCCAGCAGTCACCTCTGTGCAGTGGTTTGGTCTTCCTCTGTCCCAGGCTGAAAGCACAGAGAGGCACTGATGGCCTGAACCTGATGTGGAAAAAGTGACTCATATCCTATTTTTCGTAGGATGCTGCATTTTCTGTTCTCCTTTTGTGCTTCTGAAAAAGAGCATGTATAGATCCAGACCGAATGAACTCAGGGAAACAATGTTATGGTCTTGTGACAAGCTTAGAAAAAAAACATGCTGACATGTTTGTCTTCTATGAAGCAGAAAGCAAAAACAGGACTTGCCCTTTAAGCCCTGGGAGACTGAATTGTTGTTGTGGGCTTTTTTTTTTTTATTAATCTCCCCATGGGGTGAAATTTCTGCTTGGGTTCCCAGTCAATAATTGTACTTGTTAATGCTAGCTTAAAGGTGGCTCAAAATCACCTGTAGTGGGGACTGAGTTCAGAGGGGAGGTGACTGTGCAAGGGGCTTTGGCTCTTTGCAGACTGAAGGATGCAGTTATGTTTGTTGCTGATTTGTTTCATCAGCCTCCAGGTTTTATGGAAGGCAAAAGTGCTTGTCAGAGCTGGCCAATGGCAGGGGCCAGAATGACTTTTCTTTATGGCTTGTCGCAGAATTAGGAGGCACGGGAATGGCTTAAGCCTGTGCTGTAACCTTTCAGCAGAGCACTGTGGGCTGGTGCAGTGCCCAGTTCTCCCATGCGTGACCAGGAGTCTCCTGAGTTGATGGATGGACAGTCTGAAGTACAAGAGAAACGTGGTTGCTGTCAAGTGGAGCTCTGGTTTCTCAGAAATAAAGTCTAAGCAGGCTAAATATGAAATGCCACAAAATACCCAATAGTTTAATAACTATCTGTGTTTCTGTGTCAGCAAGACCACCTGCAGGCCTCTTCTTCTCCAAAACCATCTTCAGAACTATTTTAAAAACTTCAAAAAATCTGTTTTGTTCTTAAAACAGCAGTTCTTGTTTGAGCCAAGGCTGCTGGAGTTTGGACACGAAGAAATTCCTCAACTACCTCAAGACTCATAAAAAATCATTAACTTCAGCAGTTCTGTCCTGCCAGAACAGCTGTCTGCTTTGCCAGCACACTCATGCTCTCCACACTCTGTTTGATATCAGCTGGGCTGTGTCCTCAGATGACACAGCAGAGCTGTCTGCAATATGAAAGGATCCCAGAGCATTTTTAGGCTGGCTGAAGGGAGAGGATCTCATGTGCATTTCTGCCGAAGGATGCCATGACTGTGTGGTGGGAGGGAGTGGAGGCAGCACTGGGTATCAGCCCACGCTGCTGCCCAATGGCCCCGACGTACTGGGGCATGTTTCACATCCATTTCTGTGGCTTTTTTTTGGCTGCCTACTGAAACCGGTTCCTTCCAAGCAGCAATGATCTCCTCCTCCTTGCCCACCAATCCCTCCTCAGCTGCAGCTTTTGCTCGGCTCTGTGACATTCAGCCAAGGTAAGGATCTGGGCTCTGCTGGCTGCAGCAGCCTGCCAGATGTTTTGGATACTGCTAGGCAGCTGTTTTGCAGCTGGAGGTCAGTGGAGAGCAGCAGCAGGCACTTTCTCAGTGGAAGAAGACCAGGAAACAACAGGGAATTTGCAGGGAAAGACTCCGTTATGTTTTTACCAAGGAAAAAGGTCTGTGCCACAGAGCACACTGCATCCTGCTGTATTACCAAGCAAGGAAACACGCCCTTAAAACTGGAAATGTTACTGGCTTGACACAAAACCCACAGTCAGAAAATATCTGCTGTAAGATCTGCTTTTTGTGGCCGGGCACTTGAATCATCAAACTGGGAGCGCTGTAGCTGAAAGTGGTCAGAGATGCTCTGTGGACTAGCGGTGGCAAGTGCTGAGGGTCTGTTGGGTGCTGAGGCTCATGGGGCTGCCTGGCAGAAGCCACAGACATTCCTGTTCAGCAGCAAAGAGGGGTGCAAGCCTCCACTGGCCAAGCTGACTGCCGTGAACACTGGAGGACAAAATCCATGTTGCTGCCAGTGCATAAAATGCACCCCATTCCTTGCATGATCACTTTCCTGCCTCCTTTCTGGCTCAGGACCTGCTGGTCCCACCGCTGTTGACAAGCAAAGAGTGACAGTGGCATGAGGTTTGAACGGGAAATGCTGCTCAGCCCCTTTCCAGATCCCATCCGGCTCTTGCAGGCAGGGCTATTATTCTCCATAAAGTGTTTGAGGCTGCATTTCCTGTAGGCTTATTAAAGCAAAGCAAGGCAGACGTTTGACAAGGGGACAATTCTCAATAAATCTCTGACTTTTCTTCCTGCTGTAGGGATGTGCCACTGTCTCCCCCAGCCCAGGCTTTTCTTCCCTTCCTCTCTTCAGCAGAATGTCTCCGCTGAAGCCCAGCAAAATGCCAGCATGGCCATCCTGCCTGTGGTAGCCACCAATGCCACGTACTCCATCCGTGTGGCCGCTGTCACCAAGGGGGGAGTGGGACCTTTCAGCAGCACAGTGGAGGTCTTCATCCCTGGCCATGGTAAGGAGAGTCTTGTTCCTTCCCCTGTGGTGGAGGTGCGGGGGGGGTGGTGGGAAGCATGCAGGGCATGCTTTCCTTGCCCAGCCAAAGCCATTTGGCATCCCTCCATCCTCCTTCAGACGCCTTCCCTGTCATTCAAGCTTTCAGCCAAGAATCTGGAACCTTCAGCATGCTTTGGTAGCCAGGAGAGCCTTGCTCTCTGTTTGCAACTGTGGTCCTCATGCCCTTTTCTCCCATGTAAACCCTTTGGGCTTTACTGGGTTTGGTTTTAAACTCTGGGAAACCCAGGCCCTGGGTGCTGCAGGCTGACTCTTTTATTGCCTCCATTAATGGGATATTTTCTTAGGATTAATAACCTCAACCCGCTCTTCAACTCCAGCCCCTGGGAACACAGACTCCTTTACTGTAGCCCTGGGCTTTATCTGTGGGACGATTGCTGTCGTGCTGACCCTCTGCTTGTCCGTGGTCATCCAGAAAAGATGTGTGGAAACAAAATACGGGTAAGCCAAAGAGAAGACAGCTTGCTGAGGTGCCCTGAGCTGGGCAGGTCACAGGCACGTGGGGAATAGGCAGGCAGGATTGGTGGCCAGCAGCCCATGCCAGCCTTGGGGACAAGTTTTCAGTCTCTGGTACTGACATTATTGCCACAAATGGCATTTTTTTTTCATGCCTGCAGTGAGGGACTAAGTGTATTTTTACTGCAACCACAATACTTCCCCTCTCTTCCTTAGTCCAACAGTTCACCTTTCGCTCACTATTCCTATTTCTAAAAGGAAGTAAACTTGTGCAGTTTGGTATGGGAGGGTGGCCTCAGCATTATGACAAAGAGGTGAGAGAGCAGAGATGTATAATATCCTGTGTTCTATGGCCTAGACAAAGCCCTCCTGCCCCATCACACATCAAATCTGTCTTGGTCCAATGGGTAAGCATGGCACCAGCCCCACTGGTCAGAGAGACTGCCAATGGGCTGCTTAAGTGGTGTTTTAATAATGTGGACAAAGAACTGTTTTCTGCTATGGCAAGCCAACACTATTCACTCACCCTTGTGGGGTGCTACTGTTTTTGTTAAACAATCATGGTGCTAGCAGCTTTTCTTATAAGTGCTATCACTTGGGTGCCCACTGCCAAACTAGAAATGGAATCTCATTAACTCCTTCGAGAGAGCATCATTTCATCAAGGGAGATTATTGAGCTGGTGAAGGTCACACCTACTCTGATCTCCCATGGCCTCACCCCCATCCCAATTTGGAAACTGGTAGTGTGTAAGGATCCCTTTCTTAACTCATGTAGCTTTGTCATTCTTCCCTTGTGATGCTCCCTTGGAGCTCTTGAGCATCCACTGTGTTTTTGTTTTCTGGTGCTCGACCCCTGCTCAACCTTACACCAGAGGGGCTGCACACCACCTCTCAGAAGTGTGCCCATCACCACTGTTTCAGGGTGCTTGTGTGGAGCTCCCTTTGGTTTCTTTTTGGCTAAATGATCTTGGTGCCTTCATGGGCTAATAGAGAGCATTGACAATCTAGACCTGTGCACTGGGCAAGAGAAGCGATTGCTTTAGGAGGTGGTCAATCTGAGCACCATATTCCTTCTGGTGCAGACTCCTCTCAGAGTAGGAAATGAGTATCCCATTTCCTCCCCAAAAATCCTCTGTGACTCACTCCTTCACACATCAGCCTTGTTTATCAAGTGGCTGTTTTGCTCGGACGTTGTAAGCAATGGCACCGATCCAGTCAGAAGGAAATGAAAAAGATTAGGGCCAATGTGTGTTTCCTCCTTCACTACCCAGACCCATGGCAGCACTGTGATCACCCACCCCTGCAGTGGTGGTTCCTTCGTCTGAGAAGCAGCAGCCACACATGACCCAAGCAGGGTCTGTTTCTGTCCCACCAGGAATGCTTTCAGCAGGAACGACTCAGAGCTGGCAGTGAACTACACGGCCAAGAAGTCCTACTGCCGGAGAGCCATTGAACTGACTTGTAAGTGTAATTTTTTAATCCCTCTGTAAGGATGACAGAGACACTGCAGCAGCAATATGTCTGCAGATTGGAGGTGACCTGAGCTCCTGTTCCTCTGTCCCACAGTGGGCAGCTTGGGAGTCAGCAGTGAACTCCAGCAGAAGCTGCAGGATGTTGTTGTGGACAGAAATGCCCTCAGCCTGGGGAAGGTTCTGGGAGAGGGTGAGTGCTGGAGCTTGAGAGGTGGGGGTGGATGTATGGGGAAGGGGCTGCCACTGTTATCTGTGTCATCCCCCTGCTCCAGATGCAGGAGATGCAGGGGAGAGTGTGAATCAAGATGACCACATTCCAGGACCCCTAGGTTGGAATAGTAGAATAATTTTGGTTGGAAAAGACCTTTAAGATCATCTAGTCCAACTGTTAACCCAGCACTGCCAAATCCACCACTAAACCATGTCCCTCAGCACCACATCTACATATCTTGTGAACCCCTCCAGGGATGGTGTCTCCAACACTTCCCTGGGCAGTCTGTTCCAGGACTTGGCAACCTTTGTGGGGAAGAAATTCTTCCTAACATCCAACCTTAATCTCCTGTGGCACAACTTGAGGCTGTTTCTTCTCATCCTATCACTTGTTCCTTGGGAGAACAGACCAACACACACCTTGCTCCAACCTCCTTTCTGGGATTTGTAGAAAGGAGGTTGTAGGTTTGTGTCCTCCTCCTGCCAATGATAAGACACAAGCCTCTCCCATAGCCTTTTGGGGATGAGGTTTCCACCTTAGAGCATTTCAGATCTTTGAGGACATAGTGGTGTCCTGACAGGTGGTGTTTCAGGCTGTGGATAAAGTGCTTTCTTCTTTCCTATGGTGCAGGGGAGTTTGGGTCAGTGATAGAGGGGCATCTTAGCCAGCCTGAAGGCACCCCGCGGAAGGTGGCTGTGAAGACCATGAAGTGTAAGTCATCGCCCTGGCCTCACAGAATTTGATGTTATTTGTCCCAGTGGGTTCTGGCATTCCTGCTACCTGTCTCAGCTCCTCTCCCTGCATCCAGGCACTATTTTGTGAGGATGTTGGCCTCTCTGCTGCAGCTCCTGGTGCCATATCAGGCAGCCAGGGATGGCAGAGACATCCTGGTGGTCCCTTCCCCCTGAACCATGGAGGAGCTCTGCTGTGAAGGGAGATGGCAGCAGTGGTTTGGGGTGTTAAAGCTCTTGGGGTTTTAAACCTCCTCCATTTTCTCTGCTTCCCAGTGGATAACTTCTCCCAAAGGGAGATAGAAGAGTTCCTCAGTGAAGCAGCATGCATGAAGGACTTCGACCATCCCAATGTTCTTAAACTCCTAGGTATGGGCCATCACTTCCCACCCTGCAGCTGGGATTTGGGCTGGGGAGTGCTCAGATCCTACATAGATGTCTAGTGGGGAACTGGGATGCCTTTGCCCATGGGGCTGTGCAACCTGTCTGTTTTCCAGGTGTGTGCATTGAGCTAAGCTCCCAGCAGGTGCCCAAGCCCATGGTGATTCTCCCGTTCATGAAATACGGTGACCTGCACAGCTTCCTGCTCCGCTCGCGGCTGGAGATGGCCCCCCAGGTAATGAACACAAGAGAGCAGAGGGCTCTATGTCTGCAAGGAGCAAAGTGGGACTGTGCCTCTTTTGGGAACAAATCTGCCTTTGTTTTTTGAGAATGTTAGAGGACTTGGTTGTAGTCCTACTTCCTGCTTTTGTTAGGTGTCCGTGGTGGGATCCCCCTCCCCAAAAGCCTGTGAGATTCTTGCCATCCATTCTCCAGGCTGAACAAGCCAAACTATCTCATGTCCTTCTTGTACACCACCTCCTCCAGGCCTGTCTTACTGCTCTCCTGTGGGCTTGCTCCAAGATATCTTTCTCCTACTGAGGAAGCCCCAAGTGGGGCACAGTATCCAAATGTGGCCTCACTAGTGCCAAATGAAGGGCAAAAAGAGTTTATCTTGATCTGCTGGCTGCTCTCATGTTCATGCAGCCTGCTACAATGTTGAGCTTCACTGGCACAAAGGCCCACTGCTGAACCACCATCGGCTTGCTCTACAGCAGGGTCTGTGGATCACAGCAGCACAGTCTGGCAGACAGTGCTTGGGTTATTACTGAAACGACTGTTTACAGCTTCTGCTGGCTTGTGATTCAATAAATCTTACAATTTGAGGGCCCTGTAGACATGAGATAGGATACAGTGGCTGATGCTGTGGTCTCCTGGTGCTCTCTAGGGCCAGTGAGATCGCTAGAATATCAGCCAGAAGACCGGGGGAAGCCTTTCAGATCAAACCAAATACGCTTCCCAAAGGGCTTGCACTGCCTAACCTGCACCTTCCCTTTCCAGTTTGTGCCCCTGCAGATGCTGTTGAAGTTCATGGTCGATATTGCCCAGGGGATGGAGTATCTGAGCAGTCGGCATTTTCTTCACAGGGATTTAGCGGCTCGAAACTGCATGTGAGTTTGTTTTCCTCTGCTTCCTCCTGGATAGACAGATACCAGTAGAAGACCTGGTGTTTTACAGCACAACATGGCTTCCTTCATTAAAACTTTCTTTGGTCCTGTGAAATGGGGGAAGAGCTCAGCTTCACAATTGGGCTCATAAAATTTTCCTCTCTTATCATCCCCCTTTCTGCCTGCCAGGTTACGGGATGACATGACAGTGTGTGTGGCAGACTTTGGTTTGTCAAAGAAGATTTACAGTGGTGATTACTACCGTCAGGGCCGAATAGCAAAGATGCCAGTGAAGTGGATTGCCATCGAGTCACTGGCTGACCGTGTCTACACCACTAAGAGCGATGTGGTAGGTACACCCAGCTGAGCAGCCAGGCGAGGGCTGGGGACCGATCCCTGGGTTGAGTTGTCCACCTTTGCCACCCTTTCATAAAACCATGAAATTGTTTCAGGTTGGAAAAGACCTTTAAGATCACCTAATCCAAGTACTAACCAAGCACTGCCACGTCCACCACTAAACCATGCCCCTCAGCACCACATCTACTTTGAAGTCCCTCCAGGGATGGAGACTCCAAACACTTCCCTGGGTAGCCTGTTCCAAAGCTTGACAACCCTGTTGGTGAAGAAATTTTTCTTAATACCCAATCTAAACTTCCCCAGGCACGTGAGGCCATTTCCTGTCATCCTATCACTTACTCCTTGGGAGAAGAGACCAACCCCCACCTTGCTGTAACCTCTTATCAGGCAGTTGTAGAGAGCAATAAGGTCTCTCCTGAGCCTCCTTTTCGTCAGGGTAAACAACCCCAGGTCCCTCAGCTGGTCCTCATAAGACTTGTGCTCTAGACCCTTCACCAGCCTCACTGTTTTTCTTTGTTATGGTTGTTGATGTACCATTGAAGCATAAAGCCAAAGGAGCAGGAGGCTCTTGGTAACAGGACATGCTGACCTTTTGCTCCCTGACCAGCCTCCTGGAATAGTTTATTTGAGTCGCCTCTTCTGTGGCATTGCTTATTATTTCCAGTTTTGGGGAGGGCAGGACTGGAGTGACAACTCCTAGCATTGTGCGAGGGCTCAGTGGATGCTGGGTGGTGACCTTTCCCCATGAAAAGAGTCATTCATTCCTCCTGGAAATGTCCTTTCAGCATGCTTTCCCTTTGTCCTTGCAGTGGGCATTTGGTGTTACCATGTGGGAGATAGCAACCCGAGGGATGACGCCTTACCCAGGAGTGCAGAACCACGAGATCTATGAGTACCTCTTCCATGGGCAGCGCCTGAAAAAGCCTGAGGACTGCTTGGATGAGCTGTAAGTGTTGTATCCCTGTTTCTGGGCTGTGGCCTAGCCCCTTTGCTCCCTGTCAGACTGCAGACAACCTGTACATCACTTGCCTTTAGCTGAGGTGGTTGCTGGGAGGGATGGGGATGCTGCTCTTTATGCTTTGTGGCTTTCAGTTGCTATGTCCTTTCTGCAAGGACACTTGTGCTGTGGATTTGTAGCTTAGTGCTAAATTTGGCCAAAAGCCTGCAAAACTGTGAATCACAGTGCAATCAAAGACCATTCCAGCATGCCTGTGCTTCTGCCTGCTGCAAACCTCCTCTCCCAGTGGAGTAAGGCAGGTCTGTACCGGAGAGGGGGTCATTCACCTCATCTCCTCCATTTCTACCAGAAATGATGGTTATTAAAGACTGAATTTTAAAGTAAATGACAAGGATTTAACCTTTTCTTCCTTGTGGAGTTGACAGGCAGGGAGCTTACAACAGAAATCCCCACAAATATCCGAGCAGAAAGCAATGTGTTGGCAGGGCTGGCACAGAGGGCTGTGTGGAGCAGGTGGGGAGTGCCAAGGTCACCTCACTGGTGCTGCAGTTTGTGGGGGAGTAATCAGGCTTTGCAGTATTTTGTTTATTACTGTTTTTAGTAAGATAGTCTTGGCCAAGACATCTTGGCTGGTGATGGTCTTTGCCACACAAATCTCCCTCTAGTTACTCAGGGTCCTTGAATGCCTAAAATCTGTAAATCTGGAAAGGGAAACTATGAAAACCTCAAAACTTTGCATTTCTTAGCAGCTCATCAAAGGCTTTTCTCCCAAGTTTTCTTCTGAGTTTTATCCTGGTGCTAGTGCAGCTGAAAGTGTTTAACCTCTCCATAGCTAAGAGCTGCAAATACAAAACCAATTAAACTAGCAAAGCTGCTCAAAGTCACACAGCACTTCCTACGAAGAACTCTCTCTTTCACTGAAGGAAGTGGCAAAGAAACCTTTTATGGGATCCAGCCTGCTCAAGGGCAGAGGAGCCAGTGTGTGTCCAGCAGAGACATCCTTGTGGGAGTTGCTGGGAGTTTCCAGCGTGCACTGACATCTATCCTTGTGGCATGTGTGGGAAGGACAGAAGAAGGACTTGGTGTCCTGGGTAGCAGAACTGGGGTGTTCCTGGGTAGCAGAACTTGGGTCACAACAACCCCATGCAACAGTCCAGGCTTGGGGAAGAGTGGCTGGAAAGCTGTCCAGTGGAAAAGGACCTGGGGGTGTTGGTTGACAGCTGACTGGAGATGAGCCAGCAGCATGCCCAGGTGGCCGAGAAGGCCAACAGCATCCTGGCTTGTATTAGCAATAGCATGGCCAGCAGGACTAGGGAAGAGATTGTCCCCTTGTATTTGGCACTGGTGAGGCCACACCTTGAATAATGTGTTCAGTTTTGGGCCCCTCACTACAAGATGGATATTGATGTGCTGGAGTGTGTCTAAAGAAGGGCAGCAAAGCTGGTGAAGGTTCTAGAGCACAAGTCTCTGAGGGACCAGCAGTTGTTTAGCCTGGAGAAAAGGAGGCTCAGGGGAAACCTTCTCACTCTACAACTCCCTGAAAGAAGGTTGGAGCAAGGTGGAGGTCAGTCTCTTCTCCCGAGGAACAAGTGATAGGATTAGAGGAAACAGCCTCAAGTTGTGGCAGGGGAGGTTTAGATTGAACATTAGGAACAATTTCTTCCCCAAAAGGGTTGTCAAGTCCTGGAACAGGCTACCCAGGGAAGTGTTTGGAGTCCCCTTCCCTGGAGGGATTTCAAAGACATGTAGGTGCAGTGCTGAGGGACATGGTTTAGTGGTGGACTTGGAGTGCTTTGTTTGTAGTTGGACTAGATGATCTTAAAGGTCTTTTCCAACCTAAATGATTCTGTGAATCTATGATTCTATCCTCCATAATAACAATACTTCTATCCCACTTTCCAGATATGATATAATGTCTGCATGCTGGAGGGCTGACCCTGCCTCCCGCCCAACGTTCTCACAGCTGAAAGTCCATCTGGAGAAGCTGCTGGAAAACCTGCCTGCTGTCAGGGGATCCAAAGATGTCATCTACATCAACACCAGCCTGGCTGAGGACAGCCCAGATTCCACCCAGGATTCGGGTTTCCCCCATGAGGACTCTGATTTGGACCATGGGGATGTTGCTGACCCTTGCTCCCCAGGAGCAGAGGCAGCATTGGTGGCTGTAGATGTCCACCACAATGAACCGTGGGGGACAAGGTATGTCCTGGAGGAGCAGCACAATGGCCCCGTGGAGGAGGAGGCCTATGTCCCGCTGCTACCAACAGCCAGCGAGGAAGGCTCAGCATGGAGCCAGGCCAGCACCTTGCCCGCCAGCAGCTCACTTGTGCTGGAGCTGTCGCATGATGAAAGCTGTGTGGAGGACTCTGAAGTGCTGCTGTGAAAGAGGAAGCCTGCATGGAGCAGGGTGTAAATGGGCTCTGAAAAAGGGTAGAGAGGGTATATTTTAATAAACAGTCTGTTTTATTTCTTCTTACATGATTTTCATCGTGGATTCTGGCCCTTCCCAGGGGCTCTGTCCTGGGCTGAAGTCCCAGGGGTTTGTAATTAAATGGTGTAACTTGAAAATTAGGAAACTCAGATATTAGGAAAAATTTCTTCCCAGAAAGAGTTGTCAAGCCCTTGAACAGGCTGCCAAGGGAAGTGGTGCAGCCCCCATCTTTGGAGAGATTTCAAAGACATATAGATGTGGTGCTGAGGGACATGGTTTAGTGGTGGATTTGGCAGTGCTGGCTTAACAGTTGGACTCAATGATCTTAAAGGTCTTTTCCAACCAAAACAATTCCATGATTCTAGCTATTTTTATGTATTAGGAGGCTTTTGGTATTTGAGCACCTCATGGCTCACAGGTAAGAGGCAGCCCCTCAACCCCCCAAGGGGTAACAGAGTATGGCCAGGACAGGTGGTGCTGAGGTGTGGGGTACACCTGGAGGGCACAGGAGAGTTCCTCTGGGCCGCCCTCTGTGGGGTTGGTTTCCCTCTGCCCAAGATTCACTGGCATCAAATGGGCAAGGGTGCAGCCAGCCTCGTGTGGCCTTTTTTCCCCCTCTTTTCACCATTTATTGTGGCTTTTTGGATGGGCAACAGTCAGTACGGGTAGTCCCAGAAGGAATGAAGACTCCTTATGATGGGCTGGCATTTCCCAGCTGTCCCTTCTCCGTTTTTGGGGGGGATTTCTGCTCTTTTCATAGCAGGGGCTGCTCTACAGCAACCGGCCGCCGGATGGAGCCGGGACCCTGCGCACCGCCTGGCCACCTCTCGCCTCTCCTGCGGGGTTCGGGAGCCGGGAAGGGGAGCGCAGGGGATGGAGAGCGGATACGGGGGATGGGTAAGGGAGTATAGGATCTGGGAAAGGGGATACAGGAGCTAGAGAGAAGGATGCTAACGCAAAGAGCTGGGAAGAGGGGTGCAACTATGAGGAAGTTCAGAGATGGGGAAAGGAGAGCAAGGATGGGGAAGGGGGTGCGGGGATGAGGAGAAGGCTGCAGAGATGGAGAGAGGGGTTCAGGAGTGGCGAAGGGGGTTCAGGGACGGAGAAGGGGATGCAGGGGCTGGGAAGAAGGAAATGGGGTGCAGGGATGGTGAGAGGGGTGCTGGGACTGGGTAGGGGGGTGCCGGGCTGGGGAAGGTGGAGCAGGGAAGGACGTGCCGGNCCGGCGCCCGGGAGAGCCCTTCCTCGACGGAACGGAGCGAAGCGGAGCGGAGCCGGGCACCGGACCATGCCGGGGGCGCGGGGCCGCCTCCCGCTGCTGTTGCCGCCGCTGCTGCTGCTGTTGCTCCCGGCGGCGCCAGCGCCCCAGGTGAGCGGGGACCGGAGTGGGGGGATCCCTCGAAAAGGGTTTTCTGGGAGGGTAGAAGGTCTGTTCTGTTCTCCCATCCCGGTGCCGGTGCGGTGTGTGCCTACTGTCCTTCCAGCCTGGCTGTGCAGACCGAGCTCCTGCCTGGGCACCAGCAAACACTTGGGCAAAGCCCAGGGGTTGCTTAATCCGGGTTTAAACCCTTCCAGCCCGGCTGTGCAGACCTTGTTCCTGCCCTGGATATGGCAAACAGGTGAGTAAAGCCGGGGAGGGGGGGCCTCCTCTGGGCTTAAATCCTTCCAATCTGGTTGTGCGAACCACAATACTGCCTCTGCAAACAGGTGGGCAAAGCTGGAAGGGAGCTTAAACCGGGTTTAAACCAGATCTGGTTTCTGCTGGACTTTTTTTCCCCCCTTCTTACCCAATACCTGAAGACAGTACCAAGCACACTGGGAGCAAAGAACCGTCTGGTTTTTTGGGGGGAGTGGGGTTTGCTCTCGTTCACCATCCCACGGGGAGCTCACACTGGCTCTGGAAGTTAAAATAAGCCCTAACAAAGAGCTGTTTATTAAAGCTAGCTATATGCCAGGCATCTATTTGCTTTTGCCTCCCTTTTGGCACAGGGCATCCCAGAGCTGCAGGCAACAGCTCATCCTCACCTATGAACCCCCCTCCAAACTACACTGAGGGAAGCAAAGGACAGCACGCTGCTTGGGCTGGCTTTTATCTCTCCTCTATAAACCCTTGGTTTGGAAGTGAGAATAACTTCACCCATGCACAGTGTGGCTGGTGGGGAAATGAAATCCCTCGGGCCAGGTGTCCAGCAGATCTGCTCGCTTTCCGAGGCCTTCTGCCCTCAGCCTGGTGCCACCTAGCCCAAACGCTGCATGCTCTCTCTCCTGTGTGCTCTGGCAAACCTCTGTGCTCTGAAATTATCTTGGCTTTGCTCAGCCTTGACTCTTTTTCTTCGTTTTTAAGTCAATTCCGCAGGAAGCCCATAATAACGATGCCCATCTCCTGCATGAGTCATTCCCGTGGTAGCAATCGGTTTGCAGGCTGGAGTCCCACCAGCGTTCCTGGCCCCAGCAGAACTCACAAGACAGCTGTTTTCCTCTTATTTTGTAATGTGGAAGTGGGACAGGGCTCTAGCTCCAGCAGGATGAAACATGAGTTATGGCATCTCTCCCAGGGCTAACAGGGTGATTACAGCCCTGCTCCTAGCACTGCGTTACCCATTTAGAATCATCATAGGATCATAGAATGCTTTGAGCTGTAAAGGACCTTTAAAGGTCATCTAGTTCAACACCCTGCAGTAAGCAGTGTCATCTTCAGCTAGATCAGGTTGCTCAGAGCCCCAGACAACCTGATCTGGAATGCCTCCAGGGATGTGACATCTACCACCTTTATGGGCAGCCTGTGCCACTGTCTCACTACCCTCAATGTAAAAAATGTCTTTCTTCTATCTAGTCTAGATCTCCTCTCTTTTGGTTCAAAACCATCACCCCTTGTCCTGTTTCAACAGGCCCTGCTAAAACTCTACCCCCATCTTGCTTATAGGCTCCCTTTAAGTATTGAAAGGCTGCAATAAGGTCTCCCTGGAGCCTTCTCTTTTCCAGTCTGAATAACCCTAACTCTCTCAGCCTGTCCTCACAGCAGAGGTGTTCCTGTCCACAGATCACTTTTGTGGCCTCCTCTGGACTCTGCAACAGGTCCTTGTCTTTCCTGCACTGATGACTCCAGAGCTGGACACAGCACAGATGTAGGACACAGTTAAATGTAGGAAATCATCTCTGACCTAAGGACTTCTTGCACCTCCTTCATCTGGTTAAATAGGGGGAAAAAATATAAACCAGGTGTCTTAGAGGACCTTTGATACTGCAGAACTCCTACAGGAGCATCCCTCCACAGCTGGGAAGGATGCATGCAGCAGTTTGACTCCTGGGTGGCATAGCAGTATGGGGACCAGAGCAATGTCCCCCCTGCTGAGCAGCCACCTGGTTCCCGCAGAGCTGCCTCAGCAGGCAGCAGCTCCTGGTCGCCATCAGGCAGATGCAGCAGCTGCTGAAGGGGCAGGAGACGCGCTTTTCTGAGGGCCTCCGTGTGATGAAGAGCCGGCTGAGCACCCTGCATGCCTCCCTGGCCAAAGCCACCCCTGAGCCACCAGCTGGTGAGTCCTCCCTGTGTCCCATTGGCTGCTTTAATGACCTTGGAGGATGCTGAGGTGGGCAGGGTGGGATGCTCAGGGCCATGGTGGATGGAGATGCCTATATCCATGTGTTCATGAATTTTAGCACTTCTTCAGCCTTGTAAGACATTGGGAGGCTCTAAAGCCCTTAGATGCAAAGCACTGGAGGTGAGCAGGCTGAAAAACCATACCTCCAGCAAAAGACCCACAGTCCTCTGCTGGGAACATCAAAGGAGTGTCAAAACCGCCACCAACCCCTTGTCACAGTTGTGGTCGGCCCCAGCATTCCTGCTGGGTGTTCAGGTTGGGCTGGATATTACTGGTTAGCCTCAATGGGCCAGTATTTGAGGAAACTTCTGTGATTCTGTAAAATAGCAGTAAAAGAGGAAGTCTTGGAGGAGCTGGGTGAATTGTGGCCCCAAAGCACCCCCTGGACACTGACTCTTCTCCCTACTGTGCTCCTGCAGCCTCTTGCCCTGCCCTGCAAGCTCCCACCAATGGGAAGAAGTTTGGCACCAAATATTTAGTGGAACACGAGGTTCATTTCACCTGTGACCCAGGTTTCCAGCTCCTGGGCTCCAGCACGCGGACATGCCAGGCTAATGGCAGTTGGACTGGGCAGGAGCCCCACTGTGCAGGTATGATTCTGGGTGCTAAGCTGGTGGTCATGGTTGTAGGGCTGCTTTGTGCTCATGGATGGCATTTGCATGAGTGTTTGGGTTTACTGAAACACAGGGGGTTATTGGGACCCATCAAACTGGGCAGTATTTGGGCTGTCACTGAGTCCTAGCTAGCTGTATTCCAGGGATGCTGCAACTCCCATGTCTCGGGATTTTTCATCCTCAAGGAAAGCTGGAAATTACAGCTAGAGACTCACCTGGAGCTCAGCAAGAGAGAGGAGGGGAAAAGGCATCAGGGCTATGACTGTTTCTGATAGTGTAACAAACCATTGCACAAGGGCAGCATTGGAAACAGACGGTGTCTGAGTTCAGCAAAATAAATGATTGTGATGTGCTGTGGGGTACCAAAGCAGCCTGGTGTGCATGGTGCTTCTGTGATTTGCTTCCCAAAGAAATGAAATGAAACTTTAAAAACAAAATAAACAAATAAGAAAAAAAAAAATGAGGCTCAAGGGAGACCTTCTCACTCTCTACAGCTCCCTGAACAGAGGTTGTAGCAAAGTAGGGATTGGAACAAGCAACAGGACAAAAGGAAATGGCCTGAAATTGTGCCAGGGGACGTTTAAGTTGAACATTGTGAACAATTTCTTCCCTGAAAGGGTTGTCAAGCCCTGGAATCACCATACCTAAAGTGATTTCAAAGACATGTAGGTGTGGTGCTGAGGCACGTGGTTTAGTGGTGGACTTGGCAGCACTGGGTTAATGTTTGGACTTAGTAATTGTAAAGGTCTTCTCCATTCAAAATGTTTTTATAAAGTAAAGTAAAATTAAAAAAAAATGTGGGTATTTTGCAGAGATCAGGGAGTGCTCAAGCAGCCCCTGCCAGAACGGTGGGACGTGCCTGGAGGGGCTGAACCAGTACAAGTGCCTCTGCCCCCAGCAGTGGACCGGAGCCACCTGCCAGTACCAGACACAGACGGGTGGGTGACCCCTCACTGAGGTGTGGGACCCAGCATATTTTGGCACCCCACCTCATTCCAAAGCCCATCCCATGGTGTGTCTCCCTCCCAGCTCCCCCAGCCTGGAGTGTGACAGATGACCCAGCTTTCAGCCGGCAGCCCCGCTGTGCCCAGATTGACCGGACCCAGCACTGCAGCTGTGAGCCTGGCTTCCACATGAGTGGCACGGCTGCCAACGGCCTCTGCCAGGGTGAGCCACACCGGTGGGGACAATTGTGACAGCCCTGGGGTCGGCTGTGGAATCTCAGCTATGCACCTGCTCCCCTCATCTCTCTGCAGACCTCAACGAGTGTGAGGTGTACAAGTGGGAGGGTGGTCCCCGGCTCTGTGCATACAGCTGTGTCAACCTCCCTGGCTCCTACCGCTGCGCCTGTCCCAGTGGGTACATCCTCCTGGGTGATGGCAAGAGCTGTGAAGGTGAGGCTGGGCTGGAAACAGGTAGATTCACCTATTTTCCCCAACTTGCACATTGTTTTTCCGTTTTTTCCCTTTTTCCTCTGTGTTCGCAAGCATTTCTGCGTGTAAAAAACCCAGTGCTTCCCAGACTAGGAGCAGAGGGGAGGGAAATGATAGAAGTTCAAGCACTGGCAAAGATGCTTTACAGCTTCATCTCACCATAAAAGAGCATGGGAGCCTTGCTGCCATTGTGGAGCTGTGCCCTCTGAATGGTTTGTCCCCAAGAAGAAACATAAATATAATTAAAAACCAAGAATTATGCGACAAGAAATCAGCTTTGAGGCCAGGAGCTTCTCCTCCTAATACAGAGAAGTTGGGGTGTGGGTTGGAGAGCAGCAGGAACAGATGGTGAGTGGCCAGAGCTGTGTCTGAAAGCCTCCTCCTGCAAAATAGGGGTGGTTTTGGTGCTATCTAGTGTTGATTATTCCAGTTCATGGTGAGAAAATTCATTCTTGCTCATTTTCACCCTAATTTCTCTGTGTCTCATAGGATCTTGCCAATCCTTCCAGAAAACATCATGATTTTGTTGCCAGGGATCCAACTTACTAACATGGGTGTTTAGTAAATAAAAAGAGGTGGTGTTTCTGAACAGTTTAGCAGAAAGTTAGGAAAATAAGCTGCTTTCCTGCTGTGAGAGCCCTGCCATTAACCCTGGCTGGCCCAGGGCAGTGTGGGCACAGAACAGGATCCTAGGTCATTTAGGTGTTTAAAACCATGCTTTTATGATCATAATTGATGTTTGACCCATTTTGAGGTGCTTTTGCCTCTTTTCTGCCATGGGGAACCCCTCAAGGGTGTCAGTTTAGGGTCTCCAGCGAACCTGACCCACTTCCCACCCCTGTTTTTGCAGACATTGATGAGTGTGCCCTGTCCCAGGACAACTGCACAAGGGGGACCACCTGCATCAACACAGGGGGGGGCTTCCAGTGTGTCAGCCCCCAGTGCCCTCAGCCCTCTGGCAACGTCACCTATGTCAAAACAGCACCCTTGTAAGTACAAGAGGGTGCAAAATCTCTCCCTTCTGTGGGATTTTTTTGGGTGGTGGGTCCCAAAACCACATGGATCCAATGCCACCAAGATGGAGAGCACAGATCCTGCACCAGGGGTCCCTGAAAACTTCTCCCTACTCTTCCCTTTGCAGTCAGTGCGAGCGCAACCCCTGCCCGATGGAGAGCCGGTCATGCCACCAAGCACCCAAAACCATCTCTTTCCACTACCTTCCCCTGCCATCCAAACTGCTGACACCAACCCCGCTCTTCCGCATGGCCACAGCAGCTGCGCCCGGCCGGCCGGGACCTGACAGCCTGCGCTTTGGCATCGTGGGGGGCAACAACCGCGGCCACTTTGTGATGCAGCGCTCAGACCGGCAAACAGGGGAGCTCATACTGGTGCAGAGCCTCAAGGGTCCTCAGACCATCCAAGTGGATGTGGACATGTCTGAGTACCTGGACCGCGTCTTCCAGGCGAAGCACGTGTCCAAAATCACCCTCTTTGTCTCCGCTTATGAGTTTTAAGGGAGGCAGCAGCTGGGGTGGTGATGGTCCTTGCTCAGCATCTTCCACCCTAAACACTAGCCCTGTAGTCAGGTGTGTAATAGGAGCTCCAAAGGGCATCCAACACCAAGGCTTCTCTGCAGCCAACCATCCTCCCCCTACCTTAAGATTATTCTGCTCAAGCAGTTTTTACACCCACAAAAAAACCCAAATGAGGTGCAAAAGAAACAAGGTGCAATGGGCTACCCACTTGCCAGGGCACTGGAGAGCATCATCCTCACCATGTCCTGCACAGCGCAGAAACCATGGCCCTTACTTTCTTTTTGATTAGTTTTTTTTGGGGTGGGGAAATAAGTTCAGGTGGTGCATGCGAGAGGAGGGAGGCTCATGGTGGCTACTATTCTCTCCCCTGCTGGCCCGGGCTAGCTTACTCTGATCCCCACCCCTGTAAAAAAATGCTCCCCTTTGAATGCTGGGCAAGCCCACAGCAGCCCGCAGGGGGGATAAGGCTGCTCTGTCCAGGATTGCCTAGGACTGGAAAAATCCATGACTACCCATCCCTACGAGACCTTGCTGGTTCTGGGGGGAAGCGGGACATTGCTGGTGAGTGAAAGAGTCCCTGTGTCCTGTGGATGAGCACTGGCGATGGACTGGGACCATCATGTGCTTCAGCCCACAGGCAGCAGCTCCTTCAGCCTCCTAAACTGGGTTGTGTGTAAGCATCCCCCCTGTACCATATCTTGACCTCCAGGAGGGCTTTGGCTGAGTATCGAGGGAGCTTAAGGTGTGAATGTTTCCTTTTTCAATTTGCCACAGCCTCCACCCTGCCGTGTGGAAGCAGCTCCAGGAATAGCCAGGGTTTGGCTGTAACATGTGCTGGGGTGGGACACACACATCCCCCCTCCCTGATCTCAACACCCTTCCCCATTGGTTCCTCGGTGCAGTGCTTGTGCATGTTACCCACCACCCCCCCGACGTTATGCATGTTTCTCCATTATGCTGTTTTGAGAACAATTAAATGATGATATAAACTCTGAGTAGACGCAGAGTGGAATAAAAGTACCTGACACACGTTCAGCCAGGAGGGGATGCTCACCTATAGCCATCCAGGGGGATTCAGAGTCCATAGGGCAAAAATCTGCTTCCCTTAATTTTATTTTTCTGCCTTATTTTGCTTGGAAGGGGCTGGGTGGTGGCAGGATGGCTCATCCTTAAGCATCCTTCCCCATGAGATCTCAAGGAAAGGGAGCCTGCTTCTGCATCCCGCCCCGCCCCCCCCCAAAAAAAAAAGGCAGCAAGGCTGAGCTGCACCCACTAAGATCCTTCTCACTCCTTGCCCTAGGGGAAGAGACGTCACCAGACCCATCTGTGCTGCGTTTTTTGGGGGTCTGAGCTCCTGGATTTTTTTCAGGGGGTATGGCTTTTCCATGGGAACTTGGGAAGGGGCCAGGACCCCTCAGAACAAGGAGCGATATTCAGTGCCTGCTCCTCAGCATTGGGGCTGCTGGAGCCCAGCGGATGGAGGATGTTTGGGTTGGCTCTAGCTAGACGACAGAGCCAGGCAGGGGAATGCATCCCAGAGTTGCGATGGGGGAGGGAAATGAAAACCCAACAGGCTTACTCCTCCACTAGAGTACTTTAAAAAAAACCCTCCCAAATTAAAATAAAATGTGTAACTGCTTTCAAAAGCAGGTGATGGTGGAGAGCACCTGGAGAGCAGCAGACTTGTGAATTGTCCGCCTTTAGATAGCGGTGGTGGAGCTCCACAGTGAAAAAACCCAGCTGGAGGAGGACAAAGCCCAGGAACACCATTGGGAAAGGAAACACGAGTAGCTGGTGAGGCAGCTTTGAGCTGTTTCCCTCCAAGGCGACTGAGATGTCCTCTCCCAAGGCAGGAGGGCCGCCTTATCACACTGAAAACGCCCCAGGTGGCGTGGTGGGGGGCTGTCACTATGCAGCTGGCCTCAGTGCAAGGAAGAAGGTGGCTTTCTGGACCTGATTGGGAAAGGCTAGACTGCTCCACCATGTGCCTGTATCACGGATGCCCCGAGCAGCAGGCAATAAGTTTTTCCTCAGAGCTATCTGGAGCCCAGCCGAGTTGGTGTTTTGTCCAGGAAAGGGAGCAGTTTTGTCCCTGTGAACCCAGCCCGGCGTGTGTTTTAAATTAGCACCTCAGATAAGAGAGCAGGGCTGCAGAGGCAGCTGGCTGTGTCCTCATACACCACCAAAAAATGCTGCTGGAAGATGAAAGCCATAACAGGAAAGGAGCTGAGCTGAAATGGGAATTAATATTTTATTTATTTTATTTTTTAGGGAAAGTCGAAGACAGACAGACAGCTTTAGGGAAGGAAAAGAAAGTGGCTGCAGTCCCCCAGGCAGGTTGGACATTGTTCTGCAATGGGCAGTTACTGTGTTTCAGGGAAGATAAAAAATCCCCGCACTGGGGGTTGTGCTTCTCCAAGAGGTGCAGGACAGGAAGCCAGGGATGCACTGAGAGAAGCTCCTGGTGCCTCACCTTTGCTGACTCCATCATCTGCTCCTAGCTGCAGTACCTCTGTGTGTTTGGTCATGCTTGCCCTGATGGCACTTTTCCACACCCTGGTCTTGCTGTGTTCTGGGAGCCAAAACTCAGGAGCCCATAAGAGGCTAAGTTCCTGACAGGATGGAATAGTTTCCATCTGATGCGTTAACCCACTAATGAGGCTGGAGACGAGTGTTTGGAGCTTTGCACTCGGAGGCTTTTCCTCGGAGCACAGTCCTGAACTGACAACATTTTCCTAATTCTCGAGGCCAGGGTGAGCTGGTTTCTCCTCTCCGGGATGGGCTGGCACGCCGCTGGGGCTTGTGAAGCCATGCCTGTCTTCCCAGCTGCTTCTCGCTCGCCTCAAGGACCAGCTCAGCCATCTCTCCCAGTGTTAGCTGGCTACAGAACTCCCTTTCAGCCCCAGAAACGTTTAAGGTCGGCTCTCCAGTGTCTGGACTGGGCTGCAAACCTCTGGCCAGCATTTGAGCTGACTAAAGAGGATTTTTTTTCTCCTCCCCGAGTGGCCACTCCAGCATCTTGCAGGCTTCCTGAGCCTGCAATGTGTGGAGAGAGGCTCTTCTGGCTGTGGTAAATACAACTTTTAATTGGGATAATAGTATTTTGGAGCTCAAAAAATAGATGGTTTGCCTCATTTTCGTGAGTGCAGTTAACTCCAGATGTGCTCTGTGTGCCCTGGGAGGGGTTGGCCACCATGGTCGAGCCTTACAGCTGCAGTTTCTCACCCCAAATGGGCTGGGAGGTGAGGATGAAAAGTCTGAAGACCTCGTGCTGAGGTGCCAGGAAAAAAATTTGCATTTCTGAGGTCTGCACGGGGAAGCACTTCCTCTCCTCTTTGGGGAGACGAGCCATAACCTCAGGGCAAGGGCTTCATGTCTGTTTTCTCCTCCTACTCATCATCCTCCGTCCAAACTTCATTCCTGACGGGCCTTTTCCTGCTGAGCATCCAAAGACCTAAGCATCTCTGCGCTTCTCCCCGTCTTCAGTCTAATGAGACATATTCCTGCAAGCAAAAGAATCTTAATTCTCTCTTTAAAACACAAGAGAACACCAGGTTATTTTGCACAGCAGCTTAAAATCTGAATTTTATTACCTAGCACCCCTGAGAAATCCAGCCTGGAGCACAGCACACCCGTCAGTGCTCCTATGTCTCATCTCACAGATTCGAGCCCTTACTGAAGCAAAAGCACAAGCAAACACACCAAAACACTTATTAATCCTGTTACAGGCTTTAAGGAAGAGCTGAACCATGCCATTTTTATTTGTTATGGTTGCTAGGTGTGTTGCTATGCTTTCCACACCATAGCCCAGATCCCAGTATATTTGTGATACCCAAGAGCTCATCTTGGGGAATTTGTTTAGCTGCTGTTGCCAATTTTAGTTATAATTCGGGGGGGGGTGGGGTGGGTGAGGGGAAATAGCCATTCGGGGCATGCTTTCCCTGACCATACAAACACATGGAGGGATATTTAAACAAACAGCTGCATGCGGCTCCTACTGATACATTTTCAGTCCAAATAGAGTTTTGCACCTGCCTGCAAGAAAATCAGGAGTCAGGCTTTCACTCTGAATATGAAATAGGCTCTTTTTTTTTTTTGTTTTCCTTTTCTCATTGCCTGAGGAGATGGTGCTGAACCCTGTGGCTGATGGAACTGATGCAGATGGGACCAATTAGCCTTAATTGGCCCTAATGGCCCTCCCTAGCCTTACCTAAGGGCACCATTCACACTTCTCCCATGAGTTCTGTTTTAGTCCCTAAGCTGGAGGAGTGTTCTTCTGGTTAGTTTCCTGGCTTGGCTTTGGGCTTGTGTGATCATTTGGGTTCTTGGTTGAACCTGGTTGTCTTCTGCTCTGTTTGTCTTGCTCAGGTACTAGTGTAGTGTGTGAGGATGTGGAGAGATGGTTCTTTCTTCATGCTTTGCCTCTGTGCAAAAAGAAAAACTTCCCTTCCGAGTGGGAACCGAGTTGGGTGTTCTCTTTCTTTTTTTTTTTTTAATACTTTTTTTTTTTTAAACTTGATAGTTTGTTAGTATTGCTGGGGCTGGAAAAAGAGCGTCATGTGTCCTGAAAAGCCTTGCAACCCAGGGAGACTGGCCTGTGAAGGAAAATAAGTTGATGTAACTTACTTGGGATTTTTCCAGAAACTTCTGACAAAGTCCCTTAAAAGACAATGTTAGAAGAAAAAAAAAGCCATTACAGTGGTTAGAGAACAACAAACAAGTATCTCCTGGGGGCTGTGAACTGCTAAAAGTCAGCAGAATTTGGGCAGGGATACACAGCCAGCTCTCAGCACTTGGAGGTTGAGCAGGTGGGATATCTCTATCGTGGTGCCAATGTTGTTGTAAACAGACACATGAAGTTTATGGAAGAGGTGATGAGCAATGAGGTGACAACATTTGCAGATGATGTTATTTATTCCAGTTGGACAAGACTGTCCTGAGGTGAAGGTGCTGAACTTGAGAGACACAGTGGTGCAGAAGAGGAGGAAATACACTAAAGTTACAAACCCACGTGCACAGGAGGGGATGCTGAGAGCTGCTGCCTGTGTTACTGGATTATAGAGCAGCAAGAACACGGGGAAATAATGGCCTGCAATAGGCTGTGATCCATCTAAAGGCACAGGTCAGGCCTGTCCCACTTACAGCACAAAGTTAAACCTCTTATCGCAGAGTTATCAACACAAATATTGCAACTTTGTGTGGGTTTTTTTTTATTATTTGTTTCAATAATACTCTTTACCATTTTGTCCCATAGGTCCATTAAGGATTTCTTACAGTTTTGAGTTTCCTCCTTTTTATTAAAACAATAGATCTTAACACTTCAGTATAGGTTAAGAAATGCATCTATAACCATAGAATCATTTAGGTTGGAAAAAGACCTTTAAGATAAGAGTCCAACCATTATCATCTCCTAAACTGATTAATACTGTTTTTTATCACACCCTGACTAATAACCCCTTCTCTCAGTAATTTTATTACCGATCTTGGCTAACAAGCACTTTTTCTAGGCCGCTTGCTTTAAACACTTCCCAGCCTCAGGAAGCAGGCAGTGGCCTTTAGTTTGAGAGAATAACAGGTCTTACAACTACACTGGGGAGGAAAACATTTGTTTTAATGAGAAATGTTAATTTCGGAGCTAGCTGATCAAGTGGGTTTGGGCAAGACACCTGGCTTTCTCCGTGCTGCGCAGTGAGGGAAGGGGAGGCCGCGAGTTCCCACAACAGCAAAACCGGGGACGGAACGGAGACGAGAGGAGTGGGGGGAGGACACGCAGACGGGAGTCCCAACCTCCCTGTGAAGAGGGATGGGGAGACCACGAGCTGATCATAGCGTCAGCACCGGGGCGGGAAACAGCTGCTGAAGCCTGAGGGCGGCTCGGACTCAGCTCTCGCGAGGCGACGCAGGGCGGAAACACCACCACAAGCCGCGTCCGCCATTACCCGTCCCGCCATCACGTGACGCCGGCCAGCACGCGGCGAGGCGGGGCCCCTCCCCTCCCGCTTGTCTCGCGCGCGCGCGCACACGTCGCCCGCGCGCAGGGCGGTGGAGAGGGCAGGGAGAGGC